>QMIH01000449.1:342938-370649 GCA_003987875.1 Clarias batrachus | reverse complement strand
TTTATTTTTTTTTTTAAAGGTTTTGTCTGTACATTGGTTAGAACTCATTCTTTCAATGATATCTTTAAGTTTCATACATTGAAGGACCAGAAACCAGCTTCAGAAAACTTCCTGTCCATCCATAAACAGGATTTAATGAAACTTTAGCAGTACTTAGGTATTTGCCTGAAATTAGATCTCATCTATTACTGAAATCAAACTGCTTAATGAAGTTATGAGCAGTGCCAGATTATGTCACAGAAGCTTTTCTATTTTTCGTATTTAACAGTCAACGCCATAGTTTTCTATTTATAGACAGAGTATGCAGAAGTCCAGAAACATCACAATCAAGCAACCATATCTACAGCATTTTAACTATTTCTGCAAACTCCTTTCTCATCAATCGCAGCATGGATCAAAGTAGGTCAGTACGGTCATCAGTACTGAGGAGAGAACAACTTCCTGACAAAACCCACATTCAAAACAACACTTTCACAGGAGCACCTTTAGCAAAAAACACATCAGATACTGTCATCTTAAACAACACAAGGTCTGCTTAATAACTGCTAATTAAAATTCAAGTTGTTTTTCTGAACACTTTGTCTTGTTTTACTTATAAGCATACGCCGAGCTACAAAGCTAACTAAATGATAATCTGTTGATAATAAATGGTGTTTGAAAACCTGTTGAATAAAAGCAATATCACACTCCCTCATGAATACGACTACATTACAGTCATGCTATATCCAGCAGTACAGCACTCCCTATTTTGTGATATTCCTTAATTATCACCAATCCTATATGATGCTGTTACTGACCTGTGCTAAGGTATGTCCTAAAAATGCATTCCACCCATTCACAAACTCTACACGTGATGGCTATCATGTCGATTGTTCACAACATATTTTGAACATGCCAGGTCTTAATAAGTTGCCATAAAGTCAGGGCCAGAATAATCACACTATAGAGCAAATTAGTTATAATTGCCATGGGAGAGGCTGTAATTATGTGGCAGGAAACATACCAACAATAGCACAATTTGAAAACCAGGTCAAGATTTTTTGAGATATGTTTAGGGCATTGTTATTGTTGGTCTTATGATGCAGGGTTAAAATAAAGTTTGACCATTAATAATTAAATGAATTAAGAAAATTTTAAAAAATCCACAATGAGAGCGCATGACTGTTGAAAAGATGTGTTTATTAAATGGTTAATTCAACCTTATGATGGACGGTTCTGTAACTGTTGGCTGTTTCAATTAAATGGGAGTTAATAACTTAAATGGATTATGGAAGTCTAAACAAGGTAATGTCTCAATGACAGCATGTGACATACAGTATAACTCAGGGGTCTCAAACTCAGTTCCTGCAGGGCCGCAGCCCCACAGAGTTTTGTTCCAACCATAATTAAAAACACCTGATCCAACTAAACAAGTCATTAAGGCTTATTTGAAAACTACATAGTATGTATGTTGGATCAGGGTTGGAACAAAACTCTGTGGGGCTGCGGCCCTCCAGGAACTGAGTTTGAGACCCCTGGTATAACTCCTGCCATGCTATGTTCATGATGTAAATGTGTATTATTATGCTCTGGCCGTTAGTTATGAAATTCAACTTTTTGGCAAAGATATAGCCATCCTGTGTAAATCTTAGTTCCTTAAACTTTCTGTTCTCAGGAGAATGAAGTATCATGTAAAATATTTCAGTCAATTTAAACAAAAATTAGCTTGTATTTTTTAAGCAAAAAATATATTTTTTACTTACATTTCATGCCACTGGGGAGGTCCACCTGGGCTCGAGAACGTGTTCACGTATGTTATGAGGTTCTGGATGTTAGGAGACAACGCTTCAGCCAAATCTAGATCAAAGGTACTGATAACACTTTCTATCACATTCGCAATTTCTGTCATGAGCTCCTGAGGTTTGCTGGTATTAGGGTTCTGCAGAAGTTGAATTAAGTTGTAGAAAACACCAGCAATATTCTCATCTGTGTATGTTGTATTAGTGTAATTAAATACGTTCTCCAACATCATTCTTATAATGTCCATTATGGCTTCAGTAAAGTTTTCACTCTGGAGACCATTGTCTGTTTGGCCTAGCTCCAAGATGTAGTTCAAAGGCTGTAAGATTTGCTCAGTTTTGTTGATATAGACCTGTTCCTCTGGTGAAAGCATTGGAGCCAAGGCCTGAAGGATCTGTTCAAGGTCCATAACTGGAGTTCTGAAATCAGTCAAAGTTTTGTTCCACTGTAATATTTGGCTGAAGACAAGCATTAGTTGTGGGTTCATGATCCAAGTTTCCATCAAGTTGAAGTAGTTTTGGATCTCGACTTCAACATCAGCAGGAATACTCATGTTAGTTTGTAACCCCAAGGAATCGTACAAGGTCTGTTGAAAATCAAGGTTCACTTTTATCAACTGTATGTGACCTTCCATTATAGATACTATTGCATTACGTATGACACTCAGGTCTTCACTGTTTAACGGAGTTTGAACATGACCAATTAAATCCTGGATCTGATTGGACACCAGCGTGGTGAAATTCAATTGAGCAGCACTGACTGTGGCCATAGTTTCTGTCAGGATGATAAATCGGTCAAGAATCTCGCTAAACATACTGTCATTGGTGGCATTCTCCAGATTTTGTAGGTACCACAAGATGATGTCAGTATACATCTTCTGAGCATAGGACTGCTGTGTCATCAGTGTAGTATTGATCATGTAGTAAGGATAGCGGTATTCATCATCGAACACTACCTTTAAAAGTCCTTTCAAGGTATCAAGGTCCATTTCAACCAGGGACATATTTTTTACATCGAGATTTTCAAGTTTCATTCTGATACTTTCCAGAATTATCTCTAAGACGTCTTCGGTGACTTCAAGTGGATCAGACTGTTGGTTAGAAATGTTCTTTAACGTCATTGCTTCATCATGTATCATATTTAAAATAGATGTAAGATTAGTCTTGAAGCCTTCATGCATAGGTATGGCCTGAAGTAAATCGATTAATCCCCCAATAATTTCCATGGTGCATTCTGGCACTGTGGAGGTTGTATTGAATTTAGGATCCTGAGGAATATGGTTCAGGCACTGTGAGGTGTTAAAAAAGTCCATAAGTTTTGAAAGTGGCAAAGATAAGGAAGAGATGTCTGACAAATTTGTAAATTGTGCAAAATCATAACTAGTCAGATTCAAAGCTTGAAGGCATTCTAGAATGCTGTCAATGCTTAAGTTTGGTGAAGAAAATAATTGCTCGAGGATGTGGATGATCTCACTGACATTGGTCATTGGATAGTCCGAAGATTCTGACATGTTCCATGGTAGAAAAAGGGAAAGAATGTGAGCAACAACAGACAAAGTCATATTGTTCTGAATAGGCGACATGGTGAAATTGCCGAGTTCTCGTTCTACTATCATTTCATCAAGTAAAGAGAGTACCTGGAAAATTTCAGACACTTCAGACAGACAGGTCTGGCCACTCTCTGCACACAATGTCAACTCTTCAAATAGAGCATGTGTCTGATTGAGAAAGCCTTCTAAATTGATTTGCTGCTCACCACCCAAGAGTTCCCCAAGTTCACGCAAGAAGGTATCCAGCACTGAAAAATTTCCCTCAGTTTGGAGCATCTGAATGGACTTTGGGCTCAACAGCTGAATGATGTTCATAACCACAGTGTTGACTTGAGTATTGTTAGAGACTGCTAACAAGAGCTTTTCTGTCAGTCCAGGCAGCTCACTTTTTAGACTGGAGATGTTGTGTATTTCCAGTGCTTCATCAAATACTATGTTAAATATTGATGTAAGATTTGTACTGCAGTCTTCTAACATGGGTATGGCCTGAAGAAAATCAAATACCCCCTCAATAATCTGCATTTTGCAATCTGATTGTATCAAACCTTTATAAAGTGTTGGGTCCTGGAGCAGAGGATCCAGGCATTGTGAGATGTTGACAAGCGCCTTGAGCTTTGAAAGTAGCAGAGATAATGAATATTGTTCTAAATCAAAATGTGTGCAGTTTAAGGCTTGACGGGCTTCCTGAATGGTACTAATGTTGGTATTGGGTAAGCCAGACAACTGTTCAAGTAGATGAAGGATGTCGCTAATGTTGTTCATTTTATAGTTAGAATGTTCTGACATGTTCGATGATAGGAAAAGGGAAAGAATGTGACCAGCAAGAGACAAAGTCATATTGCTCTCAATTGGAGTCATGGAGAAATTACCACCTTCTCCCAGTGGTATCATTTTATCGAGTGTACAAAGTGTTTGAAAAATCTGTGACACTCCAGTGAGACAGTCCTGATCACTCTCTGCACACAATGCCAACTGCTCAAATAGTGCATGTGTCTGATTGAGAAATTCTTCTAAATTGATTTGCTTCTCATCTGCAAAGTGTTCTCCAAGTTCATGCAAGATGGCACCCAGCACTGCAAATTTCCCCTCACTGTGAAGCATCTGAATGGACTTTGGGCTCAACAGTTGGATGATGTTCATAACCACAGTGTTGAGTTGTGTGTTGTTTGAGATTGCTAACAAGAGTTCTTCTGTCAATTCAGGCAGTTCACTTTCTAGACTAGAGATGTTCCGTAGATCCATTGCTTCATCAAATACCATGTTAAGTATTGATGTAAGATTTATACTGCATTCTTGTAACATGGGCATGGCCTGGAGAAAATCAAATACCCCCTCAATAATCTGCATGTTACACTCTGGCAGCATTGAATCGTTATGAGATGTTGGGTCCTGGAGCAGAGGATCCAGGCATTGTGAGACGTTGACTAGATTCATGAGCTTTGAAAGAAGCAGAGATAATGAATATTTGTCTAAATCAAAATCTGTGCAGTTTAAGGCCTGGTAGTCTTCCTGAATAGTACTATGGTTGAGTTTGGGTAAACCAGACAACTGTTCAAGGAGATGAAGGATGTCGCTAACATTGTTCATTGTATAGTTAGAAAATTCCGACATGTTCCATGATAGGTAAAGGGAAAGAAAGTGACCAGCAACAGACAGAGTCATATTGCTCTCAATTGGCCTCATGGACAAATAGTCTCCTGATGGTATCATTTCATCAAGCAAACATAGCGTTTGAAAAATCTGTGACACTCCAGACAGACAGTCCTGATTACTCTCTGTGCACAGTGCAAGCTGCTCAAATAGAGCATGTGTCTGATTGAGAATTCCTTCTAAATTTATTTGTTTCTCGTCTGCAAAGAGTTCTCCAAGTTCACTCAAGATGGCACCCAGCACTGCAAATTTCCCCTCATTGTAAAGCATCTGAATGGACTTTGGGCTCAACAGCTGGATGATGTTTATAATTACAGTATTGAGTTTAGGGTTGTTTGAGAATGCCAACAAGAGTTCTTCTGCCAGTTCTGGCAGATCACTTTCTAGGCTAGAGATGTTCCGTAGCTCTATTGCTTCATCAAGTACCATATTGAGTATGGACGTTAAATTTGCATGTAAGCCTTCAAGCATTGGTATGCCCTGAAGAAAATCAATTAACCCCTCAATGATCTGGACCGTGCATTTTGGCACTGAGGAATCAATAGGAGATGCTGAGTCATTAAGCAGAGGATTAAGGCATTGTGACATGTTGCCATGGTCCATGAGCTTTGAAAATAGCAGAGATAGAGAATAAGCTTCTGATAGATTTAGAAATTGTCCTAAATTTGTGATATTTAAGGCTTGAAGTTCTTCTTGAATAGTGTTAATGCTGAGATTTGATGAAGCAGATAACTGCTCAAGGAGATTGATGATCTTACTGATGTTGTCCATTGTCCATGGAGAAGACTTCGACACATTCCACGGCAGGATAAGGGAAAGAATACGACTAGCGACAGACCAAGTCATATTGCTCTCAATTGGCTTTATGGAGAAATTTCCATACTCTTCCTCTGGTATCATTTCATCAAGTATAGATAGTATCTGGAAAAGCTGGGAAACATCAGACAAGCAGTCTTGACCTTTAGCAGTGCACAATGCTAGCTCTTCAAACAGAGCATTTGTATTGTTGAGAACACCTTCCAGTTGTATCTGCTGCTCAGGGGCCAAACGTTCTCCAAGTTTATGCAAGATGGCAAACAGAACTGCAAACTGTCCTTCATTGTTAAATGTCTGAATGGACTCTGGGCTTAACAGTTGGAGGATATTCATCACCACAGAGTTGGGTTCACTGTACTTCAAATCACCTGACCAGAGAACCCCTAACCGTCCCAGGCCAAAGGCTTCCAAAGTGTCATTCAACATGGCAAGCAAAATATCTTCACCTAGCTCTTCCATGACTGTGATATTTGAAAGAAGTGGTAGGTGGTGGTTGACCAAATCAGTGAGGTGCAATGAGAGGTTTTGCGGTACGGCCCTAGCAAGATCAGGTTCAGTGGTGTTGAGATACTCCTGTAGATGATTCATATAGGTGTCCATTATGATGCCTTTAAACAGGGACACTGCACCCTGGATTGGCCTAAATGCAGTGAAAAAACATAAAAATTAAAAAATATACTAATAGTGACTCAGTTTGGCATATATTCATTATAAAATCCAATATTGTTTAGTTATTACAACCATAAATGCGATGTTGTGGCTGAAATATCCCGAGGTACAGTAGCAGGAGAAATGGCCAGAAATAAACTAAATACCACAGTAGTGTAAAAGGGATTTAAAGATCTCCTACCGCAGAAGAGCTGCTGGATTCTCACGGATTTCCTGATGTAGAGACCAAACCAATGGAATAAACTCATCCCATGTAAATCCAGTATCACAGATAGTAGCATTTGGGGTAAAAGTGCCTGTGTAAATGGAAAAAGCAAAATATTTTTAGATAAATAAATACTTTTAACAACCTGGCATTGAAGAACCTGAACAATCTTTTCAGGTTCTTTTCAGATTATTTTTTCTTGTCCTTGAACTGGACATTTTTAATAACATAACATATATTTTTTATAAAATAAAGACAATTGGTGGATACTCATGGTGTCAAAACTATTTTCCAAAAATATTATTTAAAAATTTGCAGCAAAGTTTTCAGGATTAATCAGAACCATATGTTTGGGAGCGGTGGTTCAGGCAGTTGCGGCTGGATCAGAGGGTTGGGGGTTCAAGCCACGCCTCTGTTGGGCATCTGGGTGTGGCCCTTAACCCTATGTTCTTTTATAAAACCCAGCTGCTGAAATGCAGGACATTTCAGTCCCAATATAAGTGCATGTAAAGTGCATGAGTGCCTTTTCTAGCAACTAAGTAAAATGAACAATTCCATACTTTGTAGGAATGAATCCTTATAATTATATATAAGTATTATTTATCAATGGTGACCACATTATTTCATTCTGAAAGATTAAACTTGTTTTGAAAGCTCACTCACAGTTTGGTGGTGCAGTGACATTAGGTTGGTAGGCCATGATCCAGTATGCCAGTTGGAAGTACGGCTCCATAGTTGACCAGTGGCTGCTGTTCTGAATTACTGACCCCATCATTGCAAACTCCTCCAAACCACTACAGGGGCATAAAGTACACCGTTACATAGGACTGATAAATAACGCATATTGCATCAAAATTGTTCAGTACTTTTACCACAGCAGGTTTTCTGACCTGTTTAGGAGAATCTCAGACCAGTCTACAGTGGAGTTCTGTGGCATTGGACTGAAAAGTTTGCCTTGGATGAGTTCAACAATGTCCTCGAGGACATCACTGAACTTTATAGACGTTCTGTATAATCTGTGCCATTCGGTCAGGATCACACTAGGTGTGACATTGTAGACTAAAGTGCCGTTGAACACACTGTATAACTGATTTAGCTGCAAATTAAAAAAATAAAATACACTTTTACAGTCTTATACAGGTCATATCCTGAACATATGCAAGCAAATTATTTCTCCCCAAAAGCCATATTTATTTATACAGAAAAAACTGAATATTTACGTAATATATATAACATATATATATATATATATATATATATATATATATATCAATGATATCTTTTGGAGGACCTGAAACCAGACTCAGAAAGGTTTCTGTCTGTTCAGCCAGATTTTGTCACAGCATCATGCAAAACTGTCAGCACTTTACAGTACTTAGATATCTAAGTACAATTTAGCGTAAACGAGGCCATAAACATAAACTTTTCTACATATATCTTTCCCATTGATTGTTATAAGAATAAATGATTACATTTAAAATCATGCAGTGAACTAAATACATTTTGTACAATCGCCTAATATTTAGACACCAGTCCAGTGGAAACCAATACCATATAATGTTGTCACACCAACTAAAATTTTGTGAAAAGATATCACTGATTACGTTAAAGCTTATCAGCTTATTTTTAGCATTAACCTTTTAACTATTTCTATAAACTCTCTATACCCTGTCAATGATGCACACTTACGTTAATATATAAAAGAGGTTATAGAAATGTTCCTATCATGAGGTCAATATTCTTTTTTGTTTACACACCATTTTAACAAAACTAGCCTGGTGGACACAATGGTGTGGAAAAAGGAATACTGTATGACAATAACAATGCAGTTACAAATTTGTAGTAAAGTTCATATATCTATTTTAGAATGCAGAAACTCTAGAAACATTCTAGGAACAAGAACTTCCTAGCTACTGTACATATAGTACAGCATATTCTGCAAACTAACTGTTCTGACAAACCTCAAGATCAAATCTTCTTCAAACAAAATTCCTTGGACTGTAATGTTTAAACCTATTTGACCAAACGTTTTGCTAGAAAAATACAATTTCTTTTACACATTTCTAAACCCTATCCCTCTTAGAAGAGCCTTGGGTAGTAAGTTTTACTATTTTGTAACTTTATACAGTACAAACACCGAATTATTCTCCATGGTCAAAAATCAGCTGTTTATTACTCATTCTTTGAGAGGACGGTGGTTGATGCTTTTCTACACTTCAGAAGATTGAACTTAAATTCAAGCAAGTTGCCACTTTAAGAGCTTTAAATGTGGTTTTAGCTGTCAGCTCTACATCTCATTAGACAAAGGTGTCAGCCAAATAAATAAACCAAAGTTAATGTTGTTTACTGTGTGTACCTTCTCCCCTACATTCAGCCAAGGTGCCTCATCCACTGTGGTTTGATTCTGTATGAAGGATGTGATGGTCACCTGGAGATTCTCTTGACTGTTCAACAGTGGTTTGATATGAGCTGCAAAAACAGACAATATAATCATACACACTGTCTTTACACAGAAATGATATTTATTATATTCTATGAGGATGAAGTAGTTAAATACCAAGTTCTGTCTCTATTACTGCTGTGGCAAACTGCATGGCTGAATGAGCTCCCATAAATAGAGTTTGAACGTAATCCCAACCTGACGTTCCACTCATCATGCCCATTACTGTATTACCAACAAATAGGAATCTAAACAGAAATCACAAAATGTCGAAAGTTCTTAAATTTATGTCATAACTTAAAGAAACATTGATCAAGATGACCAAAAAAAGTTATACATACAACACCCAAGGTTGAATGAATCAAATTCTATGTTGTTCAAGTACACCTGATCTTACATGTGAGGCTCTCAAAATAAGCATTTGATTATTATTATTATTATTATTATTATTATTATTATTACTACTATGGTCATAGAAACAACCAAAAACAGCAATAAAAACATGTGATCATCTGTACCTGTGTTACGTCTTTATCTATGTGACCCTTTATAATTTTTTATTGGTCATGTTTGTATAGTATCAGTTCATCACCTATTTTGTGCTGACAAAAAAAAGAATATGTCACTCTGTACTGCAAAATCCTGAGCCCTAGTGTATATGCTGTATGTTTATTTAAAAATTAGCAAAACTAAAATTAAAAAAAGGTTAAAATGCTCTGACCTTTGAGGCTACGCTTCTTAAAAACTATGTCTAATTTTAAAAGAGTTATACAAATCCAATTACAGTGGAACCTCGGATTGCGAGTAACTCAGTTTACGAGTGTTCCGCAAGACGAGCAAAAATTCTGACTAAATTTTGACTTGAAAAACTAGCATGTCTTGGTTTACGAGTGCCAAGTTTTTTAACACCGACACACACAGACACACTCTCTCGCCTTTACACACCCCCTCCCCGGCTTCACACAGACACACACAGAAACACTCTACACAGAAACTCTGCTCTGTCGCGATTCTTTTCAAAGGTAAGGTGCTGGTTCATTTATTTGTTGGGATTTTTTTTTTACTTTTTTAAAAGGTAAAGCGCAGGTTAATTTGTTTTATTTTTACTTTATATATTGTCTTAATTATTTTTCTGTCTTAATTTATTTTTTTGGGCTGTGGAACGAATTATTTGAGTTTTCATTATTTCTTATGGGAAGGGTTGATTTGGTTTACGAATTATGCTCGTAATCCAAGGTTCCACTGTAATTGTTTTATTATTTGTGGCATTATTTAAACTCCAACGTGATGGAAAATAATCTAGAAGAGACCTTCTAATAATAAGTCAGTATTTAATAATTTTAGAAATAATGCATGGGTACTTTAGCACTTCATCCTGGTCAGGCTCTTTATAGATTCATGAAATACACTGAATGTAAAGGGAGAAATACACGATGAATAGGACACCAGTACTTCACATGGTGCCATGAGGGCATAGTTATATCTAGGCAAAGACAATTTTAAGGTTAGAGTTTTTTGTACAAGCCAAGGGAAAACAATAGGGGCACAGAGTGAATATGCAAAACTCCATACAGACCAGGGGCACTAGAGATGTGGGGCAGCAACACTACCTGCTATATCATTGTGCCAGCACAATACAATTTGTAATATTAACCTGTAAGTAATAGGAAGAAAAGCGTACATTCTGTAACTTGGGCTCCGTGTTACCTCAGGCAAGAGTTTATTTTTGTAACTAGTAAATGTTACAGTGCAAACTCTGTCTGGTTGCTGTATAATTATAATACTTATGCATGAGTACATACTGTAGCAGAAAGGAATTGTGCATCAGTAGAACAGTGAACACTTTGCAAAAATCACATACCATGACTATAAATGACCTAAATATAATTTATAATTTATAATTATATTTAAATGTATAGAATTTAGTAGCATACAGTTGTTCCTGGATTGTCTCTGGCTGTCCGTCACTTCTGTCGAAGCTTGTATTTGATCCCGGCCAGGAAAAGTCTCCAAACAATTTACCCAGAAAGTTTTTAGCAAAGGCAAGATCTTCTGGAGAATTTGTAGACTGACTCCAAACCAACAGCATCTGTTATAATAAATCACATCACATCACATCACATCGCTTAGACAGCTTTCATGCAAATTCAGAACGTATCTTAGCATCAGTGTGAACAGGCATCTGGAAAGCAACAAAATGTTAGCTGTAAATCAGTAATAACACCATAGAAAATCCTGCCTTGAAGTCATGCTTGAAGATTTATACCAGTCTTCTATTGTCTGAATTTATCAGTACACACTCTTTGAAGGAAATCTATTTTGTAGCTTCATAAAACATTCAGTATAATCTCATGAAAGCCATGTGGAAAGACACTGAGATTTTATGTACTGATAATAGATGGGCCTCATAGATAAAAAGCAATGCAGAGCATGTGTGTGTGTGTTTGTCGTGTTTTAGAACCAGCATTAGCAATGTGCATTAATATAAAAGTTTAAAATGGAAAGTGATCTATGCACAGTGCTTCATAAAAACATTATCGATTTAACAAGTGAATTTGTTGGAAGCATACACCGTGTTCTATAAAAGCATTATTCATGTAAATATTCCAGAATTTTTTGAAGCGAGCAGTGTGTAGAAAATAGGCTTCAGTGCATTATAAGAGTATTAATAATGCCACTTTTACATAACTACATATTCAAAAAGAGTGATCTCGAAATGATTACTTGGCGTTATATTATACTGGTATATTATTAATAAGAAATTGAGTTTGTAGAAAGTTTGACAGGGATAACTAATCGTTAGGCAGAAAAGGCAAAAATTAAAAAGTTATTAGTTATTAATTATTAATAATTATCTTAAGGTAGACAATGTAAAAAGACAAATGTAGGAATACAGTGTGAAACATGTTGAACCAGATTACACACTAAACTTTAATTAAATCAGGTAAAAAAAAAAATTAATAAATAAATACACTTTTCAACTTGGTTTGTAAACTTCTTCTGTAGGCAGCCAGTCGCTGGCTTAACTAAAACAATAAAAGAGATGTACAAGACGTACCTGCAGAGCAACTTTCTCTTGGTCTATCCATTCATATATCATGTCAACCTGCTGGCTATCACAGAACGACTTGTTGGTGCACATAAACTCCAAGAAGGCATCTCTGTCGAACAATACAAGCACCTGAGGGAAACAAAAAAAAGTCAAAACATTTCAGTAGACGGTTAGGCAACCTGTTTCTGAAAGGAGTAAATATTTGCCAATAGAATGGAATGATGTATTACTTATGTTTGTCTATATACCTATCTATCGTACAAAAGAGTTGTAATTTTTTTCTTTTTTACACAATTATATTTTTACCATGATACTATAAAATGACATAAACTGCAATACAGGTATTACTATAAAAACACACATCCAATCATAATATAATTATATTTATAATGCATGTATGTAAAGTGCTATTTAGTAATAGAAGCTATTCTATTATTCTATGTTAATTTATTATAGTTCTACTGTTTTATTTTCTGTAAAGGTACTAAAACTATAATGTTATTACTGTAATGAGTAATACAGTAAGATGTTCTGTATTTGCAAAAATAACTGAATTGATAATACTTTTAGATAACAGTACTGCGTTCTTATATACAGTAGATTTAATGTTGTTGTTTTTGTTTTTTAATTCACTAAATACAGAACAAGTCAAATTTTTACAGCATGCATTTTTATATCACTGGAAAATGATTAAGTTTTTGTACTTTATTCAGGGGAATCTGCAAGTCATGGATCCATGAGACATTTTCAGAGGTAATTAGAGACATGTTGAATGGTGTCAGTATGTCACCCAAGGAGATGTTAACATCTGTCAAAATAAATAAATAAATAAATAAATAAATAAATAAATAGTTTAAAAATACACAAAGATGAAATCACACATAATACAATAAACAAAAGGACTCTTATCTATATAAACTGATATTAGCGGATTTGTGCAATATTACAGTACATTAGCTTTGTTTTTGTTCTTACTAAAACAGAGCAATGAAGCTTACCTACAAAGTTGTTAATATAGTTAAGTTTTGAAACGTTAGGAAAATATTATATTAATTACTAATAGTATTATGAAGTTCTTACTATAAAGCTAGAGGTAAAACATTACAATTAGATTATTACTATGAATTTTATGAAAATAAATAATAAAGTTATTAGTATAATTACTAAAATTTGTGAATTCTGACTTTCTGGAAAATACATATCATACAAATAAATACATAGGAATTCCATGCAGATTTTTAGACTTTAGATAAAAATTATTACACCCACAAGCTCATGTTACAATTTAAAACACACACACACACACACACACACACACACACACACACACACAGAGTAAATAAACTGTAGGGTTTCTGTTTCATTTGTTGCCAACCCCAGTTACCAAGCCCCTGCAGTCTCAGTATTATTTATTTAAGTGATTTTTTTTTTTCATTATTAATATCTTGCAGCACATACTTCTGCCTTCCCAGGTCTGGAGGTAGTTCAGGAGCTCAATGCTTTCATCAATGATGGGGTTCAGCATGTCCATAGAAGTGTTAGCTGGCTGGAAGCTGCTCTGAATAGAGTTCCAGGCCCTACACATAAGCAAGAGGTGAAAAGACAGTAGTTTATATTCAAAAGGTGAATTTGATTCCCATTCCTTACTGGTCTCTTGAGAAACTACTAAGCTCCATTGTGGTAAGGTTCAATTCAACGTTTAACAAATAATGCGCTAATGATATGTACAAACCGAGACAACACCCAAGCAACCTCGCTGTAACCTTTAAAACTTTTCATACAAAAGTTCTCATCTAAGACCATCATTCATTAAAAAAAAAAAAAAAAAAACCTAGATGCTGATTAATTTTTTAGACTTTTCTGTATTATAAGGTACTTGGTTGTTTGTATAAATTTAGGTTATTGGTTAGTGATTAAGGCACAGTGTGTCTTAATCATCAGCTATGTAAATTTAACCCCATGTACAGTAAGTGGGGGTCCATGGGGGCCAATATTTTGCAGAGTGAATGATGAGATATGATGAGTAAAACTAAATAGGCCACTCACTTCTTCATCCCCATCAGGTTCTCAGCTATCGTTTCTTGATCTGCAGTTTTCAGAAAGCTCTCTGGCAACCCCAACAGGTAGTCCCACAGCGGCAGTTGTGTCTGAAGCTTGTCAATCGTTTCCACGGACATCTCAACTGCCATGATAACCTTCAGTGGATCTTGGAGCACCAACTGTGTGATTAGCTACAATCCCACACACACACATATTTTTACATATAAAATACATATATCTTCACATTCATACAGCATAATCATATTCGTCTATTTTTCTTGGTTTTATATCTTATTAAAGATTTAAGATTCAAAGAATTTTATTAATCCCAGAGGAAAATTGCTTTGTCTTGGTTACAGTTGCTTAGATTAATTTACTGGGAAGAAAGAAAAGGAGTAATAGATAAGACAAGGAAAAAATAAAAATTAAAGAAATCAAATATTAAAAACGAAAAAGAAATAAATGGAAAATTGAATTAAATATAGCACACAGTAAGTTACATATTGCACTTGGAATGTAAATGTAAATTATTACCATTACCAGCAAAAGAGAAAAAAATGTAGTGTACAATTGATCTACCCCAGCACTACCCATTTTCAGGTTTAAAAAAAGCTATTGAAAAATCTGTGTAACCCTACTCTGAACACAAGAAACTCTCCCTGTGTAAATATTGAAATAACTCCCGAACGTATTTTGTGTTCTGTAATGACAGCCCGTAATCCACTCGTATGATAAAATTCAAAGGCGGGTGTGAGAGAATTTTCTTAAGCAACCTCTTTTGCAAACTTCAATTTGACCTGTAATGTGTTGCATCAATTACAGCAACAATGGATTAAATTGTCTGTTTTGTTTGGTTTAAAGGGAGGGTCAATGCAGATGTTAGCTTTGAGTGAATAAGACTTTTGTTATATATATATATATATATATATATATATATATATAATAAATATATATATATTAAAAACCTATATAAAAAATATAAAATATTTAAAACACTAATGATGTCATATTATTATAGTAAATTTTTTCCATTATTCTCATTGTTTTGTTTGTTATTTTCCAATCATAAATCGTATCTTTTAATGTAATGCATAGCATTATATTTGACAGCAAACAAATAAAGCACTTTTATACAGTTATACTATATATTCTGTACAATATAATTTTCTGTACAATAATTTTCTTAAAAAGCAGCTAAAAATGTTGGTCTTGGTAATGTTGGTAAATATTGGTAATAATATAAATGTATTTAGGTTACAATCCATGCACGCACATGAACTAAATGACAGATTACTAAACCAAATGCACGGATTGACAAAACAAGCACAACTGAGTATTTGACTGAAATTGTCAAATATTAAATATGTCAACTGAAATGTTTATAATTACATTTACAATATAAAATAGTATTTATATTTTAAATAATTTTATAATATATAATTTTATATATTAGTTTGGGTAACTGGAGCATGTCTTTTTCTTAAAAAAAATTCCTCTGTAGATACTTTTTTTTTTTTTGTCTCAATCATGAGGAAAACTTCCTGTTACTTACTTAAAATTTTAATTAAATAAATAGCTAGTAAAGGTCCAGTGTGTGAGGACGTATGTGCTCATGATGGAGGCTCACCTGTTTTAGCGTTGAGAGGGAAAATTCCAGGGCTGTATCATTAGACGTGCAGAAATCCTCCAATGCTGAGTGGTCATGAACGTATGTAGACAGCACAGACATGGAGATATTGCAGAATGCTGTTTTCAGGATGTCTGATGTTTCCAGGAAGGGGTCCAAAATATCCTGGAGGAGGCAGATGAAATGTTTAACTGGTTAAAAATATGATGTTGAATCTACAATTAAATAATAATACCCAGATTCATCAATACAAAAGTGAACAGACAAGGATGTTCTTTGTTTAATTGATTCTGTGTCTCATTTTGTTCCGAAGGAGGTGTTTCATTATAAAGAGATTTGCAGAATTAAGTATGATAAGATGTCAAACAGATATTCAGAGCTAAATAAGATTTGAATAAAGGACCTACATCAGTATTTAACTAGAATTACTATCAATCATCAGGTTATGTTTATTCAATCACTTTAAAACAACAGGTTTTATTCATCTTACACTGTGATTGATGTCTTTTTGTTATCTGTTTCATAATCATGGTAATATACTAGGTACCTTGACTACGTTTAATTCTCTGACAATAAATTTTGTAGTCACCTGAAGCTCAACTCAAGTTCAAAAAAAAATTTTTTTTTCACATGTAAAAACACCAACCATTTTTTTATGCTTTACAAAAAATATTTTTCCTCACTGACCTGGTTGTCAGTTAGAGTGTTGTTGATGGCATTCATGATGGACATGCTGAGGTTTGATGAAGCCTGCATGCTGGAATCTTAAAAAATTAAAATTAAAAAAAGTTTACATTAGCCGGGAGTCAAATCAGGAGTGTCAAGCTAGCCCAATGACTACGAAAGTACATTTACCTTAAGCAGTAAATTTCAGCTTTGCCTCCATTACCAGGAAATTTATCTTTGGTTTATTAGTCTTATGGTAACCAAGTTTATTCAGATGTTCAAACTTTGCTTTTTACCTGGCTGCAGTACTAATTCCTTCTAAAGAATAGTACAGTACAGTCAAAATGCTTAATAAAATTTTCACCAAAGCCACCATTTTCCTAGATTAAATATTCTACTGTTAAATTTTGTAAATGTAATTTTTTTTTAAGAACTAATGATAGCATTTAGCTAATTTTTTACATATTGAAAAGCAATACTACAGCCCTATTTAATTACTAAGGTTCATACGGTTATAGAACGTATTTTAAAAAATGTATTTAAAAAATATATGGTAAAATTACCATTATGCAAAGTGGAGCATCCATTTATTGTGAATAACCTAACTTACAACTTCTTAATGGGAAACATGCACTTGCAAAAATAAATTGTCATTTGATCATCCAGCTGACATGTCTTGGTGTGAGAAATAAAACATTCTGATTGGGGATTTTGTTTTCAAACTGCCCCATTTAGACAATGCTAGCAGGGAAAAAGGCCATTGGAACATTTTAACTCAATGCAATGCAAGCAGACATCGTCAGAGAGTTGCCAGGAATACCATTTCCAGGCTGTGGACAAGATTCTGAACAACTGGTTCCACTGCTTATAGGTCTGAGTGGCAACACAAACAAGACAGAATAACTTAAAGGCGAAATTTGAGAAATTGTGGAGAAAATCTTGTCTGTGCTGTCGAGCTATGATCGATAACAGAGGCTCATTTACTCAATACTGACATCATAAACATAAATGTTGAATACACTGACTTTATTTAGTCAACCTCAATGATCACTGAAGCTGAATATTTAGAAAATCTGGAGCTAATGAACAGTTTTTGTCTTTTTGTGAAAAATCCAACTTCTTATTTGGTTGACAGAAATAAAATTTGTAATAAATTTATATTGTAAATGTAACAGTTCTTCTGTCTATGGGAATATAAAAATCAACAACTTATATCTGGACCATTTCTAATTATTAATAATTTGCTTCATAAAGCTTCATAAAGCATATTCACAAAAAGTTTAGAATCCATGTACTCCCAACAATGAAAAAATATTACCATATTTTAAGAAAAGCTTTAAAGTGTTTTTCAATGTGAAAAGATTATTTTGCTCAATAATTATGGAATATTATCATTTCACATGAATGTAGGTTCAGTATTAGATTGGGAGGCAGATGGAAAACCATAATAAACTCTTGGCTTAATTATAATTACAGAGAAAGACAATATATATCTATATTCACATATTTATTCATTAAACCGACAAATATCTGACATTTTTTTCCATTAATAGCTATGTACATATATTTTCAACTTGCAATGTGTACACATGCTCAGATTGCTTTTAAGTAGTAGGTTGCTAGTTGTTCACTTTTGGCCTTAGGGCACCAGGTACTACTGCAGAGTAATTTAAGAAATATGGCATGACCAAGGAAGCAAAAGTATATTGAATATCACCATGACTTGTGTTTCAGCTGTAAATAGTTACTGTTGCCATAAATCTATTTATTACTGGTCCATATACTGTAGGTTTAATGAAGTCTATTGGCACTTGGCACTCTTGATAATTTAATAATCGTGAGGTGATGTTGTTATTAATGTATCCAAGAGTAAACAATGCATATTTTTTTTTGCTTTACAGTAGTAGGTTAATTTTAGACGAAAGTGACTAAACCTAACAAGGTGATGTTTGCACACCTGAAACTCTTTTCACTTCTTCTTTTTAATCTTCATCTAATGAGCTTTCAGAAGTCAAAAGTTGTATATATATAAAAAAGGGGCGTGGCATAATATAACTAAATTTTAACCTACACGATAATAACAGGTTTAAATTATTACTAGGATTGAAATTTAATGGACGATCAGACATGAATCACACACCCCAATACCACTATAGTAAATGTAGGCGCTGTTGGAACACCAAGATTCCCCGAGTCCAATCTGATTAGTGCACTGGAAGAAAATGATGTGTTAAGTAACTTTTAGCATGTTTATGTGTTAGTACTATCTACATAGCATGGAAAGATGTAATGACGGGAATGTGCAGGTACATACTTAGCCATGAATCCCATTGCTGTAGCATCTGTGTGCTGTTGGTGGTATCTCTCTTCATGATTGTATGGACCAAATGCAATTTCTCAAGGTCAGATAAAGAGGGTAAAAATCCATGAGGTAGCAGTGGAAAACTGAGGAGAGAGAGAGAGAGAGAGAGAGAGAGAGAGAGAGAGATTAAATTCGAGTATAGATAACTTATCGACTATATATAACTTTACGGAAAAAGTATGGTTAAATGCTAATACTATTCAGTTTCAGATATGTTTTCTTTTGCATCGTTGCTGGTTTAATTAAGGCAAGAAGGCGTTTACAGTACATGTTTTATGTTTTGGCAGTCTCAGCAGAACAAACTTTTTTTGTTGTGTTTATTGCATTTGACAAAGATGATCTTTTCTGCTTTGGACTGAACACACATTAATCAAACTTTCATGTTCTTTTTCAAGGTTCAGTGCAAAAGAATGTATTGTAAAAGGTACAGTACAGCTAACAAATTAGTTACGCAAGTGAAACGGCAGGCTGAACAACGACAATAAAGAGCAAGCCCTAAAGGAGAGTGACAGGTGACAAAAAAAACGTATGTACCACTTCAAAAGTGGCACTGGCTTGAAAGGAACATGTTATTTGTTTTATCGAGTCTTACTTTGTCACATTGTTTGCAGTTTGTTCACATGATGAATGTGGCTTTACACAAAGCTTAAAGAATTGTACTTGTTATTTTTACTGTTGTTGATCTAACTCATAAGGAACTTGTTCAAATTTTAATTTGCATTTGGAAGATTCATTAAATTAAATGTAGTTTTACTTATATAGAATTTTTAACAATGGTCATTGTCGCAAAAACAGCTTTACAGAATCAAAAAAGCTAAAGTGTGATCACACGAGTTGGATCCAAACATGGCTGTACAGTGAAAGTCCGCTTTACTCTTTTGAAACTTAATATTTTAAAGTGAAAAAAAAAATTCATATATCAATGTTTAAATAACAAGTAGAATTTTCACTCGAGTAAAATAAGTCAAACAAAAAGAAATTGTGGTAAAACATGGTATGTTTATGTTAAGCTCATTAAACGGAGGTACAATGTATTTTTCTAAAACATAGCCAGAGAAAGCTTTTATTTATTTATTTATTTATTTATTTATTTAAAGGTATCATAATTAAAATATAATAAAATTTGATTTATGCAAAGCCAATGCAGTTAAATTTTACTCTACTTTTATGTGTGTTGTTAGATCAGTGTTACAAATCAAAATTATGATCAAGCAGTCTGAACAAGCGGTCATGTGCACGAAATTTCATGCGAGATAAAACTATAAACCAAAAGCAAAACACATTTAGTTAATGCCACCATGTGATCATTTAGGCATTTCAAACCAAAAAAAAAAAAAAGGACTGACACGATATCCTCACACAAAGTTTGTTTTTGTTCTTGTTGGATTTTTTTTTTTTTACATTGACTTGACACCATTTTTGTTAAAAAATAAACTTTCCAATAGGAGATAATTTTTTTTTGTGACCCAAGAATAAATAAATAAATAAATAAAAATAGATGCGGTTTCAGGCTTGTAAACAAGAAAAACAGGTCAAATGGAATGTCCAGGGCCATGGAGGTTACTACAGGGCAAGAGAGTTCATTCACTTTAAAATGAAAACAAAAGCACATGGGTGTGAATCATTGCCTTTAGCCTGTACAGGTCTTTGTTTTTGACTGATCAAAACAATAAACACAAAAGTGAAAATAAATAAATAAATACTATAAACACTATAAATAAATACTATAAAATAAATAAAGACTAATAGTTCTAGAGAAAAATAGGTTTTGTTTTAGTGACTCACCTTTTCTTTGGACTTAAGTCCAAAATTTTTTATGTAACTCTTGTTGCCATTTCTTTTTTATGCATAGCATAAGTAATAACTAAAACTACAGCCCCAACGAACATCAACTCCCAGTGTTTTGATGTAAACATTATACGTCATTCTGAATTTTACATTCTGGAAAATTTCATACACTGAAAAAGCTAAAAATAATAAATCCATCTCTAGCCTATATGTACATGTACACTCAGTTTTGTTGACGGTGGAGTGCTGTACTTCCCATGGAGCTTTCATGTCTGTGTTTCCTTCTGGATCGTATTTTCAGTTTTCCCTGCTTGCACTCTGCGCTGAATATACATTCACCTTATGCATTATGTGAGTGTAGCATTAACTGCTCTCTCTCTCCCTCTCTTTGTTGAGCTACACATGCCACTCCTGTGGTTTCTTTACCATGAAGACGGTCTTGGACTCGGCCGATGCAGACAGCTGTTCTAAACAGTTCCTGTACCTCCAATCACTTCCACATGAACTCACAGTATGACTGCTTATCTACAATACAGATCCCTCCCTCTTTTATGACCCAAATGAAGACGGGTTCCCAGTCTGGTTCATCTAAAAGTTTTTTGCTATTGGTATCTATTGTTTTGTTTTGTTTTTTTCCTTGCCACCATCGTCCTCCACTTGCATAACAGGGACAATCTGATCATTATAATTTATACATACTTACACTTTTTAAACTCGTTTATATACAGGTATCATTATGTTAAGCTGCTTTGCAACAATGACCATTGGTGGAGGTTATAGAAATATTTATAAATTAAACTGAATTGAAAAAAAAATTGATATCAAATACATGAAGGTAAAGCAAATGAATTTAGTTTGCTTTGTTTAGAGGATACTGTGTGTAAACTACTATACCCAGGTGAGTTGCAAATTCATAAAACAACATAGTGTGTAAGAAAGACGCTATAAATATTAAACATAAATAAACTGGTTGGTTGATGTATTGGATTGTTGGTGTGCTTGGATTATTGTTTTTTTGTTTGGTTGGTTCTTGGGTGGGTGTGTAAGTGAATGGCGGGTTGGTTGGTTGTTGGATAGATGTATCTACAGTAGTCAAGTGAATGAATGTTTAGTTTAGAACATAAATCTTCTTATTTTCTTAATATAACATAAACCAGAATAAACATATTTCATGGTTTAACAGTACAATTTGTTAATCGTAGTACTGTGGAATGAAGCCTGGATTGCTCTTGGATCTCATACCCGTGCGTGTCTGCGTCCCTTCGATGCCGTAGGCCCTTTGTGCTGGAGTCCGGGAGGTAGGATGTACTGGAGCAGGAGCTGTCAGTATTACACATGAGAGTCTGCAGGAAGGGAAAGAACCCTGCGCTCGGGAGGTTCCTCGGGGCGACATAGCCTGAAAGAAGAGATGATATGAAAAATTTGATAGTGTGCACATGTGAGTCTTTCTGCATCATGCAGGCAAAAATATCATAGGATCTCACTATCTGACAAGTGTTGTTGAGTTGGCGATTTGGCTTTGATGCTGGTGCATAGCAAACTACAGTAAGTTTTAATACAATCTGCTGTGCTTAGAGCGTTGGGGGAAGGAACTTTCTAAACAGAAAAGTGCAACAGAAAACAGAATGTACATGCAAGTTTACATACTTCTTAAATCTTATTTAAGATATTTGTCCCTTTCTTTTGCCTAGTTTAACTGGAAGTGTTTTACAAACTGTCCAATATCCAAAGAGTTTTTGGTCTCTCTCTATCCTATAGAGAAACCGTAGTAGCCATAGATCGTATTAGAGAAATCATGGTCGCTATGATATAACAAAAATAGCAGCGGTTCAGTGTGCTAAGAATCAAGAAGGTTTGATCGGAAGGTCGACGGTTCAAGCCCCAGCTCTGTCAGGTTCCTGTTGTTGGACCCTTGAGCAAGATTCTTATATGCTGACTATGGCCTACTAACAAAGCTATGATATGCAACGAATGAAGAATTTCACTGTGCAGTAATGTACGTATATGTGATCAACTGAAATGATTGTGAACATAACTTAAAGTAAGGATAACAAATAAATGATATTGATGACAAATAAGCACAAAGCCTAATTTCAAAGAAGCTATAGTCACTATAGGCCCTTGTTTCTCTCTGTTCTTACCCTTGCCCATTTTTTCCTGTTTCTAATACAACAATTTTAGGGACAAAATGTTCACCTTCTGTCTAATATGTCTCAGGTGCCAGTGTAACAAGATATTATAACTGTAGCTACTGTGACTTTCTCAGCTCCAGGCTGCACAAACAGGAAACAACAGCAAGTCTATTTCTGGTATTTAAATTTTTATGATAATGGAGGTGTAATTTATACAAATCGTGACTTCACTACATGCCTTCTGTGCTTAAAAAAATCTGCATGAAAATGCTAAAACAAACATGCTGAATAAGGTTGCCAAGCCATCAGGCAGTGATTTAACCCTCATCATCAGAAGCCTGAAAAAAAAGTTAGCACGAGTCTGTCGTCTTCTGATGTCAAATGCAAATCACTTTTTTTCTTTGCAAGTGTTTTTGTGAATGAAATTATATTGTAGCAGCCCAGTTTTCTTTCCAAAAAGTTTATTGCCAAATAAATGTTTGTTATTAAATTAATGTTTAAAAAAAAGTCACCCCCACGCCTAGTGCTCAATTCACATGCAAGATTTATGTAAACAACTCTATTCAGATGTAAGTAAATGCTATTTGCTGTGTTGTTTGGGGGAAGTGATGTGCTGATGAGTGCCTGTGTCCAACAAAACAGAAAGGGCTTAAATAAAAATTTAAAAAATTATTTAAAAATTCACTATTTTCATGCAAATATTCTTATATGGATGTGAGAATATCTCCATGATAATATTACTCATGGCATGAATCCACACAAATCGCTTCAGTTACAAATAATTATTCAACACTGGACACAAACAGCAAAAAAGCATAATAATAATAATAATAATAATAATAATAATAATAATAATAGTCATGTTTTCTTTGCTGTTTGTGAATAATTATTTGTCAATGAATGGCTGGCATGACTGAAATAAAGCTGCTCACTTTACGTGCACTTTCACTTTAAAGACTTATACTGTAAGTCACATACTGTATGCTTTAAGTGAACATGCTTATCACTATATCCGCTATAAATTACTTCAACCTGAAAGAAAATACTTTTTAAAAATGAAAAAAATTCTGTTTTGTCTTTTTGCATGTGATCGCTGTAATTGTACTGATAAAATAAAGTACGATTCTCTAAAGACTGACATAGCAGCAAAAAGACACAAAGCAGGAATGCCATCATGCCAGATTCCACTGATGATATTCAAATGCTGGGTGTGGGATTATTGTGTAGGAGTTGTACTGCATGAGCTCGCATTAGACATATTTTTTTTGACAAAGCCTCAAGTATTTGCTTAATCATCATGCTATGTGTGACAGTTGCCGAAGAAAAAAAATATTACTCATGAAAAAGGTCTTTGTCAGCAGGATACTGACATCATACTGTAGGAATACGTCCTATATTCAAATTTTTATGCATTTAATAATGATTAATTCTTTGTTTAAACAAATATTATTCTTTAAGATCTTTTCAGCTTGTCTTACCTTTTTTTTTTTACCTTAATTACAATAAACGTATAATCATTGTATGGAATTTGAAATACGTAGATCAACAATAGACCAATTGTATAAATTGGCCAAAATATATCAACTTAAAAGAATTTTAATATGCAATTTTTCCGCAAAAATTTACAAACTTTTCTGACATGGAGTTACAGTAGCAAGAAATTCTGTAAAGAAGAGGTGTAAAGAGGTGATGAACAATTTATCACATTAGAATTGATATAAAACAGAGCTTTAAAAATTGGGATGTAATGTTTTTCTGCACTTGGTGTAAATTTGCATATTGGGAAATAAAATATCACTTCTATTGGCAATCTATTTCCTTTTTGTATTTTGTCTTTTTTTTTGTCTATATACTAGATTTTTAGTTTCAACCAGTTCCATAAGGAAAGCCAAACACACCTTGAATTAATATATGATAAAACTAGATAAAGCTCATTACACTGGAAATTATTTTTTTATATATTAAATACAAAAAATTGATTCATTTATTAAATGCAAATTTATTCTCATATAAACAAGTTTTTTTTATTTTGAATGAAAAAAAAAATACAAATCTAAAAAAAGGTTTCAGGATTTTTTTTTATTTTAAGGTTTAATAAAATAAGGAAACAAGATTTTTTTTGCTTTATAAAGCCTAACGTGATCATGAAGTGGGCAAAGTTTCTGCTTTCTTTGTCTACATGTTTATTACACAAGTTCATACAGTAGATGTAGTGTAAAAAAAAAAAAATCAAACATGTCCGGTAGTGTCGTCCTAATACACTTACAGAAAATCAAACAGGTTCTTCTCAAAGCAAACAAGATAGCCATCTGATTCTTTAACCATGGCACTCCTAAATTCTTTTTGTACATCTAAAAAAAACATGTCACACCTTTTTTTTATTTACAGTATGTTAAGGCATTTTCCATTGGTAACAATACATATCTCACTGCGTTCTAGAGTTGACATGCAAAAGGTACGGTATGAAGGAAAGATATGTCAGTCCTATCTTTTTGTCACAGCCCACAAAATACATCTTATCTGATACACCTCGACCTGTCAGAGACCGGAACGGTGAGAAGGTGATGTGTAAGGGTTTTTCTTTGATCAAAGAGTATTTCTTTGATATTTTATAATAGTGTGCTCTATTTTTGCTTATGATTATATGGGCATTGAAATGTGTTAGGAAACCCCAAGTTCAGTGTTTACATTGACGTCACATTACCACATGTTGGATGAATATCCAATCTCAGTTCATTCGTATATTCACTCATTTATCCAAGCTGTCAATGCAAACAATGGAAGACTGCAATGACTTGTTTGACTGGTTATTGATCTTTAAGGGGAAGTTAAACTGCTAAGAACCTCAGCATTTTTACAATCCTTGGATGGTCAAACCACTAGGAGAAAATGCAAACACCACACTGCCAGATTGGAGACAAGATTTGAACGCCCAATCATGTAGGTGTGAATCCAATGGTGAAACCATTAAGCCATCATGTCAGCAAGTGTCCAATATAAAACGTGCTTCAGGTCGCTTGTTGTTTAATGGTTCTTCTTTTAAATGAGTCTGCCTTCACTTGCTTTGTAAAAGCAGGTTATTTTGGTCCTGGTCACAGTGGATCTAAAGGCTATTCCAGGAACACTGGGTGCTCAGAAGGAATACATCATTCCATCACTTATAGGGGCGATTTAATGTAGTCCATCCACCAACTGGATTTTTTTTTCCCGAGGTAGAAGGAAACCCACATGGACAGAACACGTGATACTTTGCACAGGCAGTAATCTGAGCTCGGGATCTGTGAATGCTACACACTGCGCCAACATGTCTCTCCTTAGACAATAAAATCAGCTCTATTTCACATTAAGTTGAAATATTAGATTTGTGTCTCCAAACCTGGTGATTAAAATATAAAATAGCAAATGCGTTCGTTTTTAAAGTCTGATTTATGCACCTGTTAATCCCCTTCCTTCTGTAATAAAGACGTAATAATCTTTCTCCATATTCTCTGGATCTCACATACTGTATCTACACAGACATGAGCTGCACCAAAGGAAGAAAGAGACCACAGAAAGCAGTCCGACTCCCAGCGGAGGCCAATCACGCGGCACCGACACTGTGTATAAGAATAATCCCCCAGTGCAGTTTGGGTTTGAAGCGAGATCTTGTTGCAGGCAGCTTTTCAAACAAAACACAACCAATCTCCCAGGTTTTTCACGCCTCTTACTGTGTTACTGTAAACAATACATGGAACAAAACCCTCACCATGACGCTGTGCCAACCACAAGTAGAGCCAACAACAAACCATCATCGTCATCATCATCATCATCATCATCATCATCACAGCCCCACTTTCTGATTTCAGTTATCATATCTATGAATGACTGGAAGCAGCTGAATTTATTTACATATACAGTATATGCAGATTAACACGAGCATCTTAGCAGGTTCTCATGATAATGAAAGAGCCACAGGATCGCATTACATCTGAGTCTACCTCCTATTGTGCGCATTTAGTGTAAAAAAAAAAAAAAAAACATAATGGTCTTATTAGGAGTGAGTCAGGAAGAAGCCTATTGTGTACCTTGATTTATTTACACTCACAGAAATAAACTACCTGAAAATAAGGGTGTTTAGTCATCCAAAGTTTTCATCTTGTTCTTTAACCCTTTACAGCACAAAATGTTCTTATACAGCACCAGTCAAAAGTTGGGGCACAATTTTGGATTTGCTACATTCTAAAATAATTATGGACCTCTTTACAACTATAAAATAACACAAACGACACAAATTCAGTAACAATAACAACAATCAGCTGTTATTTCAGGACACGAACGTCAGCTGTTCTGGAATAGTTCTTGTGAGAACAGTATTGTGTGTCAAGTGCATTTACAAAAACCCATCGAGCTCCATGATGAAACTGTCTCTTATGAAGACCTTCCCAGGAAAGCAAGACCGAAACTGAGCTCTGCTGCAGAGGAGAAGTTCACTTAGAGTCACCAGCCTCAGAAATCACCAATTAACAAGCAGCACCTCAGATTAGAGCCGTTATGAAGCTTTACAGAGCAGACGTAGCAGATATACATCTCAATATCAACTGTTCAAAGGATATTATTGCATATTTTAGATGCCTTCAGCATTGTTTTACAGTGTATAAAGAAATAAAAATCAGGAATGCTATAAAGTACAGATCAAAAGTTTGGACATACACCTTCTCATTCAAAGAGGTTGAATTTGTATTAAAAAGCGGCTAAGTGAAGAAAAAAATGAGCGGCCATCATTACTTTAAGAAATGAAGGTCAGTCAGTCCGAAAAATTGGGAAAACTTTGAAAGTVTCCCCAAGTGCAKYMACAAAAACCATCAAGCGCTACAAAGAAACTGTCTGACATGCGGACCGCCCCAGGAAAGGAAGACCAAGAGTCATCTCTGCTGCGGAGGAGAAGTTCATCCGAGTC
>QMIH01000449.1:324286-336689 GCA_003987875.1 Clarias batrachus | reverse complement strand
TCTTTAGAAGACGATCTTGGCGCTTGCTGGACTTTCTTGGACACCCTGAAGCCTTCTTAACAAGAATTGAACCTCTTTCCTTGAAGTTCTTGATGATCCTATAAATTGTTGATTTAGGTGCAATCTTAGTAGCCACAATATCCTTGCCTGTGAAGCCATTTTTATGCAACGCATTGATGGCTGCACACGTTTCTTTGCAGGTCACCATGGTTAACAATGAAAGAACAATGATTTCACCCTCCTTTTAACATGACATGTCTGCCATTCTAACATAATGATCTCCAGCCTTGTGCTCGTCAACATTCTCACCTGACTTAACAAGACGATTACTGAAATGATCTCAGCAGGTCCTTTAATGACAGCAACAAAATGCAGTGGAAAGTTTTTTTTCGACATTAAGTTAATTTTCATTAAAAAAAACTTTGCAATTCATCTGGTCACTCTTCATAACATTCTGGAGTAGATGCAAATTGCTATTCTAAAAACGTAAGCAGCAACTTTTCCAATTTCCAATATTTATGTAATTCTCAAAACTTTTGGCCACAACACACAGTACCCCATATTGACAGAAAAACACAGAATTGTTGATTTATTAAAAAATAAAACTGAAATATCACATGGTTATATTCAGAACCTTTGCTCAGTATTTAGTAGAAGCACCCATTTGATCTAATACAGCCATGAGTCTTTTTGGGAAAGATGCAAAAAGTTTCACACTTTGGATTTGGGGATCCTCTGCCATTCATTCTTGCAGATCCTGTCCAGTTCTGGCAGGTTGGATGGTAAACATTGGTGGACAGACATTTTCAGGTCTCTCCAGAGATGCTCAATTGGGTTTAAGTCGGGGCGCTGGCTGGGCCATTCAAGACACACACACACACACACACACACACACACACACACACACACACACACACACACACATCCCCAAAATTTTACACAAAGTTGGAAGCATGAACTTGTCCAAAATGTCTAGCTATGGTAAAGCATTCAGTGATCCTTTCTATGGAAGTAAGGAGCCAAGCCCAACTACTGAAAAGCAAGGTTCATAAAGACATGGATGAGAAAGTTTGGTGTGAAGGAACATGATTGGCCTTCCCCCAGTCCTGACCCCAATCCAATTGAACACCTTTAGGATGAATTAGAGCTGAGACTGCAAGCCAGGCCTTCATATTCATGTGAATGCAAGCAAGCAAATACTCTTGAAAATATTGTCAAAAGTATTTGCTCGCAACAGGAAATCTGAAATATTCCCAGCACATTACTTAAATAAATAAAACAGGACAGGGCGTGGAACTTCCATGAAACAGGTTAGCTAGATGAGCAAGTTAGGTAGCTAGTCATAAGGTTTTCTTATTTCATAAGTTACATATTTCAAGGAAGATCAAATAAGAGGTTCATACTCCGTAGACAACAGTGGCCTTGTACTTGCTTGGTTAAAATATTTGCTTCTATATTTTAGCTCAGTCCTTCTTCCTCTTTAAGTCAGGATTCAGATTTGTCAGTACCTGATATACAGTATGTCACAAAAGTGAGTACACCCCTCAAACCTCTGCAAATATTTAGTTATATCTTTTCATAGAACAACACTGCATAAATGACTATTTGACACAATGAAAAGTAGTCAGTGTAAAGTTTGTATAACTGTGTAAATTTATTGTCCCCTCAAAATAACTAAAAATACAGCCAATAATAGCTGAATCCCTGGCAACAAAAGTGAGTACACCCCTAAGTGAAAATGTACAAATTGAGCACAATTAGACATTTTACTTCCCCTTTGTCATGTGACTCATTAGTGTTACACTGGCTCAGGTGTCACCAGATAGCAGGTGAGTTAAATTTGGTATAAAAGCTCTTCCACTCTCTCAACCTGGCCATTGAAAGTTCAGCATGGCACCTCATGGCAAACAACTCTCAGAAGACCTGAAAAAAACAAATTGTTGCTTTACATAAAGATGGCCGAGGCTATAAGAAGATAGTCAACACTCTGCAAGTGTACTGCAGCACAGTGGCCAAGACCATCCAGCGCTTTAAGAGGACAGGTTCTTCTCAGAACAGGCCTCGCCATGGTCGGCCAAAGAAGCTGAGTGCACGTTCTCAGCGTCAGAGCCAAAGATTGGCTTTGGAAAACAGACGGATGAGTGTGTCCAGCATTGCTGCAGAGATTGAAGGGATGGGAGGTCAGCCTGTCAGTGCTCAGACCATACGCCGCTCACTGCATCAAATTGCTCTGCACAAGAAAGCTCACAAACAATTTGCTGCAGACATGCAAACTAAAGATCAGGATTACTGGAACCATGTCCTGTGGTCTGAAGAGACCAAGATCAACCTACCTACTGTAGGTTTAGATGGTGTCAAGCGTGTGTTGCGGCAACCAGGTGAGGAGTACAAAGACAAGTGTGTCTTGCCTACCGTCAAACATGGTGGTGGGAGTGTCATGATCTGGGGCTGCATAAGTGCTGCTGGCATTGGGGAGCTAGAGTTCATTGAGGGAAACATGAATTTTATCATGTATTGTACCATACTGAAGCAGAGCATGATCCCCTCCCTCCGGAAACTGGGCCACAGAACAGTGTTCCAGCATGATCATGACCCCAACCACATCTCCAAGATGACCACCGGCTTGCTAAAGAGGCTGATTGTAAAGGCGATGGACTGGTCAAGCATGTCTCCAGACCTAAACCCCATAGAACACCTCCGGGGCATCCTGAAAAGGAAGGTGGAGGAGCACAAGGTGTCAATTGTCCACCACCTCTGTGATGCTTTGATGGAGGAGTGACAGAGAATTCCAGTGGCAGCCTGTGAAGCTCTGGTGAACTTCATGGCCAAGAGAATTCAAGCCGTGCTGGAAAATGATGGTGGCCACACAGAATATTGACATTTCACATTTTCACTTAGGGGTGTACTCACTTTTGTTGCCAGGGGTTCAGCTATTATCGTCTGTATTTTTAGTTATTTTGAGGGGACAATAAATTTACACTGCTATACAAACTTTACACTGACTAYTTTTCATTGTGTCAAAGAATCATTTATGCAGTGTTGTCCTATGAAAAGATATAACTAAATATTTGCAGAGATGTGAGGGGTGTACTCACTTTTGTGACATACTGTACTGTAGGTCTTTAGCAGATGCGACCAGTGTAAACAGGGTAGAATCATCTGCATATGCCATTTTTTTAAGGGATGGTAATGAAACCTGAGACTACAGTAGCAGTGGGCCTAGTATGGAGCCTTGGGGGGACAAGTGTTTATTGATGTGATTAGATGTTTTTAGATGTGTTTGAAATTTGCCCTGAAAGTACTACACAAGTACATTTTCCAGAGAGGTTTGTGTTGATTCAGGAGACAAGCTTTGTTTTATCCCCTTTGAAGAGGGTTTAATTTGGAAGCCATTAACTCAAACTTTATCAAAGTCTGTTTATATCCTGGCCTTTGTCAAGGCGTTGGTTTTGCTTTTGAAAAAGCATATTCAGAATGTTGGCTATACTGTGGGCTGGTCTGAATTCAAACTGCCTGCATGAGGTCATGCTGTTTCCTAGATGGCTCTTTTGTAGCTGGTCATGCACAACTGATTCTATTACCTTAGTAATGTTAGTAATCAGTGAGATTATCCAGTCAATTGTGCTGATATAAAATCATTGTTGTGAACTATTTTTACCTGTACTGCCTTGCCCTCCTTTGAGCTAACTCATGTCTCCAGCAGTGATTTTGTCTGGTAAAGTGGTTTTGTCTAACTTTATTTTACTTGCAGAATTTGCAGAAAATGTACCGACATGTTATTGGCAGTGATACACATTTATGTTTGCTTTGAATGCGATTTAGGCTGTACTTTCCACTTGTTGCTATGAAGTCTAAAAGTTGTTCTTTCAGTTTTGTACTGTAGTTTATGCTACCAATCTTCTTAGCACTAATGTATTCACACCTGGCTTATTGGAACTTATCTTCGCTAGCTGTGGACCCATCTTTCTTCATCTAGGTGAAGTTGCCATTTTCCTCTGTCTGCCTGTATACAGTTGTCATCAAACCAACCTTTGGAGCTGTGCTTCTTGTTATTTCTTGGATTGGTTTGATATGAAAAGTTTTATGGCCCCAGCACTGTAAGCATGACATCACTGCAAACCTCCAGGTCTAGCTGCCTACATGCATAAGTTGATCAAGTTAAGATGGCCTATCAGTCCAGAGAAATTAGCTTTGTTAAAGTTGTTTCCTTATATGAGTAATCATTACTGATCATTTATCTACAACTAATAAAAGCAGTATATCACATAGTCTGTGAGTGAATCTTTCGGGGTCGCCACAGCAAACCATTTGCTTCACATACAACATGGCACAGGTTGTACACCACAGGTTGTACAGGTAGCTTTACTGACTCATTCCTCCTATTCTATCCAGCCTATCTAGTTATTCTTTCTAGAGTTGGCACGAAATATGGGTTCGGGCATTGCAGTTCACGGGTTGAGTCACCAGTGCCCATATCTACATAGTTTCTTGTTTTCTAAACACTATATTTCTAAAGTACACACTTTTACACAAGTCAAGTGTAAAAAAGATCCCTATTAGAAACTGCATTAAAAACAACTCCGATATGTCAGATTTGTATCCACACAAAGTCTGTAAAGCGCTAAATGGGTCTAAAAACAAATGAACATGTCTATAGCTAACACTGATATACACAAGCTGTCTTGACAAAAACTAAACCAAATTTCTGAATCAGTTGATTCGGCCCATCTGTCACTGGATTTATGTATATCTTGCTTCAAATCTCCACCCAAGTTCATTTTGCAATGAGTGCCCGTACATTTCCTTTCTGGACCAGTTTCCCTGTGTAACTTGGGATTGGTAAACTTATTTCAGGTCTCACAGTGGTTCCATAAAATTGTCTTTGTTGCAAATAAACGTTTTTGTCAGACAAGTGATACTTCCTCTTCATTTGTTCAAAAGCCATAAGAGATCTTACATCATAGCAGTCTTCCTAAAAGTATATCCCATTCTGATACCACACATCCAATGTTTGTTATTTAGAATGATGGGTATAAATTCATTGTGTCTGAAATGGGTGAGAGTCCAACTTCAGCCTAAAACCTTTGTAAACCTTGTACCCAATTTTTGTCAACTGTATTAAATGTTATTTATATAGTCATAGTTACTGTGATGTTAAGATTGGGATCCCGTTCGCAAACAGAATCACGAGACTTTTTACCTAAAGGCAATCCAGTTAAAGGGACTACAGTAGTGCAGGACTGAGTAGCTGAAAGCACCCCAAATTATAATCCCATCTATGTTTTTCTATGGAGTCTCATAGGACCTTACCATTCCATGTGAATCCCCTCATGTATTTGTTAGAGTTGTAAAGAAACTCTGGGCCTCTGGAATTGTGAAAGTAGAGAAGATTTTGTAACCTAGTTCACTTTGACACAAATAATTCTGTTATAGGCAAATTCCTACATCAAAGGGAATTACTTTTTATATAGGAATGTTCAGGTAATTACTCATATAGAATGCATGTTTTGTTTTGTTTCATTGTTCTTATGCATATCTCACCATTTGGAGACAAATTAATGTGTTAATTTTGTTGGTATTCCACATAATCAAAGTTTGTTTATGGGAAGATTCACTTTATATCCTCAGAGGGCCTAATATTCATCTAAAAGCATAGCAGACTAGGCTAATTGGCATTTCCAAATTCCCCTGGTATTGCGTTGTTTATTGAAGCAATCTGATTGATTTTATGTGCAATTTGAATCATTTCAACATTTTGTCAACAATTAAGCTACTGTCAAGAAAGGAAGACAGGGGAGGAAACCCACCAAGCACAGGAAGAACATACAAACTCCATGCACACAGAGACAGGAATCAAGCCCGGCCGGGAATCGAACCAAGACCCTGGTGGCTCAAGGCAACAGTCCTAACCACTACACTACCATGCCGCCTCTGATAACCCTTCTGGTCCTATATCAAAGTTTTATATATACTCCTTTACCTCCGAGGCATTTCCGGAGCTAGTTTGGAGCCAGTGCCCAATTTTTTAAAAAGACAGACAAAGCCAAAAAAGTCAATTTCTTGGCTAGAACAAATAACTACTTACAAGAGGGGCTTGGGTCAGGATTATCAAGTTAAAAGATTGTGAACACCTTTAAGAAATAGATTCAATATGCAGCAGGCAGCTCAAATGCCTTCTAGTAATGATAAAGCCAGGAGAACTGCTTGTAAAGTTGAAGTTTGTCATTGTTGTTGTGCTAGCATTTCTTCCCTGATAGCATTCTCCCCACTAGCATCGTGCCTAGCATTGCCAAAGTAAACTCGTACACAGACGTAAACGGTGACGTAATTGACAAGACTCTCTTGCCCATGGAAAAACAAAGCCAGTTTTTAAACGTGTTTGTTATTGAACTAGCACTGAACCAGCACAAGCACCAGACATGACCTAGCACCCGGTTCACTTTGGTGAAAAAGCTGTAATATAGTGTCCTGACCTAATTGATATATGTCTTTGGATCTCAAGTGATGAAATCCTTTTTCCAATTTTAACATTTAAAATGTTTAATTTGAAGTTCTAAAGTTTCGAACTCTAAATTTTCTGTTGTGTAACTTTGTGCAAAAACAATTTTGTCCACCTAAAATGGCTTTAAACGTGTCCCATAAGATAAAACTACTGGGACAGGAATCACAGTTTGTTTCACAAAGTAGCTTTGTTTTGTATTAAATGTACAGAAATTTGGGTACAAACACCTGGTATTAGATTGAACGAATTTATTTAGAAAGTATCTCAGGCAAGTGTTCAGATACGAATGCCTTATAGATTAATTGTAATGACATAAGGAACAAATCGATTCTCCTGTCTGAATTATGGAGGCTAGTTTGAAAGGAATGGTATCAGGTTTGAGGGTCATTTTGACTCAAAGGTTTAAATCCCTCATAAACACCATGAAATCCTTTAGTTGCCTGTGTTTGTACCACCTGCCTTGATCTGAATAGGATCTAAACAAAAACCACCTATAAAGGTTTTCTGATTTTACTTTAATGAAAATATGCCGGATACAAGGGACATTATTGTAGATAGGCATCAGTATCCAGGACAAAGGACAATCAACAATGGACTGTCACCAAACAGGCAGAGGCATCACAAATTGTTTCCTCAATCCTAAAAAGAATAGTTATTTATCAACGTAGTAGTCCCTCTTGTGCTAGAATTAAATGATAAGGTCCTGCTCATTCTGTTCTTAATTTTACATGCTTGCTCATTTCATGGTTTTCTTGGATAAAAGCTGTATCATTTTAATTTGATTTCATTTGATTTCCCATATGGTAAGTGCCCTTATCCTTTTTCATTGATCTATTTAGTTAAGTACTCTAAGTAATCTTGCTCTATAGGAAGCACACATACAGTAATAGAAGTGTTTCCACAATGCTAATGTTCCTTTACTTTTGAGATACATAAACCCCCATCTTTCAGTGTTTTTAGTCCTGGTTGATTTCAAGTGTATCTTTTGTTAAAAAGCTTAATTGTCACACTTTGGTTCCTAGTATGAGCGAATTTCCTTCCACTTCCAGGGTGGCTCTTTGCCACCATATTGCAATCATACTCATCCGTAGCCCTTAAAGCCGTAAGGTTTGATGAGTGATCTAGTTGGATTGCTTATTTCTACAGAACGTCATTTTCACAGTTGTCACGGCAGCTCGCGAGATTCCTTTTCTCGAAACGTGCGTACATAATGGCCAGATCTGTATGTATCAAGTCCATACTGCAATACTCAGGTTTGGATCAAATAAAGTGTTGGTAATAATTACAAATTGAGTGCGCAAAAGGAACTCCATGACACATGTCTACTCCTCCCAGGTATAGGTACAGGAAAAGCTCAGGTGGTCAACAATCACATAGATTTTAGGGCGAGTAAAAGCAAGAAACCAGAAGAGAAAGACTTGGTCTCAACTGGTTAAGCAACTCTGATTACTCAGAACAAAGACTGACCCAGAAAAAAGAATAATGAGGACTTAAATACAAAGACTGCTCAGGGCTCCAAATAAAAGCAGGTGAAGCTAACAATGGCACGCTAAGGAGCCAACCAATGACAATCCATAGGTGGAGACAAGATGTGAAACTCAACTGAATGCACACAGCAACATAAAAATAAATAAACAATTAAAAATTAAACAATGCAGATGATAGATTAAAGCTGCTTAGAGCTAGAACATAAAGGGCTCAGGGTAATGCTAAATACTGTACAGATTTTTCTTTTTCTCTACCCAATCAGCATCTAGAATTTCACAGCACCGTGGTGTAAAATGTAAAACAAGTCTACATTTGCTAGTAAAAACATTGACTACTGTTAAAAAAAATTTTTTTTAAAACGTAAAAGCATGTGTTAAACGTAACTAGACAACATTGTCAGAAGGTAAGTTGGTTTAATCAAGATGTAAGCATGCAGTAGCATAACTAGCAAATACTGTGAAAACTATCATTTGTTTTCCATTCATTATCTATACTGTACCATTCATTATATGTGCAAGGTCACAGAGGGGGCCGGAGCCTAAATTAGTGAACTTATAACACAAGAGAGGGTACACCTTGAATGGCAGACCAGCCCGTTGCAGGGCACAAACACACATACAATGTGAGACTGTGGGGGGGGGGGACCCAGAGAGCATGGGGGGAACATAAAACTCCATGCACACTTAATACATTTGAAGACCCAACCCTGGAGGTGTTATGTGACACAGCTACGCTATAGGGACAAAAACTTGTTAATTGTTGAATTTCAATCAGGTCCCTTGTCCCTAGTGAAGACATAATTTGATGAGTTTGGTGTAAAAGAACTTGACTGGCCCAAACATAGAGCCCTGACCTCAACCCCATCGAGTATCTTTGGGATAAACTTGCATGCTCTACACAATGAATGGGCATGAATTCCCACAGAAGCACTCCAAAAGAAAGAGGTGGAACTCCAGGAAGAGTGGAAGCTGTTATAGCTGCAAAAGGGGGGATCAACTCCATATTGAAGTATTGGATACAATGTCAATGAAGGTTTGGCCAAATACTTTTGTCCATAAGGTGTGTTTAACATAATTAAACATTATAACATAAACATTATAACAGTTGAGAACACTTTCACTGTTACTGAACACAGAACTGGTATTTGTACCTGGATCCCTGAATCATGAGTCAGTTGTATTAAGTTTTTGGTATTTTTGTAAAATATCTCTACAAGCTTTTGTTCAATCTTTAGGAATTGACTACTAAACATCATCCATTTTCCTACGTGATCATACGTTCCATAACATAACCCAGGCTTTTCTAAACATTTTGTCCCCCCTTAAAAACAAGGCTCCAGTGGCGCAACCGGTTAGCGCGCGGTACTTATAAGGCAGTACATGTGAAGCAATGCCGAGGTTGTGAGTTCGAGCCTCACCTGGAGCATGGATTTTTTTAAACCCATCAAAAATTCTGTCACTAAAAACATTACAAGTCAGAAATTTCGTCTTTGTGTAGTTTATCAATACATATTTGTTTTGCCCCCCCCTTTCCCTGCCAATTTGCCAGTTAAAAATATAATAATAATTCCCAACTGTGTTTGACTGAAGGTGCTTAATTAGTAACCTAGCAGTCCAGTGTAAGTACTGGCAAATTCCTAAATGTAAATGTAAAAAAAGGAATGAAATTCAACAGTCAGGCCTTGGCTAGGGTGGCACAGTGGTGTAGTGGTGAGCTCTATCACCCTTGCACCTCCAGGGTCCGGGTTCAAGTCCCATCTCTGTGTGCATGGAGTTAGCATGTTCTCCCTGTGCTTGGTGGGTTTCCTCCCACAGTCAAAAGACATTCAGATTAGGCTATTTGACTGTAGTATGTGTGCCCTGCAATGGATTGTCACCCTGTCTGGGGTGTGCCCTGCCTCATGCCCTAGGTCTCCTGGGATAGGCTCCAGGTCCTCGTGACTCTGAATACAAACGTTTCTGTAGGTTTGAATGTGACATGAGAGTTTTTTTTTTATATATATAGTGCTGAAAAACGTTTTTAAAAAGTCTAGACATAAATACATAAGTATGTGACATAAGTATATACTGTACTGACTGTATTAGTTTGAATAGTAAAAGGAGAGTGCAGTCCAGCATGACATGCCCATGGGCAGTAAAAAAAAAAAATTTTTATTATTTTAATATTTATATTTTTAATGCTAACATTTTTTTTTGTAATATTTATTTTGTAACGTTTCTCTCACGGCCCTATGGTAGGACTTTTAGGATATTTCTAAGTCTACCCTATATTCCATGTTGCTGATTATTTTTCATTATAATACATAACATATGCACATAATTATGGCTCACCGGCCACTTGATTAGGTACACCTGTTCAATTATTGTTAATGCCAATAGATAATCAGCCAATCATATGGCAGCCACCGGATGCATTTAGGCAAAACGATCTGTCCAAACTGAGTGTCAGAATGTGGAAGAATGAGAATTTAAATGATTTTGAATGTAGCACGGTGGTTGGTGACAGACAGGCTGGTCTGAGATTTACTGAAACCTGTGATCAAGCTTTTTCACTCTCTAGGGTTAACAGACAATGGTCTGAAAAAGAGAAAATATGCAGGACGTGGTGGTGTACTGAGCGAGCATGCCTTATTGATGAGAGAGATCAGAGGTGAATTGCCTGTCTGGTTTTGCAACAACGCTACATTTGCAACATAGATGTGATGCAACAATTCATTACTGTGTAATGCTTTCATGTCTATACAGACCAAAATCTTTAAGAAATGTTTCCAGGCACATTGTTGAATTTATGCCACAAACAACAAGCAGTTCTGAAGATCAATCCAGTACTAACAAGGTGTCCCTAATAAATTGGCCAGAGAGCATGTGGCGCCAGTTAGAAATACCAATCAAAGGAAAAATAGGAAATATTATCTTAACTATATTTTAATTGATATTTAACTATATTTTAATTATAGGTGTTTTTAAGAACTGGAGCGTGTGGGTTGCGAAATCTCTTAATGAGCATGTGGATGTCCTTTAAAACCCTTGTAAAGCCATGGAATGTTTTTTTTTTTTCTTTTGACGCTGTTTTGCGCTGATGCAGGCTGTGAATCACTGTGTCACTCACTGAAATAAATTATCACTGAGCATTTTTTAAACATAAGTTTAATTTATTTTATATTAATAAAATATTTTAGTTTTTATTTTAAAAAAAAAAGAAGTAAATATTACTTGTGTACTGTGTGTTTTCGAACCCAATAGTACACACAGCTCAACACAATTCCCACTGTGCCTGACCGGTCGACGTCACAGCTTTTTTGTGTCACTTATCCCCCTTTATTTGTTGTGTGTGTATTTTTTTTGTGCGACTATAGTTCATGTTTCTGGTTCTTCTTTTCGTGTTTGTGTTGCTCTTTTGTTCCTACTTTGGTCTGAATACATTTAACTTCAACTTTCATCTGCCATTGTATACGTTTTTTTTTAGTTTTTTTTTAAGTTTTACTCCATCATACTCTATAATACGCTACATTATGGATTATTAGCATAAAAGTTGAAGTACATTTAATTAGCAAACCCTTTTATACCTGGGCAAAACAAAACACATAAATCTGTGAAAAATAAATGTAGTCATATATTTATTATCTCTATTTTATTCATTGACACTCAGTAAAACCTCAAAACTGGACCTTTCATTCTAAAGACATTTTTGGAAATTTAGATCGTCTCCAGTGTGCGAACAAATAAACATGAGGAAACACATTACCTGCTTTTTAGCAAGGGTTTAAACAAGCATCTTACATTCCCCCCTATTGTAACGTCATATAAAGAGCATAAAGGGTTTGCATGACAGAATATTGTTTTTGGACTTTTCCCTGATTTTTTCCCTAATTTAGTTGTCTCCAATTCAAGCCCTAACAGCTCTCTAGACCTCCAGCTGCGAGAGGTTACAGCATCACCCGGGAATCGAACATGTGATCTCTGGATGACAGGGTGAGCGTGTTAAGAAACTTTGCCTCCTTCCCTTAAAGGCCAACACAGAGAGAATGAGGCGGAGCTTCTTCCTGCAGGCCATTCCTGCTTTAAACACCCAAAAGCTTCTTTCTGCAGGCCATTAACCAGAACACAACAAAGGACTAAAGTGATCGGATTTGCTTTTTTCACGAAGTAAACACACACACACCCTACATTCCTGCTAACACACCAGAATGATGATTACGCACACGTTGCGCATTTCATGTTTGCTCTCTGCTTTTTGACAATGATTACATCTTAACTCACTACATACTCCTTGTTTCAAATCATACTACCGCTGTCATGCTCTTACTGTCTATACTTCTTCCTCCTGTATACAGGGTCAGGGAGAGGCTGGAGCCCATCTGTCCACCAGGCAGCTGTCATATCCACACGATTTTTTACCTTTTGTTCCAATGCA
>QMIH01000449.1:305017-324250 GCA_003987875.1 Clarias batrachus | reverse complement strand
TATATATATTTTATCCTATTTCATTTTGTAGTTTACTTTCCAGCTTAAAGTTTTATTGTGTTGTGAATTATATCTTTAATTTAATGATATAATTTCATTTCATTTAAGTATCTTGAATTTAAAAAGCTTTTTTTTCAGCTGCACTGTTATTTTTGTATGCATAAGCATTTTATTTTATATCATACCGTGTATGGTTGTGTATGGGAAAAATGAAATTTGAATATATTTGAATTTAAAAGTCCAAGACGGTACAGATCTGAGAAAGAGGATGGTAGATTTAAATGATTTAACAGCCATTCCAAACAACTGCAGATTACTGTTACTGAGAGGTGCAGCCGCTTTGCCAAGATCTGGAAGAAAACCCAAACTGCCCCCCCCCTTTTAGCTGAAAACAAACTGGTTCTGAATGTAGGAACAACCCGGTAAACAGCAAGGCACAGTGTTACTCTCTTCTGTCATGACAGTTTCGACATCAAGATTGTTATCCAAGAAAGAAGCCATTGAATTTAACAAACAATTGAATTTAATTGAATTAACTAATCAAGTATCTAACCACAATTCAGCCAAAACCTTGTTGATGGACACCTAAAGCATGCGTGCTAGAGGGACAATAATCCTTTTTTTTTCTTTTTCTTTTTTTTTTTTAAAGCAAGGACTATAAAGACATGGTTTGATGGTGTGAAAGAACCTGACTGGCCCGCACAGTGCCATGACCTCAACCCCATCGAGCACCTTTGGGATGAACTGGAACAGGAGCTTGTGAGCAAGGGCTTCTCGTCCAACATGACCTCATGAATGCTCTACAGAATGAATGGCCACGAATTCCCACAGAAACACTCCAACAGCTTGTGAACGGCCTTCCAAGAACAGTGGAAGCTGCAAAACAGGGATCAACTTCATATTGACGTATATGTATTTGGCAGTGTTGGGGGACGTTACTTTTTAAAGTAACTAATTACATTACAAAATTACTGTCATTAAAAACTTATCAGTTACATTACTGCGTTACTTTCTGATAAAAGTGACTAGTTAGAGTACTTTTCCATTGCAGAAAGAAAAATCTCCTTGTTGTTTTAGTCAAGACCTTCATAATTATTCTACCATCATCACTCAGCAAAGTTTGGCCCATAATCTGTTAGCTACTAATACCCCTATCTCACCTACGCGGTTTCGTGCGGTAAGTACGTTTCATCATGATTCACCGCGAGTTTTGGCGCTGTGATTACGTTTACGTGATCATCTTTCCGTGCATCGGTCCTCGCAGACTTGCGACGACTCACGGTGCCTAACACCGCTTCTCACCGCGAGTCAAACCGCACAGGTTAGATAGGTGTATAACAGCAGGCATAACAGAGGTGGGCCTCCGAGTGGCGCAGTGGTTAAAGCGCTCGCCCTATCACCCGGAGATCGCTAGTTCGAATCCCGGGTGATGCTGTAACCTCTTGCAGCCGGAGGTCTAGAGAGAGCTGATTGGCCGAGCTCTCTCAGAGGGGAGGGATGAGAGATACTTAGTGCTCCCACATTAATCAATAGCCAGTCAGGGGCGTCTCTGAGCTCACGCGAGCGAAAGGAGCAGATAGCGCTGTCCTCCGAGTGTGTTACGCTGCCCCCAACGGTGCGCGAGCGAGCAGTTCAAAAAGATGCGGTCGGCTGGCGTCACGTGGTTCGGAGGAAAAACATGATATTCTTCGGCGCACCTGGCTGAGTGGTAGTAGTAGCCTTAATGTGGAGCCCCCTAGTGACGGGGAGGAATTGGACACGACTAAATTAGGGAGAAAATCGGGGAAAAATCCCAAAAAAAAAAATGTCATTGCAGGTTTGGCGAAATACTTTTCTCCATATAGTGTATGTACGATGTACAGTCATTCTGCAGTCAGAAACGTACCAGTTTAAAGAAAGCATAACAAAACAATATTACCACGTTCATGAGGAGTGTCAGTGGTACTCAGGATTCTAGTGGTTAATACATTTTGTAACCAGTTCATAATTAAGCAGCTAATGCACGGAGTTAAAATGCTGTTTATAATGGCTGACTCTCTTTCATTCTAATTAGGTCACTTTAAATAGGGTGTTCCTGTGCATTGTATGTCAACTTTACTCTAAAGTTCTGATGGCTGAGTAGTTTGTCAAGATACATGTCATTGTTTTACATACATACATTGTATTGTGTAACAACACTCTCCTACTTATGTATTGCATATTTTATCTCTAACTGTAGATAAACGCAGTCCAATGTGACATATACTGTAAGTAAAACCCTGTAGTTCTGACATTCACTTTATCCTCCTCATGGGCAAACTCTAGTGCTTTGCGCACTTTCCTTTCTTCTTACTGTTTCTGTGTATTACTGGCCTTTAAGTGTTTGATGAAAGATTAATACTCAGTGGCCCTTATATCAGGATCTGAAGAGGATTTACAGACAATGTAATGCAATGCGGTTGAACTGTGTAATGTAAATGGAATGTTACATGAATGCATACAGTAAGTCAATAGAGAATGGAAACACTGAGTCACTTTCTCGGTGAGATGTTCAAATCAAGCATGTTTGTTCAACAGGAAGTGATCAAAGGTAACTATGTGTTAATAAAATGAACATGAACTTTATTAAAGCTTTCAGAGAAACACCATTTTCAGGAATTTCTGTCATTTCTGTCCTTGTTTTTGAATATTGCAAAAGAAAAGCATAACTATAAACTTTCTGTAGAGATGATATTAAAATATGAATATAATACTCATACTTTAAACAACCTTTAAACCTTTCACGAATATAAATTCATTATCATTGCTCATTTTTGCAATTCACCATGGTTATTCTTTATGTTAAATGATTACTATAATTAGGAGAAGATTTTATATTATATTTTATATATATATATACAGGTCCTTCTCAAAAAATTAGCATATTCTGATAAAGTTCATTATTTTCTGTAATGTACTGATAAACATTAGAMTTTCATAYATTTTAGATTCATTACACACAACTGAAGTAGTTCAAGCCTTTTATTGTTTTAATATTGATGATTTTGGCATACAGCTCATGAAAACCCAAAATTCCTATCTCAAAAAATTAGCATATTTCATCCGACCAATAAAAGAAAAGTGTTTTTAATACAAAAAAAGTCAACCTTCAAATAATTATGTTCAGTTATGCACTCAATACTTGGTCGGGAATCCTTTTGCAGAAATGACTGCTTCAATGCGGCGTGGCATGGAGGCAATCAGCCTGTGGCACTGCTGAGGTGTTATGGAGGCCCAGGATGCTTCGATAGCGGCCTTAAGCTCATCCAGAGTGTTGGGTCTCGCGTCTCTCAACTTTCTCTTCACAATATCCCACAGATTCTCTATGGGCTTCAGGTCAGGAGAGTTGGCAGGCCAATTGAGCACAGTAATACCATGGTCAGTAAACCATTTACCAGTATATGTTATATTTATATTAATTACAAAGTCCATTGGGAATGTTCTACAGTATAAGTAAAGTACACTGTGATTCCAAAGACCAGGATATTCTAAATCACTGCAACTGGCTTAAGAACTGACTCGTTCAGTATTAACACGTTTTCGGAAGAGTTTAATTCTCAGAGATCACTTAAACGCTTGGTAAAGTTGCATAGCAAAAGAAACTCTCAGCAACTTGTTAAGTGAGAATAACGATCCCATCAAGACTGGACCACTGTGTCCTCTGGAGACGCTGTTATGATCTGGGTTTGAATCAGTTTTTCATCTCAGCAATGTTATGTGACAATAAAAAGTCAGCTGACGACCCAAATGTAGTGAATGGCCAGGTTATCACATCTTTCTAAGTCGGTAATTCCCTGACGGTACAGCCAAATTCCAGGACTCGGATTGAGAGAGAATGATTCTGTGAGCATGAGGAATCATTTTCTCACATTAATCGGACACCACATACTGTAGTGTGCTGTAGTAAAAGCTGAAGGCAGTCGGACAAAAGGCATGAAGCGTGTGACTTTTTTTCTCTCTACATTTCTTTCAAGACCAAATAAGCATCTCAGAAGAAATACATTTCCTGTTATTGTTTAAAGGTTTTGAGTTGCTTCCCAGTTTCATAGTTCACTCCAAGCATACCCAACTTTTCACTTTTCACTTAGCGTCCTAGCTGGACTGGTACTGTATGTGCGCGTCAATCATTTTTCTGTTTCCACATGCATGGTCTTTCAGTGTTTGAGAATGGCCTGTCAGTTTTTTCTTCCTTCAGCCCGTGAAAACACCCCACAGTACTGTTTTTTTTTCTTCTTTGCTCAGATTGTAAAGTTGATCATTTATGATGTCTTTCAATACACACACAATGTAATGACCCACATCATGCACTGCTGAAAAGGCTTTCAATGAGCCAGCCAATGGAATAAAGACTCGCAATGAGTCTTTTATATGTGAGTAAAAAGACATCATTTCCACCCACGCACGTGTAATCTGATCCAAATCATGACTTGGCCAGGGAAAGCAAGCACAACGTGCACTTCAGCCTTTTCATCATGAACCTAGGGCAAATGTAAGAGCTTTTAGCTGAGCAAGAAATGAGAGGGAGAAAGATGTGCAATCAGTAAACACTGATACCAAAAATACACAAGAACAGTAATGGCAAATACGAAGAGACATGCACGTGCACACACACACACACACACACACACACACAAACATTCTTCATAATGGCAAGATGTTATAAGATGGTTCACATAACACACCATGTATTAAATGTTTAAACATAATTACCACACAACGGCGTCTTGCTGTGACAGAACTTTCTGTTTGTACATGGTTATATAACATGGAAAGAGTTTTAGCCTCACTATTGTAGACTTACAGTTACAACATATAACTTGAAACCCTTACTTAGGTTTGTTAGCATGCTAGCAATCTAGTTCACTGTGTAGGCAAGATAGCTACCATGGTGTGGTATGATGTTTGCTATGTAAATAAAAGCAGACAAGGCCAGGAAACTTTAAAAATATATATATTTTCCAAGTTCTTACTGCTTTAAAAACTAAAAGATAACCAAGGCTGTGAATTGCTAGCATGTTTGCTAGGTTGACTTCAGGTGAAAGGTATGACATTTCTTTTATGATGTGATACACTGAGTGTGTTTAACTTAAAATATTGTAAGAACAAGATCTACTGTGAAAAGATTTTTTACATTTTGTTTTTGAAATAGTTGATGGAGCATACTTTTACACACACAACATTATTAATGGCAATGGTGACATGTGGATATTTTCATCTACAGTGCCGTTTGTCACGTTACATCCACTAGCATAACAGATTTTATTGGGATTTTATGTGATAGACCAACACAAAGTGGCACATAATTATGAAGTGGAATGAAAGTGATAAATGTTTTTCAAACTTTTTTTATTAATAAAATCTAAAAATGTGATGTGCATTTGTATTCAGCCCCTTTACTCTGACACCCCCAAACTAAAATTCAGATGAACCGGGGCTTCCGAGTGGCACTCGCTCTATCATCCGGAGATCGCCAGTTCGATTCCCGGGTGATGCTGTAATCTCTCACAGCCGGAGGTCTAGAGAGAGCTGATTGGCCGAGCTCTCTCAGAGGGGAGGGATGAGAGAGCTACATTAATCACGGCTCTACAGGGGCGTCTGTGAGCTCACGCAAGCGGAAGGAGCGGATAGCGCTGTCCTCCGAGTGTGTTACTCCGCCCCCAACGGTGCGTGAGCAAGCAGTTCAAAAAGTAACGGTCGGCTAGCGTCACGGAGGAAAAACATGATATTCTTCGGCGCGCCTGGCTAAGTGGTAGTAGTAGCCTTAATGTGGAGCCCCCTGGTGACGAGGAGGAATTGGACACAACTAAATTAGAGAGAAAATCAGGGAAAAAATAAAAAATAATTCAGAGGAAACAGCAGCCTTCAGAAGTCACCTCGTTAGTAAATAAAGTCCACCTGTATGTAATTTACTCAGTCATCATCTATACCACTTTATTCTGTAATCAGAGTTATCAACTTTTACACCACCTGGTGCCTACTTGTGTGGAATGTTACAGGAGATCAAGATCCACCAAGAAATGTGCCTCCATAACTTCCAGGAATCCGAGTTGAGAATCTCCGTGAACTATATGAACACTGTCTACAGCGAGGCACGCAACAGGACATTACGCATACCGTGGTAATAGTGTGTGTGTGTTATTTTCTTTCAGGAGAAATAAACTCACAAATGACAAGTTAATAGTGTTCGCGTTTCCATTTCAGTACTATATATCTTGGCGTTTACTGTACTGTAAGTATCCAAAACAAGTACATCTGTTTACATGCACGTTACACGTAATCTGGTTCAAATGACAAAGTTTTGAAACATTTGAAGATCGCGATTGCATTCAGCCATTTTACATTGTGTTTTAAACAAATTTTGTTTAAAACTAATTTTTTGGTCCATGGGTTATGAATGTGTAGGAAATTCAATTTCCACAAAGGTGTGGAATTTTCACATTACCATTCTGGACGTGGGGGACGGGGGTTCTTTTAAAGCTACAGGCACTGCAGCTGCATTTTTGGAAAAGAAGTGAAACTGAAATAAAATAAAGCATGCAACTAACAGACACATTTTTTAGGCTTTCATGCAAACACGTTTAAAAAGGAATATAATATGCGACATTCAAAGGACTTTGTTTAGGATTACCAACACAATAAATATAGATTTATACATCTTATTTAATGAATATTTATCCATCTCACATTACACTTACCTTTCCTCAAATAAAAAGGCGTAATGTGAAAACAGGAATGCTTTTTTTTATCAACTTGTACACACATCCGCAAAATGCACAGGCACCGATTCAGAAAGAACGTAATCTGACACAAAGAAACAATCGATAGCTGTGATTTATTGTTGTATACGAAAAAAAAAACCTCGAGAGCACAACCTCACACACTGCAGCTCGGTAACACACGTACACTTCAGACATGAACTGTTCAGATGCAATAAAACACATCACAAAAATACTGTACACATTTTATATTGCAATTTTAAAAACACTGTAAACACATTAAAAAGCATCACGGAGGGAAATCCTACCTACTGCATTCTGATTGCTCCATCATTTGGAGCAGTTCATAAATAAAGCACAGCAGCATTTCCAGACTGATGTAGTGGATATGAAATGAACAAGGCAGTGATTTTTGGTTTCAGTCTGAGTATATTTTATAGTTGACGCCTGAATTATTGGCACGCTTCAAGAGAATGGGTCCAAAAAATATATATAAAAGAAATGTTACACGTAACAGATTTCCACTACTTCCATAACGAGGGGAGATGTGGCAGAAAAAAAACAAAAAGAAGTAATGCACAGTTCAAGTTTCCAGAAAACCAGCAGCTGAAATCATAAATATTGTTTGCTGTTTCAATAAAACGTGTGCATGTAGATTTCCTTGATCTAAATGTATTTTTGCACTCAGGTTTGTCAGAACCTACATATGGGTATCTGTAGGAAAATGATTGGCAAAAACTAACTAAATTAACCATGTTTAAAAATTACACTTACTCTCAGAAAGTCAAATATGTAAAAAAAAAAAAGAAAATGAATAAAAATTGAAGAATGAAGAAATGATTACATTTGAACAAAAAAAGAAAATCTAAAAAAAAGATATGTATACATGTGTCTATATGTACCCATGTGTGTGTAATCAACGAATGACTCCTCGCATCATCTTTGCTCAGTTTTATGAAGGGTGCCAATAATTCTGGATATCATAAAACACTTTCTGGCTTAACACTGAATGCTAGAGAGCCGGAGGACACTGTGGAGGCAGTCACTCTTTCTCTTGTGTGCAATTCTGTTCCTGTAATGGCGATAAATCCGAAGTGGCGAGTTTTTTTTTGCTGTATTGGCTCAGTAGACTATTTTCCAGTGCGTCGGCTGTTCGCAGGCTTTCTCCGCATCGCCGCAGAAGCGGTTGTAGGTGGTTTTAGGGTCGAAGCCCAGGATCTCTCTCTCCTCATGGATGCGGAAGGAGAAAGTTGAAACCGAGGTCCCGATGAAGTACCTGAGGAACGAGAAAGACTGTTAGCACTCGCTGACTCAGTAGCATTATATACGCTATACAATACGACACAATACACACCGACACACTGGGAATGGAAGAAAGAAAAAAAAAGAAAAAAAAGAGAGAAATAAAACTTGGCCTGTCATTTGAAAATATCTCAGATCTGATCAACAGTTACACTTACGGCTCCATGTTGTGCTGTTTTAGGAAAATAATAAGAGTGGTGCGATAAGGAAGCGCTAGATGGAAATTAGCAAATTTCTCATTTCTGCAAAGTATTTTACTTATTTTCTATAATTCAGCAATCCATTATCTACTGTATACTTCTTATCCTATCTAGAGTCACAGGAAGCTGATCCTAGTGATCTCAGGTCACAAGATGGGGAAACACCTCGGGTCATTTTGAACCATGATTACAATTCGGCCTTTTATTAAAGAACGGCATTTATTTTTATTCGTTCAAGTTTATCAATTAAACAAGCGCTCTTACTCTTACTTTACGGTTTTAATAAGCACATTATAACAACTGTAAAGTCATTCTTTTACTCTTTATTTAATACCTGGACAAGCTTTACAAAAAAAACCTATATTTTACACTATATAATTGATAATTGACCTCATGAGACCCCTAAAGTCCCTGAAATTCCTCTTATTCCACAACACTCAACACTTACAACTTCAGCTTGTCATGTAACTTATCTGCCCTCCAGGTGACTTCATGTTCATTTTAAACGATTTTGCTCATCTCAGTTTCGACAAATGTTCACTCATTCTTGGTTTAACAACATAAACCATGATAAAGGCTTATTCACAGACCCAGGAGAGAAAAAAAAAGAACACACACAGTGATGGAGGAAATCCGAGTGCTAAATGTCACAGGGTGTGTTTGCCTGCCGTTCACTAATCTTGTCTTTGATATTTCAATGTCTTTGTCATGATTCAATCGCTCCGAATACACAACACAGGAATGTACTGTGTATTTAGCTTTTTAGTAAATCAGAGGTCTGGGTCACAGTACAAAAAATTAATTAATGAATTAAATTACACACACACACACACATGGTGCCATGAAAAAGTATGCGCCATTTCCTGTTTAGTTTTTTGCCCATTTCTCACACTTAAAAGATCAAGATCATCAAACACATTTAAATAATCACACAAAGATAACCCAAGTAAATAAAAATGCAGTTTTTAAATGATGATTTCACTCATGAATGAAATCTGATTAGCCACATGTTTTGTTAAATTTCACTTGCCGTACCCAGGCCTGATTACTGCCAGACCTGTTGAATGAAGAATTCACTTAAATAGAACTTTCTATTAAAAAGTGACACGATCTACTGAAAAAAAATAAGAAACAAAATAATTGACCTGTATCCGTCTGGAAAGTGCTGTCCAGGCATTTCTAAGGCTTTGGGACACCAATAAACCATGGTGAGAACCGTTAAATGAAGAGAAGCTGGCGAACCTTGCCAGGAGCCTTGCCAGAAACTCGTCCAGGAGCTCATATAAAAAGACCCCAGAACAACATCTAAAGAACTGCAGGCCTCACTTGCCTCAGTTAAGGTCAGTGTTTACAATACAACAGTAAGAATGAGACTGGGGGGGGGGCAAAGAATCCACGGAAGATTTCCAAGGTGAAAAGCACTGCTGAGAAAAAGAACACAAAGGACCTTGATAAGACAAAAGTTGAACTTTTTGGAACATGTGCATCCCTTTTCATCTGGCGTAGAAAACTAACAGCATTTCATAAAAAGAACATCATACCAACAGTCAAACAAGGTGGTGGTAGTGGGATAGCCGGGGGCTTTGCAGCTTCAGGACAAGACAACTTGCCATAACTGATGGAATCATCAACCAAAAAATCCTGAACGAGAATATCACTTTGTGACCTCAAGCTCACTTGGGTTATGCGGCAGGACAATGATCCCAAACACGCCAGCAAGTCCACCTCTGCATGGCTCAAAAATAAATAAATAAATAAATTAATTAATTAATAAAAATAGCGCTCTAGGACTTCAATCCCATTGAGATCTGCAAACTGAAATGCAAACTGACTGAATGAAAACAATTTTGGAAAGAAGAGTGGGCCAAAATTCATCCACAGCGATGTGAAAGTTATAGCAAATGCCTGATTGCAGTTGTTGCTGCCAAGGGTGGCAAAACCAATTTTAAGCTTTAGGGGGCAATTATTTTCCACATAAATCGGGACGGCTTTTTTTTCTTTAATAAATGAAATCAACATTTAAAAATTGCATTTTGTATTTACTAATTTCTCGATCATTGAACTGTGACAAATATAAAAAATAATAAAAAGAAAAATCAGGAAGGGGGCAAATACTTTTTTAAAAGCGCTGTAGAAATAAAACTGAATTGAACAGCAGTGTATAATTCCATGAGTTACAACTGGCATGTAAAATGTGTGGGAGCTCACAGTTACCATGAGAACAACTTAAAAGTTCATTAAACATTTCATTGTGTATAGACGTGTTTATACATTAATACTAATAATAATATTAATATAGAAGCTCTTCTCCTGTAGGTATTATTTCAGGTCATGTGGCAAATGCTAAGAGATGTGCAGCGTCACGGCTGTAACTGAAACCCATCCCACGCACCGAGCCACAAAAGCAGCCACACCGGAGAACGGAATCTTTCTCTGAAACGACTCACAGTACGCCGAACAGAAGGAACAGGTTTATTCAGTTTAGCATGAAATGATGCTCGAACTTTACATTTATGAAATGTAAAAAACTTTAATGGTCACGAGTACAGCGCTCTCATTGCCAAAAGTCTGAGTGTGCCTTTACAGGAACAGTTTTCGCAATGCCTGTTTTCACAATTCCTAACATTTACTGCCTTTTCACATTAGGGATGATTGATTTGTACCGTGCCCAGGAACGCCTGCTCCTTCCTCCCCATTCACCGGCTGGACAGCGTTCACTTTTATTTTTGGTGTTCACTTGCGCATTCACAATCTCAGTCTTTTATTTTGGGGGAAAATGTCGAGGTTAACGCCTTACTGTGCTTTCCTACTCCTTCAGCTATGGAGGTGTACGTCAGTGGATGAGACTGGCACATGCTACGCGAGGAGACCAACAACACTGATGAGATCTCTTCTAAAGGTCTCGTCCCCGAGCTTAGATTAGATTCAATTCACCATCATTGTCATTGTTAAAAAAAGATAAATTGTTTAGAAAAATAATTCAGCTTTTGTTTCTTCCATCATATTTTCAGGGAGTCAAAAGTTTACAATACAGATGGACAGTAATTGATAATATTGTCCTTAAGTTGTTTAACTTGGGTCTTAAGCTTCTTCCAATAAGTCGGCGGAATTTTATCCGGATCCTTCTGACAGAACTGGTATAATGGAGTCAGGTTTGTAGGAATCCTTGCTCAGTTCTGCTCGAAAATGACCAAAACTCCAATAAGTTCAGGGCCAGTCCAACACCTCAACTTTATTGTCTTTTGACACTTTTGGAGGTGCGTATGCTTGCTGTCATTGTCCGTTTGAAAGACCCATTTTAGACCGAGCTTTGACGCCCTGAGATGTCTCTTCAACATATTCACGTAATCTCAACCTTTTTGCAGTCTCTCCTGGAGCAAACCAGCCCACAACATGATGCTGCCACCCCCCGTGCTTCACGGCTGGAATGGTGTTCTTCGGCTTGCAAGCCTCACCCTTTTTCTCCAGATATATCGACTGTCATTATGGCCAAATTGTTACATTTTAGCTTCATCAGACCAGAGAACATTTCTTTAAAACATAAGACCTCCATCCCCATGTGCAGCTTAGAACATAGTTTGCCTTTTTTTTTGCCATTCTTTTGCTCCTTGATGATCAGCCTTTCAGGTTACTTCAATATCGGTCTCATTTTATTGTGGATATAGTACCCGCTTCCTACAGTGTCTTCACAAGGTCCTTTAGTCTTGTTCTGGGATTGATTTGTATATTTTGTACCAAAGTACACATCTCCTTCCTGAGCAATATCATGGCTGTGTGGTCCCGCGGTGTTCGTACTTGCATTGTCCTGTTTGTACAGATGGGCGTGGCACCTAGAGGCATTTGAAAATTGTTCCCAAAGATAAACCAGACTCTTTGAGGGCCACATTTTTTGACATAAAAAAAAAGTCATATTTTGGACATCAGCCCAAATGTGTGTAAACTTCCGACTTCTACTGTAAATGCTTAGACGGACTGCTTGAAAGAAATAAAGAAAAATAAGAGAAAGAAATTTAAAATGATAAGCAAAAAAATGAGCTAAGAAAAATAATCAATCAAAGGAAAAATAAAAAAAAAAGAGTTTACAAGTTAGACAAAAAAATAAACACAGAAAAAAAGAATGAAAAATGTAAAATGAAAGAAAGAAATTAAGAGCAAACAAGGAAAAACAGTAGATAAGGATAAAAAATGTGATAATTTATAAAAGAAAATAAAAAGATTGAAAACATAGGAGAAGAAAAGAAAAAGGTTTGTAAGTCATGTGAAAAAAATGATGTCAGGGAATGATGGTTCTGGGTCACAGCCCAGTTTTTGCGTGTGAGGGCTTTGAACAGTTGGTGCAAATGTAGCTTCTGGTATCTGCACTGGTTGTTGCGCTTGGATTTTCCACAGGACACCACATTAAGGGTGTGTTCACACTAGATATGTGCAGTCAACCAAAGGCTTCTAAATATCCGTCCAGCCGAGTCACCACAATGTTTAAACGATGTCTAAAGACCTGTCTGTTTCTTGGGTAATTGGTCTAACACCACCATTTCCTAAAATAAAATTAAAAAGTGTTTGACTGATGCTACTAGTCGATACCAGTAACCAAGTGAACCAGTATAAGAATAAATTTATTGATGGAAACTTCACAGCACTTATGTAAGTCGTTCTGGATTAGAGTGTCCGCTAAATGCTGGAAATGGAATATTAAACTTGACCAAGCGAGCAAATTTTGTTTTTGCTTCCAAACAAACTCTGGTGCGGTTTGATTTAAATGTGGACGCACCACAGACCAAAGACACGTAGACGAGCCTAGTCTGCTTTGCCTGCATTATCTGATAATGACTAATGAATCGGAGAACTTTCACTGATCCACTCTGAACCTGCGACGTCTGGTTTGCAGCATTTCGGCGACGGTGGGAGAAAGAGAAAGTTCTAGCTACATCCCGCGCGTTAATTAGCAAGGAACTGGACGAGTTTGACAGGTGCTGAAATAAATAATAATAATAATAATAATAATAATAATAATAATAATAATAATAATAATAACAAAAATAACATTATTAATAAATTGAGTCACAGTCAAATGAAATGTTAACGAGTATCCAGGAACCGTCACACATTCACATGGACGGTGGATAAAACTGCAGGCGTGGACGTGATGGGGTGTGTTCAATAACAAGAGTGCTGGCGAAAATGTTCACAAACATATGACAGGTGAACGGTCTGATGAATTGTCTTGCGTTCAGTACTATAACGTGCGGTACGGACAGGCTGACGCTGGAGCGGCGAAAGTCGATCAAAGGATTAATGATCGCTGCTTGCCTTTAATTAGAAAATAAAAAAAGTTGTTGGGATAAAAGCTAAATCGCCAAATAAAATAAAAGCGGACGCTAAAAGGACCAGAAATTTAAACTAGCAAAACCAAAATCATTTTATGCATTGGTCAGGACCAAGAGTACTGAACTACAAGTGTGAACACACCCTAAGGGTTAATGTGCATCACCTGAGGATGCTGACTATCAACATGGTGGCTCGCGAGCATTTTGACATCATGTGATGTTCCTGTCCAGATACGAATCACTCAGAACTTGGATATGTCCCCATTTTATACGACAGAAATATTAGTGACAAACTACATTTTATTTGATGTCGAACTTTCTAAAAGGTGACCGATTCCTGACCCGGCCAGCTGAGTTTCTCTCCAGTGTAGCCATGACGTCTATGATCAGGGATGGCACAGGCTATAGTGTGACGCCAGCTGACCGCATGTTTCGAACATCTTTTGGAAAGCGCTATCCGCCCACTTCTGCCTGCTTGAGCTCACAGACACTCATGATTGGCTAGTCGGAGTGCAAATACGCCTCTCCTTCCTCTAAAACAAGGCCAGCATTCCTTCCTAGGATTCCTGGCTGTTGCTTGGCATCATCGTTATTCAATTGTATGATCTCTTTTGTATAGCGCCGCTCAGGATCTACTCGCCCCTTATTTTAATAAACTTTATTTCGAATCTACAGTGCGCACAGTGATTTTCAAATAAAAAAATTTAAAAAAAGACGCCAAGTGAGCTTTGATTGTTACGTTACATGGATGAAGACGCAATTCCTTGCAATCCTACTTAGTAAATTAGCATTAGCATAAATTATTATTTTTTTAATAATCAGTTAAACACGTTAAGAGTTTATTAAGTTCTAGTGTTACACATTGGCTTCTTTAATTCTTCTTTTTTTACAGATCTCAAGATCGATCCAAACTGTTAATTACCTTCAATTTACTATTTGTTATTTATTGTCTTGTCGAACAGGAAAAGCTCCGTTTGAAATATGTTTTCACTGTTTTCACCTGATTTCACAAGCAGCACAGTAGACTTGACGACTCGCAACTCCTGTTCAAGTGGAGGTGTTTTGACCTTTAAGGCATCATGGGTAATGGCAGTGTAAGGCTGAGAGTGTTTTTTTTTTTAAGGGAGTGTTACATTCATGGCAGTTTGTGGTTTTAGTGGCATGACCTAGATTATGAAAAAATGTAAAAGCACATAAAAAAAGAAATAAATTATAATATTAAATAAAAAAGGAAGGGAAAAAATAATGAAGGAATGATGAAAAATAAAGAAAATCAGGAAGTCAGAAAAAGAGATAGAAAAAAGAAAGAAAGAGGAAAGAAGGAAAGCGAATGTAGAGAGCAGAAGGAGTGTTAGACCGTGCGTGTGCGCAGATCCACTGGTCTATAATGGCGACTCCTCCGTCTTTCAGCAACTCCAACTCCTCTCGGCTCGGCTCGTACCTCACCATCTCCGGAAGCAGCTTCTTCAGCTTCAGCACCTCTGAAACACACACACACACACACACAAACACATTGGCGCAACATAAAATACTTTAAATAGGTTTTTATAGATCAGTGACATAAGGCTAGTGAGATTATACAGAGAAATACAATAATAAACGTGACAAAAGAATAAAAAAGGGAATAGATAAAAAAGCAAGAATAAGGAAAGTAAAGAAAGAAGGAATAAACTTCTTTATAAAAAAGAGAACATGAGAGAAATACAGCTAGAGAATAAAAACAAGCTAATTAAATTAAATTGAACCTAGACAATAATATAACAGGAAATTAAAAGAATAAAGAAAAAGAAAGCAAGTCTGGAAGAAAATTATGATTGTAAATTGTAAACACAAAAGCAAATAAAAACAGCGAATAAAAAAAGGAGTGTAAAGTAATGAAAGGATAGAAAAAATAAAAATGTCTTGTAAGAGAGAAAGAATGACAAACAAAAACAAAAAACTATCAGCCTGTTGGACACCACCGCCCTCTGCTGGACATATAAAACATCACCACGCCCAGGTGGACATATAAACACCACCGCCCCCTGCTGGACGTGTAAACGCCACTGCCTCCTGCTGGACGTGTAAACGTCAACCCAAAAGAAATTATTAATTATTAATGTGTGCAGGTTTTTTTTACAGATTAGTAGCCCATATAATAATATGGTTTTATTGATTAAATTAAATAAAATTGTATTAATATTAGGTCGTCCTCCATCTTAATTATAGATATATAAATCCCTTTTCGAGCGCGATTGTTTTTATGCTGCAGCAAGGCGCAGTGACAGATGGGAAATTTTTCATGGCCACTTCCAGTGAAGACCCATTGTTCACTTGTTCCCTGCACTGGTCACAGTTCCCTTTCAACTGAGCAGTTTTGTTGCCTGAGGCATGGAAGCACACTAAACATGGCTGAATGCCCGGCGCAGTATACTTCACAGGGAACTTCAAACCAAAGTGGAAACGCATCCACCAACCAGGGGCGATTCTAGGATTTCGTAAGTGGGGGCGGGCACAGGAAATCAGATTCAATTAGAAATACATAATGGCTTAAAAAACATAAAGCATGATTTCCAAAATCTTGAGCAAAGCCCTGTGCGCTAATATGGCTAGTATTAAGTTAAATGTAGCACTGCCACAAGAGCCTGAAAACAATTGAGTATTTTGTAAAAAAAAAAATTTGCACATTTATTCATAAAAACAACTAATAAAGTAACATTTATCTGTTTACTATGTATGTGGTGGTGAGCACTGCTGCTAAATCATCTCTATTCAGCAGTCAGTGTTGATCAGTCACGCGAAAATAATCAGACAAACATGCTATCAGGTAGCTATTTAAAAAGTTATAAGTGACTGTACAGTATACACACCATACACAAGTGATGTTCTCACTGATGGGAGTGTTTCTTTACCTGGCGGAAGACGTATGATAGAATTATGAGGAAGTTTTATTGGCCTAGAATTAAGAGAGATGTGGTTAACTTTATACGATCTTGCCACATTTGCCAAATGACGGGAAAACCAAATCAAAAGGTTCCATTGGCCCCTTTACAGCCTATTTCTGTAGTTGCCACTCCGTTTGAACATTTGATTGTGGATTGTGTTGGTCCTTTACCCCGATCAAAGGCGGGGCATGTCTTTTTGCTTACTGTAATAGATAACCTCCTTTTGGAATGGGAGGTGTGACGACCCTGAAGTCTCCAGACCCTACTGGCTAGAGTGTGGCTGATCCTGATTGGCCCATCCTGTGATTAATTGCACATGGGTAGCATATAAAAGACACTGTGGGATTTAACTGGAGGTAGACTTTGTGGAGAGGGAGTCTCAGGAGTTTTGTTGATGCTTTAAATTAGTGGGTTTTGTTGTTGTGGCATTTCCTATACCATGTAGTTTATGTTTTGGTTGTGATTATATGTATATATATTTTATTTATCCCTAGACTTATGTTTATTTCGATCGTTATGTCCGTATAATTAAATAAATAATTTGCACTGATTATACGCTTTGGTCTGGCTTTAGCCCTGGTTTTAGCCATTCAACATTTTGAGGTTTACCTAACTTCACTCTGTGGTCCTGTYATTGTTTATACTGACCATAATCCCTTGACTTTTCTGAATCGAATGCGTGGTAAGAATCAACGAATTATGAGATGGAGTCTTATTTTATAGCCCTTCCACCTGCATCTTAAACATATTCGTGGTAAAGACAACTTGGTTGCTGATGCTCTTTCGCGGCTGTAAGATACCCCAGTAGTGTTGGGGTACATCTTTCTTTGCTTTCTCTTTCCTCTTTAGTATCTTTTTTTTTTTCTTTTGTCTTCAATCTCCCTCTTTTCCTCTCTAGTTTTCCTCTCTGATATTCTAGGGCCCAGGAATCCGAGAGGGAAGTGGAGTGGGACTTATGGAGATGAGTATTAGAGTTTAAATTACAAAATGTTGTTATTAAATTGGGTGTTTGTTTGGGTTTCTTTTTTTATGTTTGTTTTGTCGGTTCTTTTACAGATGAATTTGTTCTCACTCATCAAGGAACTGCTCACACAAATGAATTGAACAGATCGAAGCTGAGTGTTTTAGGTAAAAATAAAAAGATGGTCGCACGTTTAACAATAAATCTTGCTAAATGCGAATTTGGAAAGGCTACTGTGACTTATTTAGGGAAGTCTGACTCCTCTTTTATGTTGCGACCTTAAACGAGCGGGTTGTAACACTCTCCTCCATTGACAATCGCGGAACTGTGATTCCCTTTCGCAAATCAAACAGTGAGTGACGGCACTCTAAGCCAGTGAGTGAGTGATACAAGTTAGGTACAAAGCATTGACGCCACCCTGATTCAATGAAGTTTGGCATTGTCAGGCTGACAGTACATTTGCCAAATAATATTTGGGGCGAACAAGGGGGGGGGGGGGGGCAATCATATATCAAGGAGGGGCGGTGCCCCACTATATATAAAACACTACCTCCCCCGCTTGATCGTTAAAAGCATTAACTCCCCCTGCTGGATGTGTAAAACACTAACTCCCCCTACTGGACATCAAAACACAAACTCTCTTTGCAGGATGTATAAAATACTAACTGATGTTAAAAACACTACTGCCCCCTGCAGGACATATAAAACACTAACTCCCCCTACTGGACATTAAAAACATTACCGCCCCCTGCTGGATATATAAAACACTAACTCCCCCTACTGGACATTAAAAACACTACCGCCCCCTACTGGATATATAAAACACTGGCTGCAATCTATTCCGAAGTGTACTTCACAGGATGCTCCTTACTTCCTGATCCATTTGCAGGGAATGTTGGTGAAGGGAAATTTCCTCGACAAAACTCATCAAAACTACCATTCGAAACACCCTGAGATTTCACCAGTGCTGACGTCACTTCTATCGTGTGTTACCATAGTAACATCAGCCCCTTGGATACCTGTCGCTGCCGTGATTTCACACCAGACTTTAAATATGGATTTTTTTTTTTTTAACTGATACCATTAGAAAATACAATTGAAACATGTAATATACCTTGTAAATTAATTATTGATTACTAATAATAATTAATTAAAAATGTACAGATATGTATTTTTTTTTTTTGCCGATTACTTTTCTATATAATACTAAGGATTTCCTGATTACATTCAAATGTAAATTTTTTAGTCTTTTTAATGTGATGTCAACATTAATAATGATAATAAATTCATAAATCCTTTTTCAAGCTCCATTTTCCTAGGAAGTGAACATCTGTTGTTCACTCGTTCCCTACACCGTCCGTTTGAACGGAACATTTTCGCTCCCTGCGGTTTGGAATCACACTTAACATGGCTAAACACCCTGTGTAGAATACTTCACCGGGTACTTCATGCACATTCTAACTCCCCCTGCTGGACGTTAAAAACATTACTGCTCCCCTGCTGAATGTATAAAACACCACCACCCCACAATGCCTCCACCCGTCCTTGCTAGACGTATAAAACTCTACCACTCTCTGCTGCACAGTAACCTCACCTTCATCATCAGCATCAGTAGCTATAAACACTTTCTCCAGCTTGTGTTTCTTCATGAGGCTGCGGATTTTCTTCACGGCTGCCTTCAGGCTCGGCACGTCCTCCCGATGACCCCAGATAAAGTCCTTCCTCCGGAGGTGTACGCCCAGGTAGGGGCCTCCTTTAGCACTACCTAACTTGGCCTGTTTCGCGCAC
>QMIH01000449.1:279927-304867 GCA_003987875.1 Clarias batrachus | reverse complement strand
ACACACACACACACACACACACACACACACACACAGCTTCATAAAACCAGCTGCATAAGCAATATTAATGTGGAAGCACTTTAGTGTATGGGAGTGCACAAGAAAACACAATGTTATGAAAAATTGTATGATGATGATGGTGTGTGTTGGTTAGTTATTCACCCTCATTTGTGTCCAGTCCTCACTGTAGGGTGTGTGATCCTGCTCATCAGTGGAGTTGAGGTAATTTGCTCTAAACTGGTCTCCAAGAACACGCAAGTGTCTGGCAAAGATCATACTGCGTCGGGTCTGAGAAACACACACACACCATCATCATACAATCACACATACCTTAAGACATGGATTCATCCAGAACCTACACAGACTTATAGAAACAGCAATAAAAGGTTCAACAAATTTTTTTAAAAAGAAAGAGAGAGAGACAGACAGGGAGAGAGAGAGAGAGAGAGAGAGAGAGAGAGAGAGAGAGAGAGATGCTGTGATGGAAAACTAATCAGCCCCTTTTGACTAAGTTTTAAGTTACTCACGTTCCAGTAATCTTTTCCTGCATAATGATCATGGAGAACGGTTTCAGCTCTGTCCAACATCACTGAGCTAAACATACACACAAACAAACGTTTAAGAAATCAATAACAAAACTAAAAAAAAACACGTTATATTTAATATTAGTGTGACTTTAGACCTTATAAACTCCTCAACAAGTGACTTTATCAAGAAGGAATCAGATGGATGTACAGTAGTTTAATTGTTTATTATACTGTATATCACTAGAGTGTTACTATTATTATTATGATTATTATTATTATTAGAGATTATCACTAAAAGCATCAGACAGCGTTATTCAGATAAACTGACAAACACTTTGTAAAGCTCCTGAAAGGTCCTTCGAGCTGCAGTAAGAACTTCCTGTTCATGTTCGGATTCAGATCTCTATGCATGAGGTCACTGTAAGTCTATAAAAGAAATAAGCAGTTTAAATTTCCGTAACATTTCAATAATATTTATTGTCAGTTTTAAATAACTACGTTTAACATGGGGACAGTTTGAACTTTGATGGCCGTGTATATTTCCTTGCATCTCTATGGAACACAAACACTAATCGTTAATCGCTAGTATTTAGTGAATCACTATTTGCACGCTGCTGGACGTTCACGTGCTAGTTCCACGGTGTAGATTTTATACCAGCCGCACTGGTTTGTTAATGCTAATTAGGCATCTCTGCTAACCAGTGAGGAAACACTGAGTGCTTTCACACGCGGCACGATTGAGTTGAACCGTGAGAAGGAACGATTGCTCGAATGAACCAGAAGCTGGCTTAGTGACGTGACTCACGTGGCTGTGACGTTCTCCTGTAGGTACGGCGCCAGAACGGAGGCGTGTCCCTGAGCAGACAGACAGGTCACATTGAGAGCCCGGGTCTCCTCGTAGCCCCAGAACCAGCCTCTACAAAGGAACCACACACACACATACACACATACACACATACACACAGTTTGGTAGTTTTTTTTTTTTTTATATACTTTTTGTTTTGTTTTTTTACGTACAAACTGCTTTTCTTTCTTATCTGATGTTTTCCACTTTATCTTTTCACTCTTGTTCTTTTAATAATAACAATAATAATAAGCCCTTGTTCTTGTTTTATAATTAACAGTTATTTTGTTCTTAATGCCCTTATCAAACATTCAGAATTGTAAGAATAAAAAGAAGAACATGCACACACAGACAGACAGGTACCGAGAAGGACTGAGGGAGAGAAAGACAGACAAAGAGAGACAGATGGCCTGAGAGAGAGACAGACAGAAGGCTGGACAGTGAGACAGAGAGCGACAGGTAGAGAGAAAGACAATGATAACGAGACAGACAGACAGACAGACAGACAGACAGAGATTGAGGGAGAGACAAAAGGACAGAGAAAGAAAGACAAAGAGAGAGAAAGACATGTGGAGAGTCAGATGAAAAGACAGATGGAGTGACTGACAGAAGGCTGGACAGAGAGATAGACGGAGAGACGGATGGAGAGACAGTCAAAAGGATGAACAGAGAGAGAGAGGAAGACAGACAGACAGACAGACGGACAGACGGACGGACAGACAGACGCACAGACAGATGGACAGACAGACAGTACCTGTAGTATCCCTGCTTGTCTTTATTATACATGAGGCGATCGATGCAGGGTCGCTCGTCCACCTTCTCCTCCCACGTTCCCTCTTTCCAGCCTTCTGCATAGTTCTGCAGCACCAACACCTGCCCTATGAAGGGCCCGCCTGACTCTGGAGACATACACACACACACACACACACACACACATGAAGACAGGCAGAGTTATAGAGGTGTGTGATCATGCGTCAGTAGCCATCGGTCTTTACCTGCGATGAACTCTTCATACTCAATGACAGGAATGTTGACCTGCAGGCTGTCGATGCTGAAGAACTCGGCCCACGGGACCTGCACCTGGTGCAGGTCGGCACTCTGCCAGTGGTACAGGCGACCCCAGGGGGGCAGAACCAGCACCCAGTCACCCTGTCGCCTCAGGGTCTTCAGCAGCGACGCCATGCGGATGTACACATCCCGCCGCAGGTTAAAGCCCTCGGGCGGGTTCACGTCATACAGCAGGTAGCTGCTCATTACAGCACACCAAACACGTTCATTAACAGTGTACTACATTACCCACAATGCTCTGCATCTCCCCTGCATCATTTCTACCTAAATAAAGCAGCGAAATGGATTTTTTACTTCCATAGTCTGTTCAAGATCAAACAGATCTGCTTAGAAGAGCTTCACCATAAACACAATTTCAGATCGATAAGTACATAAGTCGAGTATAGACTGCGTTGCATTCTGGGAATTTGAGTCCAATCTGTATTCCGTAGTTAAACTCGCTCAGTGACGTCAGAGCGGGACACAAACAGTAGCTTAACACAGAAAAATGAACCCAAATCTCCAGCGAACACGTTCACCACCAGACTCAACAAACATCTCAAAAAAACAAACAGCTTTATTTATTATCCATAGAGAATCTCTCCCCCCCCCCCCCCCCAAAAAAAAAAATGTCTCTGTGTTGCTTTACTTTACCTACCGGACGTCTCGCGCTGCAGCCGCCGACGCCGACAAACCGGAAGTTCCGGCTCGAAAAGCGTCGTCGCTTTCGGATCCCGAGACAAGAATGAAAACGGCGGGAAACAACAACAACAATAACAACAAGACAAGCGGAGGACAAAAGCAGCACGCGGGAGAGGATTTCCCCCTCGGTGTCGCCATTGCTTTAAGGCCACGCACACTTCCGGGTAGACAGGAACGCGTCCGCGGTCGCGCGGCAACCGTCTTTTCATTTCCCGGAAGAGGCAAGCCGCGTCTGCTTGTTGCTTAGCAACCTCATCGCAGCGCTTCCGACACTCGGATATAAAACGACACCTTTGATTGTTTTGGTTTTAAATTAAGAAATTAAATAAAAATAATTAAATAATTTGGTCTTCACGATCGTTAGTTGCACTACAGAGATTTTTAAATAGTTGGGTGGATGTAATTTACATATATTTATATTTTATTTTGTTATTTTAAAGAATAATTTAATAATAATGTTCATATCCTTTAGGATTACTGTAGTCAAAGAAACCTAAAGGAATGTCTTTTAAAAAAAAACAGGAAACAATATCTGACCAACTTTATTATTATTATTATTATTATTATTATTATTATTATTATTTACCTATCAATTTGTTTTTGTTTTTAAGAACAATAGGACCCTTCACATGACATCAGACTATATCAGCGCATCAGCAATATCAAATATATGACGTCATAGTGCTGAGTCCTTGGACTTTAATGTACCAAAAAGATATATAAAAGGTTTATGAATTTCAGTAGAAATTAAAAACAAAATTTTGTCCAAGTTTAATTTTTCCCAGTATGACCTCACATAAGGTGCAGTTCAATTCAATTCAATACACATTATATAACAATGGTGATTGTCTTAAAGCAGCTTCACAAATTCAAAAGAAAATTATGAAATTGTATATGAGATGTGAGGAAATGTGTATAAATCATAATGCTCAGATTGTACTCTGACTAAGTGAGCTTTTACTCTGTTATTGTTCTCATGATCTACTGAAATTCATAAACGTTTTATATATATTTATTTATTTATTTATTTATTTTTTTTTTTTTTTACTTCAGGTAAGTTCATGAAACAGCAGGAGCTGAGAAATTTTTCGGGACAACACTAATCTTGTCCTGTAGGTGTCACTGTGGTTACACAACTTGCTTTCTTCTTCTACGGAGCCACGGCCTACTTTCTCTTGCTTGCATATCAAATCTCTTCCTCTGCCCTATGTAGTGCACTTCGCCGGTTTCTCTATATTTTCTGCACTCAGTAAGGAGCTTATGTAGGGTGCATAGATGTTATTTGTAACCTTAAGCCCCAACACAGTCACAGTAAGACCCAGGAGGAGTTTTTAGTCACATTTAGCAATGTCTTTATCCTGTTTAACTCCTGTGTTCGGGTAAGAGGTGTTATTAATATAATATTTCATGCTGAAAATGTGAAATGAGTGTTATTTTCACGTGCCGTAAGGTTAATGGACAGATATAGAGCACTTGTTATTTAGTAAACAACCATAAAGTGTACAGTGCACGAGCTCTGTAACGAGGCAATAATCTTTTTTTTAAAAAGTATTATTATTATTATTCTATTAAAAATACAACGCTCGTTATGTTCGTTTGTATATCATGTTTCGTAATCATAGTTAACCTTGGAGCTATTCTTTCTGTTCATGCTTGTTTTATAACAAAGTTTATTTCATCTCTATTAATTTCCTTCCTTTATTTATTTATTTTTCATTTTTAGCCTGAGATCTGTTAACAGACTGCAGAGGATACGAGCACATATGGTAAGATGTAACAGCAGCAAAAAGGTCTTTTATAAATGAAAGTATTGGTACCCAATGAAAAATGTATACTTGTTCCTCATGGAGCTGGAAAAATAATTTACCTGCATTTTATGAGTAGTTCGAGGGGGTATCAAAAAGTTTCGAGTCTAGTTTTGTAACACACCAACAGACGGCAGCACAAGGCTGCACGCACGGTCACAGGAAGCATCGAACTTCATAAGTCAGTGTGCCAAAAGACATCGTCCKGTGTACATCAGGAGCCGTGCAGGTGTCCGCTGACCTTGGAGTTAGCACATCTTCTATTTCGTCATGGACAGCAAGGTAGAACAAAGAGTGAACATGAAATTCTGAGTGAAAATCTGTCACAGAGATGTTTGACGGGATGCAGCAAGTTCACGGCGATGCTGCAACAATTGGGTCGAGGTGTTTTGAGTGGCACGCTTGGGGTGTACAGGTACGACCATGAGACAGTCTTAACAGTGAAAACAGACATCACCTGCATGACCTAAAAAGGCAAGGCAGGTCTGTAGCTCTACCGAGTGCATGCCCATTGTCTTTTTTTGACATTGAGCATCAAGAACTGACCATCAATAGCAAATTACACTGGCAGGTTTTTAGGTGTCTGAGGGAGAGGTGTACGACAGAAAGCAATCGGATCATTGTCGCACGAATTTCAAAACCTTTTGATACCACCTTGTATTATCTGGCAATAAATGTAATATAATACACCACGGTCAGTACTTTCATGTTTATAGAGTGTGTTTTTCGGCCTGTGTGTTTGTGTGCGAGATCAGATGAGCAGTACGGCGAGCGCTGAGGTCCTGCTGGAGAAAGTAGAGAGAGCCGGAGTGATCACACTGAACAGACCGAAAGCCCTGAACGCCCTGAACCTCTCCATGATCCGGCTGATCTACCCCCAGCTGAAGGTGCGACTCCATCCCATAATATTCAAAACACATCGCCGTACATTATGTCACAGCAAATCGTTCAAAAGGGATCCCTGGGAAATGTTCCTCATCTCTGTTGTTAAATATTAGCAGTCAGTCCTTTAAAGAACCCTTGGTTTCCTTTTCTCAGGAGGAACTCTTGGGCTGTGTGAAGTTAAACAGTGTTCTCTGCTCCCTTAAGGGAATGTCGGTTAAGAGAATTTTCCTTTCCATTTGGGAACAAAAAATAAATAAATCAACGTCCTCCAACACTGACATCACTTCCTCCATGCGTTACCGTGGTAACAGAAACACGTCAGTAATTTGTCTTAATGTCTTTTTTTTTATTTCATTAGTGTCAATTTTTTTGCTGTTAAAAAATTGACACTAATGAAATAAAAAAAAAGACATTAAAATATCTCAAATAGAATATTTCATTTTACATTATAATATTTTGACATGCTGGATTTTTGAGCTGTAAGCAACAATCAACGAAATAAAAATTCATGTAATGAATCTAGAATATATGAGAGTTTCACTTTTTGAATTCAGTTATGAAAAAAACACAATCTTTATTTTTTTTACAGTAATAAAGTATAAAGACTTTTGATTGCACTCCTTTATTTCTCTATATAATCTCCTACTTCCTAATTGATGCATTTATCCCTGTGTTTCACTAGTGCTTGGACATCATCAAGGTAGAAAGTTTTTTTTCTCAGTACGTCAGAGCCATGATCGCGCCTGCTTCATATTTTAAAACCCTGGGCTCCTCAGAACTCCTCTAGTGGCCCAAACATGTAGAAAGTGCTTAGAGCGAGGTCAGGACTGTACAGCCGAGTTCCTGTAATGTGCACGTGGTGTTGGTATGATCGTGTGTACTGTTCACACAGACAGATGCGTCTCTTATGCAAGTTGTCCACAAGTAGAATGTTCACAGGAATGACTGCAGTGGGCTTTGAGTCGTACAGCCTTCTTTAAAATGTTTAACTTCAGTTTTAAACCTTCAGTCACCAGAAATTACATCACGTCCCGGTTTGACTTGAACGCTCCTCATATAGCTATAGCATGTTTATGTTGAACACGCACTTAGGGACATGTGGCACATGGTGCTTTTGTCCTGCTCTTGCTCGTGAAACAGACATCGCTGCATCCTCGGTGCTCGGACACTTCATTCGATTCGCTGCTTACAGCTGTGGTACAGTATTTTTTTCTTTTTCTTTTAAATCACGTCTGCTTGTTTTTGTGCAGAAATGGGAGAAGGATTCACAGACGGATCTTGTAATCATTAAAGGTGCTGGAGACAAAGCTTTCTGCGCTGGAGGAGACGTCAGAGGTATAACGGATTAAAACCTTATTTTATTATATGTGTAATACTGAAGGTAATATTAGTGATGTCATAAGATATTACCTTTATCATCTTTATGAATTTCTTCCATCACATGAATTCAACTTCCTGTCCTATGTCTGAGATGTGCGTGTTTGTTTGTTTGTTTGTTTGTTTGTTTGTTTGTTTGTTTGTTTGTAGCTATTGCAGAAGCAGGTAAAATGGGAGGTTCATTAGTGGAGGACTTATTCCGTGAAGAGTACATCTTAAACCACGCCATAGGTAAAGTTCAGTGTGTGTCTGATCAGGCATTTCTACAGAAGTCTATTTAAACTTTTTAAAATGCTTGCTTAATTACAACTTTAGTTCTCAGATTTCTCACTAATAATTATTTATAAAAAGAACTTTTTATTACTCATTTTTAAGTTTTGTTTAAACAATTTGGTTATGTCATTAATCAATGAAGCTCAAATAGTAAAAAAAGCTGAAAAACACTGAAAATACTGTTCTGTTGAATAAAGTCTTTGTATTTATTCACAATCAAAGCTTTAAATTCTGTATCTTGCCTGAAATGCAACTGTACCCTCTTGTGGCCTATATGCATGAGCAGCTATGGAGAAATATTATGCAAAACATCATCATTTACTATATTTACAATTCTTATCAGTTAGTTTTTGGTTTATGATTACTCATTAACATTTTTATAGTCTCTTCACATCTGAGCTCTCTCCAGGGATCAGAGTTTTTTTTTTCTTTTTCTTTTTTCTCTCATGCAATTTTTTAGTGTAATGACAAGATCTAACATCCTGCAGAGGAGGTGATGCTGATGTTGTCTGATTGAGTAAAAAAACATCAAGGGGTTGGAGGCAGAATAAGGAGGAATAAAGTCTCAATTAAGCAATTTTTCTTTAGCCTGAACACCCTTAGTACATTTCTGATACCTGAAGGTACAGTATTATAATCTGAATTCTGAATTCTGTTTTAGGGACGTACAGGAAGCCCTATGTGGCCCTTATTGATGGAATTACAATGGGAGGTGTAAGTACACTTCTGAGTTTCTCTCTGTATTTTAGCATAATCTTAGCAAAATGTGTCAAACTGATACAGAACAGTAACTCAATGTTCATTTTCTTCTTCTTGTGTGTATATCGCTCACCAGACGGCTTAAATGTTCTTTAAAAAAATTTAAAGGAAGACCGTTGTAGTTGTTGTATAGTTGTTTTGGTTTAAAGCAGCTGATTGGATTTATTATAATTCTTTTTTAAAAATAACATCATAGGATGTTTTTTTTCTGATTTGCAGTGCTAAATATGTGTCTTTTTAATTTATATAAAAATGATATTTTATATAAATAAACATATTATATGTGTTATATGTAACATAAAAATTAAACTTTTTAGTTAGTCATAAAAATACCTATTACAGTTATTAAATAATCATATTTTGAAGTTATCTTTGTCTAAATTACAGTGCCATCGTTTCGTCCTGTTATTTCTTATTTATTTATTTATTGTTCTTGAAAAGTATTTTTTTTATATTTATGTTCCACATCAGAATCACATAATCCTTTTTCTAAAAGCTTACTATCTCTCTGTTTTTCATTTTATTTATAAGCAAATAATCATATGTCTTGAAGATGAATCTACCCCTATTCATACAGTTTATTCACAATAGTTTGATTTACATTTGCAGTTGAAGCTCCAAAGCTTCAGAGAATAGTCTCAGCTTTACACACCTGGATCCTGATATTTCTGCAGGTAGAAATGCTCAAGCGGTGTCAGAGTTTACAGAATCTGACACCGCTTGTTGGTGGAGCAGATTTTCTGTAGTCTTGGCAAACCAGGGGACTCTTTTCTACGTGTGTCCAGTCTGTGGTTTTCCTGTGAATACCTGTTTTACACCACCTACCTACTTGTCCTCTACACACTTGTTCATCCATCTCACCAGCTATTTACCCAACTACCTCCCCATACACCTGATGTCTACACAAACACCGACCTACTTCTCCCACCAGGCTAATCACCTACTCACATACCCACCTTATACATGCTATAGTTCTTTTTTTTTGTACATTATAAACCCCAAACGTGTGCAAGGTTGTACATTAGAGATACCTGATATTTTTCCCCCTTTTACAAATCATATCTAAATTCATATTTCCTCAACTTGATGCTTCAGTTTCTTCATTTTAGCTGTGCACTATCTAGATTCTCCAGTAGATGGCAGCAATGAGCTTTTATGACAGCAAACACCTCAGCATGTTATGAATTAGATGTCTAGTGGTCCATGATTGGTCAGATCACAGGATGACATCAGCAGAACATGTTGCTGTGTGTTTTTTCAAAGCTTCATTCTCCCCTGAGGTTTGTGGGGAATTTGAGTTGAAACAGCATCACGCCATCAGACCATTATCTCGCTCGGTTCACAAGAGGATGCATAACTCAAAGTGTCAATAAGTGCAAGCTCTAGCTCTGATCAGAGGAGTTCAGTGCGGCCTATTAGAGGCGTTTATCTGGCTACATTCTCACTAATGTCAGCGCCGGTGCTGAGGACAGACTGGGAAAAGTAGGTGATGATTGATCAGTGTTGTGTCTCATCTCAGACTCCCCTGCTGCTCATAGGTGCATGACTCAGAGAGGAGAGAAGAAAGAAGAAAAAAAGCTCAAATGCCCAGCAGGAAAAAAACCTAATAACAGTGGCATATGAGCAAATGTGGTACGCAGACACGACAGGGTCGCTGAGTTCATAGAGAAACGAAACGTCGTCGCAATCCCCCTTTTTTTTCTTTCTTTCTTTCTTTTTTTTTTTTTCCTGAAACGGCAAGCATGTGTCTGGTCATATTAAAGGAGGACCTCCTGTACCACACAGATAGATTACCATGGGCGAGAATTTTAGTAAAGGGAAAAGGATTTGCTCTAAACTGTCTTATTAATGACAGTTAAAGGGAATTAATGCATTTTAAGTAATGTTTATCATTGTTACCTTTAGAACCGAAAGCTACAACTGATATCCTTATATAGTATGTGATATATAAACAGACATGAGAGAGAGCCTTTTGCAGCAGATTTTCACTATGCAAGCCTCATGGATTATAAGCAGTATCATGTTTCTAGTAGTGATGTAATTAGATTTAATTAGTATAAATATATAAGAAGTCAAATCTGGTGATGAACTTTCTGGTGAACGAAGGTATAAAAGAAAATTGCATCTTACAGGAACTTGGCCAGGAACTTGGCACATCCCAGACAGTCCTGGCTTCGCTCATTGCCACATGTTTGGGCCATTAAAGGAGTTCCTGGGAGGCCAGTGTTTCAGACATGAAGCAGGCAGTCTGATCATGGCTCTGGCGAAGTGAGCAAACGTTCTACCTTGATGGTATCCGAGCACTAGTGAAACACTGTGCATCAATGTAGCAGAGGATTATATAGAGAAATAAAGGGAGTTTTTATTCTCATAACTGTCTTCTGGTATAATGTACAGCCAAACGTCCCGGGTTGACTTGTACGCTCCCAATACAACCATATTGTTGTTCAATTTTGTGTTCCTAGAAGGTAACTAGGAGCGAGCAGGTATTTGTCATGAAATTTTGGAGTCACCCGGTGATAATGTAGCAAGTTAAGGGAATCTTGTACAATATCAACCCATTTAGCAAAAAAAAAAAAAAAAAACTGTTTAAACAAAAAGATTATGGACACAGTTTGCGATTGCTGTTTCAAAGTGTTTTATTTACTTGAAAGAATGAAACTTCCAAAGTCTCATCACTATTTGTATTTGGTGTGTACTGGTAATATGGAGGAATAAGGTAATATATAAGAAGAAGATGGGTGCACAGTGTGTCTTGGCAACATTTCCATTTCAAGTGCAAGAGGATCTTCACTGCTTATCAAGAACACTAAACTTTATATTGCCCCTAGGAACCGATAGAAACGAGTCGAAATCCCAAACAAGGACTCATGGGAGAATGTTGTTTTTCTGGAGTTTACCGATCATGTTGGAGAATGTGTTGGAAGTTGCTCAGGAAGCGAGTACAGGTAGTCCCTGACTTAGAAACAAGGTCCGTTGTCATAACACGTTCGTAAGTCGGATTTGTTTTTAAGTCCGACAAAGTGAGTCTTGAGTGAGTCACCTTTCCCCACACTGCCATCAAGTGGCTAAAAAACATAATCATGCCCAAGGAAACGAATCTCACATGTCAAATTTAACGATTTTGTCTATGTGCCTTTAAATCGCAAGGGGAATATCGGATGCCATTTTGTCGCAGAGCTGAAACCTGTTTTGATGTTTTCTATTATTGCGCTTCCGGACTGATTCGTTGACAAAACGTCGAGTCGTTTCACCAGCACGCCACGGTTATTTCTGAACTTGTATTTCATCCTCATGCTGCTACAAAATCTTGTACATTCAGTTTTACGCTTGGTTTCTTTATTTTGTTTAGACTAAAATAAAATTTCAATAATAAATAGAATGAAATCCATGGGCAACAGACTTGCGTGAATTTCTCAAGTGATTAACGTTGATTCCAGGAAGAATGTCGGGAATGGAAGAAGCGCTAAATCACTCTGCGAGGGCGTCGAGGAGAATCTTCGGACAGGACTTTGATCCGTCTCCTTCGTGTGTTAGAGGAGTTCACGACTGCTCCAGAGCTTCGCACCCTCCTGTGCGTGAGCGTGTCTGCATATTTCCTGCATTGCTAGCATGCTTTTCTGGAGCGACGGTTAAGGAAAAAGCAAAACCGTGCTGCGTGTGGAGAGGATGGAGAAAGAGTTATGATCGGAGATTGGAAACACGTTTTAATCCGAAACTCTCGACAGTAGAGTGAGAGTTTGATGTAACGTCTTGTCTCATTAGAGATGGATGATGTTCTCAGAGTGTACTTCCAGAGGACAACCTGGAGATTTGATCACATCCATCTGCCTCTTGGTGTTTTGATGCTTTGATGGCTAAAATGATCACAGAAATGGAAGAACCAATTCCAACTTGAGTTCAGCTGTTGATTTAGCACTTGACATGACGGCTGCTGGCAGCCTCGGTCAAGTGTCGCACGTGAGACGATGTATTTCTGAAGCAAGTCTCCTTATTTAATCACTCAAAGATGCATCAGAACAACAAAAACACATCTGTCACTTTAGGGAAACTAGTCAAGGCTCGAGAAAACTGAGTGAACGTGAGATTTGTTGTGATTATCATTTCGAGTAGAAAAAGTTGTGTTACACTAGATGAAGTTTTTTTTTTTAATTCGATCCTGCTAATAGTGCAGGTACTATTTAGGTACAATTGGACTATAGTATCCTGTGTAGTGATGAAGAACGATTAATGGCTTTGTTGAAATATAAAACGTTTATTGAATAATTTGAGTAGTTGTAATACTTTTGGTTAGCACTGTCGCCTTGCACCTCCAGGGTCCGGCTTCGATTCCCGTCTCTGTGTGCATGTAGTTTGCATGTTCTACCTGTGCTTGTTGCGTTTCCTTCACATACTCCGGTTTCCTCCCACAGTCCAAAGACCTGAAGATTAGGCTAATTGGCCTTCCCAAATTGCCCGTAGTGTTCGAATGAGCATATGTAGGTGTGTATGTCTTTGCCCCTTCCAGGGTGTACACCGCCTCGTGCTCTACGTCTCCTGGGATAGGCTCCAGGCCCCCACGACCCTGAATACAAGATAAAGTGGCATAGGTGAATGAGTGAGTGACCAATATAGCTGCTTCAAATGAATTGGACAATAAACATTATTGCTTTTGAACCCAGAATTGGATCCAGAGTCTGTCCATGGTTCACAGCTCTACTGAGCACAGCGCTTTATAAAATTATACTAAAATTAGTAAATTAAGGCATTAATGCTGATTGTCTCTCTTCAACAGTTTGGTAAAGAATTTGTCCCTTCTTATTCGTCCAGATCTCCAGGAGACACTACAGCTCTGTGGCTTGGCTGAATTTAGTGCTGCAACACAAAAACATACAGTACGACATGTTGGATTCATAGTTGGACCGCTTTCTCCCTGCACTCAAACGACACTCAAGTTCGTTCAGGTGGTCTCAAAGTGTGCTTGCTGTCTGCTTGCTTGCTTAAAGAACCACAGAGAGCAGGAGGACACACCATGGTTTGCTACAAACGCACTAATCTCGGCACGTATGAAGCAGCTTTTATGTATTTATTGTGTAGGTGTTCAATTAGTGGCTTTAGGTGTGTGTGTAAATGATAACTTTACAGTTCCTTGAAATATAAAGAGCTGACTGAACACCATTGCAGGGTGGAAGATTAAGTGCCCTGCCATTTACACACTAGCCGCTAAAATGGGGTAAAGTGGAACGGATGAAAACAGGCTTCACTTCAAGAGGTGGCTGTCGGCTCGGCTAAGCCGCGTGACTGAGGCTAAGACAAAGTCGTGCTTTGTTCATCTTTCTGCTCAAGTATTATTATTGAAAAATGTGAATCTGTAATCTTACAGGATGTTGATGATCATCAGCACCCTGCGCTTCTCACGCACACCTGATATCCCAGCTTTATAGCTTGCTATTGTTGACTTTTTTTTTTCTTAAAGATGATCCCTGACTCCATGACAGTGTTCTCAGATCTGTAGACAGCTCCCAGATGTGATGGTCTTAAAATAAAATTGACTTTCCACATCAATCTCGTTGATAAGAATCTGTTGCTCTGCACGGTGGTATTTTCCAGCAAAGATGAAGATGGTGCTGTCCAAGTGGACCCTAGAATGATTTTTTTTTTCCTCCTTTACAACTCACAGCCAAATATCTCTGAGAATCAGTAAGAGTTTCCGACGTTCCAAGAATAATGTTTTGGCAGAGCAGGAGCACTTTTCATGTAACACATCTATGTGAATATAAACATGTTACCAATTTTAGATTGTTTTTAAAGCCATTTTGTATTTCTCATGCTGAAGATCAAAATTAAATTCACCTCACGAAGGGTTTCATAACTAATTTGCGGGAAAGTTGAAGATGGTTTTTAAAGTCCTCAAAGTTCACTTGTTTTGGAATTTCTTGAAAAATCTAAATTCTAATACATTTTCAGTCAGCAAAGTAGTTTGTTTTGAAAACTAAATTAATTTAAATAAATAAAACTATACATGAATATTACCTAGGACCTTCTTCATAAACATGTTGGTGCTTTATTTTTATATTTAGGGACATTAGTTGGTTTGGAGTGAGTGCACACTGGGCTTTATTTTAAGATTAACTAAATTATTTCCGTCAGATTACTAGAAGATCTACTGAATGATTTCTACAGGATCGTTGCAAGATTTGCTGAATTATGTCTACAGGATTGCTACAAGATCTACTCAGCTATTTCTACAGGGTCACAACAGCAAGATGTACTAAATTGTTTCCATCAGATCCCTAAAAGATTTATTGAATGATTCCTAAAGGATCACTACAAGGTCAAGAGATCAAGGGTCACTTTAGAAATACAAGATATGCTGTAGTATTTTTACTGGATCACCATCACATCTACTGAATACGATCTCTACATGGTCTACTGCTTTATTTCTGCAAAATCACTAAAGGACCTATAACATTTCAGGAGATCACTCCAAGATCTGCTGAAGTACTTTTGCATTATCACAAGATGGTCTTAATTATTTCAATGAAATCACTACAAGATCTACTGAAGTATTCCTACAAAATGGCTACAGGATCATTACAAACTCTCAAGAAGCATTTTTGCATCACTACAGGATCTACTCGAAGTGGAATCCAGTGCTTCCAGGACGTTACCTTAACAACTACGATATCTCATTTGAAGTGATCCTGTAGAAATCATTCAAGAAGATCTACTTTTTTGGTCAAGGATCACTAAATGTCTGTTAAAAGATTCCTACAGTATCATTACGATATCTGTTAACCTGTTTCTAAAAGATCACAAGATCTACTGAATTTTTTCTACAGGATTGCTACAAGATTTATTTAATTATTCCTAGAAGATATGTTGAAATATATCTACAGTATTGCTACACAATCTGTTTAATTATTTCTACAGGATCACTACAAGATCTATTAAATTATTCCTACAAAATCAATACAGGATCTACAGAGTCACTATGGGATAGACTCAATCATTTCTACAGGATCACTACAAGATCTACTGAAAGTGTAATCCAGTGCTTCCAAGATGTTACCGTAACAACTACAATGTCTCATTTGAAGTGATCCTGTAGAAATCATTCAAGAAGATCTACTTTTTTGGTCAAAGATCACTAAATATCTGTTAAAAGATTCCTACAGTATCATTACGATATCTGTTAACCTGTTTCTAAAAGATCACAAGATCTACTGAATTGTTTCTACAGGATTGCTACAAGATTTATTAAATTATTCCTAGAAGGTCATCTAAATTATTTCCACAAGAATTAATTATTTCGACAGAAACACTACAAGACTTATTAAATTATTATAAGATTGCTACAACCTCCTGTTAAATTATTCCTACTTGATCACTACAAGATATGAATTATTTCTACAAGATATGTTGAAATATATCTACACGATCTGTTTAATTATTTCTAATTAAACAGCTATAAGATCTATTAAATTATTCCTACAAAATCAATACAGGATCTACAGAGTCACTATGGGATCGACTCATTTCAACAGGATCACTACAAGATCTGCTAAATTATTTCTAGCAGGTTGCTACAAGGTCTACTGAGTCGTGTCTAAAATGTCTCTATAGGATCACTACAGGATCCAATGAATTATTTTTTTCGTCCCTACTAGAACTGCTGAAAATATAGTCCAAAGCTCCCAAGACATCACCCTGACAACTACTAGATCTAATAAATTATTTCTACAGCATGGCTATGCACATCAGTGTTTAGTATTGTGCTTTTCTGTTGGGAAATCATTGTTCTCTTTCCACAAGGCACCATCATTACTCATTACTGCATTTGCAGGAAGAGGACTGCTGTCCTAAATCGCTCTCATCTACAGAGCAAACCATTAGTCCTGCGCTTTAATGAGGTGACCTGCTGCGACGCGCTGCTCCCTCAGCCACCGAGTCAAACGCACTGCTTGCGTGGGGCCATGTTTGCATGTTTATCCAGAAGTTAACAGAAGTTGTAGTGGCATTTATGTAGCGTGTCAGGTAGAGTTTCTGTCTTGATGGTACTACAGAGCACTGCATCCGTCATCATGAGTTGACACAGTGAAAAATCACGACGCTGGCGTAACTCTGCTGCGTGAGCTTTCTATTTTTGGCTGCTTTATTTATTGCTGTTGGTGTGCAGTAGCTAAGTGGCTGCTAACAAGACACCCTGACCTTTCTTTCACACAGAAAACACACACCGTCAGGAGTCTGGTGTAACCCTACACAAACACCTACATACATATTAGAGCCAAATCCACTGCCAAGGCGTTTGGAGTGACGACAGAGGTGGTACCGTCCTGATGTTAGCTCTCAGGAAGAAAAAAAGAGAAAACTCATGACCAGTTTATCCGACATGCTTTCCATGTGTGTGCTACACTGAGAAAGAGGCATTAATTATTTAGCAAAACAAGGTGCTTTGCTCCGCCCTGTGTTTCTCGTTCTGCCTTTCTTAAAATGGCAAAAAAGAAAGAAAGATCTGCTCATTCCTGTTTTACTTTTGCAATTTGTCCTTTGCAAGCATTTAGAAAATAATGCACAATAAAAGTAAAGATTATTAATAATTAATATAATCGTTTAGATAAACAAGAAAGAAATCTGGGAAAAGAAACTTGAGAGAGAATGAAGGCTTGTAACAGAAAAATGATTTGGTAATTAATAAGTCAGATCAGTAGTGGTTAGCACGGTCGCCTTGCACCTCCAGGGTCCGGGTTCGATTCCCGTCTCTGTGTGCTCTGAGTTTGCATGTTCTCCCCGTGCTCGGTGGGTTTCCTCCGGGTACTCCGGTTTCCTCCCACAGTCCAGCTTGGCACCCTGTCCAGGGTGTACCCCGCCTCGTGCCCTAAGTCTCCTGGGATAGGCTCCAGGCCCCCCGTGACCCTGAATACAGGATTAAGCGGTATAGATCGTGAGTGAGTGAGTCTGATCAAGGATTTTAGGGTGCATACTAAGCTGCACATAACTAATATATTAAAGAGTTAATGCATATACTGTACTGTACATGGATGTCAGTTTTATAGGTATTTAAATAAGAATTAAATTATTATGTAAATAAATATGTTAAGAATTAAAATGTGTTTGTATGTCAGTAACTCTTTGGTTAAATAAATATGTAATTATTATTATTATTATTATTATTATTACTATTAATCACTAGAGAATTGTGAAGTAGATGTGCACAGATGCATCACTTTTCCTCTGCAAAAACTGTGTAAACGGCTCTTTTTTAGGCCATAGTGCTCCTGCGATCTGGCCATCTACCTTTCCTGAATGTGTGTGTAAGTTTAGGGGGTGTGGTTTACCCCGGTTGTCCAAGCAACACCCCGTCTGCTCACCTGACTCACACAGAGAAGGGAACCTGATTTGATTTGAAGCAGAATATCAGAGATTTAAGCAGAATATTTCAAGAATCATTAAGGCCACAGCTGTGATTGTTTGAGTAAGAAAGCTTTCATTTTGGTTCATGTAAAATTGGGAGTGTGTGTACTCCAAAATCTGTGGTCATGCCACATGCTTGTTCCTGGCGGGTTTTAGGAAATATCTTTACGGTGAGAAGTCAGTGCATTCCTATCAGAAGTTTGGTTTGGTGTGATATTCCAAACATACATTCATAACTCACAAACACTTTGACCTCCTACATTTTTTTTTTTTTTTTGCAGGAGACCCATGTGAAGGTTTTTGGGTGTAGGTGTATAGTTGTGTGATATACAGTTTAGGGACAGAGGTCGTTTTTTTTGCAGACTATAGTCTAAAACTCAATTCATATCCAGTGGAGCCAGTTCAATCCTGTTTTTATTGAGTTCAGTCTTATTGATCAACTTGTTTATTTATTGAATTATGTATTTATTATTTTATTTATTTTTATTGTAGAGTATTGTGCTGTGTGTTTTTCCGTAGCGCTCAGAAAGCAGGGCTGGATTGGGCCGTAGTCGTATGACGTATAAAGATTTGGACAAAAAAGTGTAATAACAATAGTGGGATCATCATAGAAATAACATTGGAATTTTTTATTTTTAAAGTACACTTAGAAGTGTGTTTTTTATATTATTTATTTATTTATTTATTTTTGTTATTTAAAACTGTTGAGGTCGACTCATTTCTCCTGCATTCCCACACGCACATTCATACAATAAACCAGACTTGAGACATTTTATACATTCACTTGCACACTGAAAATATTCTATATAATTGTAAATATTGGTAGAACCACAGTCCGTTTGTATAAATTCATAACATAAATGTTCAAAAGTTGGGGGGACTACCTGTGAATTATTATTATTATTATTATTATTATTATTATTATTTATTTATGTATTTATTTTATAGTAGGTGGAATTTCCCCCATTACCTTCATTAATGCCAATCTATCACTGAGACTGGACCAATGACATTGTCGTGGTGTTATTTGTGTTTTAAATATTTTAATTGATTTGGATCATTTTAGCATCTTGATTTTGCTTTTATTTCTGCACTGCGACTCCTGTTCTCTTTATCTCTCAGTCTGCTCAATCTGTAAGCTCATATCGATTGTATCTCTCTCTCTTTCTCTCCTCCAGGGTGTTGGGCTTTCAGTCCACGGGCGCTTTCGTGTGGCCACAGAGAAGACGCTGTTCGCCATGCCGGAGACGGCCATCGGTAAGAGTCGCACTGCTTATCGTCCGCTTGACTTCCTGTAAAACCCCCGGGCCTTAATAATGCAGTCATACAGACAGCGTGCACATTTCACTCTCAGCATTCAGCTCTGAGCTTTAGGCACGCGCGTACGCTCTCACATTAGGGCCGTTAAGGAACATTGTCCTGCAGTGTTGTTGACATGGAAACACGAACCATCGTCAGAACCATATGATCTCCTCTTAAAGTCATCTCTCAACACTGCTGCTGTACTTCTTCCTGCTAGTCTTTTGACAGATTTTTTTTTTTCCCTTTGTGCACTGACCTTGAGTCTAACAAAGACAAAATTCAAGGGACGTTCAACCAGGATGAAGGTGTAAAACTGAAGAATTCTTCGAGCACAGTCCAGTGATGAAACTCTCAGAACAGTGTTCTGTTGAACGTCCCTAATATATAATAAAATTAATAACAATAAAAATAAAAACAATGATTATTATTATTGTTGTTTTTGTTGTTAACAATACGACGACTACTACTACTACTACTAATAATAATAATAATAATAATAATAATATCATAATATATTATCATCATTATTATTGTCCGCATCCTCTTACTAGCAGAAGCATGAACAATTTGAATCCTCATACAAACATTTGAAATAATTCATAATAAAGTAGGTTACATTAAAAAATAATTTAAATATGAAATAATTTCATATTAAAATAATAAATTAAGAAAAACTATAATCAATCTCCGTATTTATTTATTTGAACTTTTATCTGCCATGGTCAGTCTTGTTTTTTTTTTTTTTTTTTACATTAAGAGCTTCAAAGTTTACAATTTTACAGTATGTCTTTTTTGCTAGTGTTTTCTCTCTCTCTCACTCTATCTATCTGTCTATCCACCTACATGATGGCTTATCTAGATACAGATTAGACTTCACCACTATTAAAATGTTTATTTAGTTCTCTAACGAGAGAGAGAGAGAGAGACGTGAAATGATATCTGTAGGCATAATGTAAAAAAGTGAAAACCCAGCTAGCCAGCATATTTAGTTACATTATGTGGTTTTGTTTTGCTCGTTGCTTCAGTCAGATTCTTTGGCGTGTGTGTGTGTGTGTGTGTGTGTGTGTGTGTGTGTGTGTGTTCGGTAAAAGCCCTCTTTGAAAGCACTTGAAATAAGCTGATGCATATGTAAGGCTCTAAATCCCTGCTGGAGCACTTGTTCATGGTTAATCAGAGAGAGAGAGAGAGAGAGAGAGAGAGAGAGAGTCTGCTTACCTGAAAGCTCAAATCTAATCTTATCACAGTCATTTGTAAGGATTTTTAAAAAAATACAGCGAGTATAGCGAGTACAATCCTTCCATTTCATGTTGAAAAATCTACCCTGAATGCTAACATTGCTAATAATAACATCAGCAAGAGTTAGAACACCACACCGTGATCGATAGCGTGTTGAGCATTAGTTAAACGAGTCAGATTGGGAACTAAATCCAGTTTCTCATTTTTTTTTTTTTTTATGAAAGGAAAGGTACACTTAATGCATCGGCAAGACATTTTGGACAATTCCATGCTCCCAATTTTGTGGGAACAGCTTGGGGATGTCCAGGTCCTGTTCCAATATGACTACGAATTCCCATTCCCAAGTTTCATTATAATATTCATTGAACTTTGGATAAAACCAACACTGAAACACTGAACAGGCTGTGAAAGTAATGCAGTTTGGCAGTGGCTACTTATATTGCACTTACTGGAGACCACTGGACATCAGTAAGTAACCATAACTACCTCGGTGTAACAGCACATCTAATCACTGACACCTCATCCACTCTGTGCGTGTTAAAAACAGAAGAAAGACATTTTGCAGAAGCATGTCCCGGCCAGTTGCGCGAGCCAAATTAAAAAAGGAGATGACGGACATGGTCCCGACTATAGGAGCAGACAGGGATCAAAATATGACAGCTCCTGAAAGGAGTTTAACATTAGAGAGATTTTAATTCAACATTTGTTAAATGTTAAATTGAAATATTATAAAATTGCATAATCTGTTCCCTCAAACCAGATCTTTTCTCACGCAGTTCTTTATTCCAGCATTGCACGTTTATAATATACAAGTAAATCTGAATATTTTAAAATCCTGAGCTGAGGTTTCCTCTGAACTTGATAAATTGGTTTTATATCATTTTGCAAATTTGTCAAAGTGGTGAGCTCTGTATTAAAGGTTTGTGGTGCAAGTCTTGTTTCCAGTCTATACACCAACAAACAATCTTACGGTAAGCTGTTAGTGATCAGCATCTCAAGAAAACTTGAGCTTTTGGTTAATATTGTTAACAGAAATACTGAGAATATTTTGAAATCAGTCATCAAGCCGTAGTCATGTCATTAATCTGACCTGAAACCTCCCGAGTATGTCCAATGACAATCAGGAAGTAAAAGTGAATGTATTAAAGCTCAGTAGAGCATCAAAAGAGAAGATTCTACTGTAGATCTGCTGATGTCTGGAGACATTGATAAAAAAGAAAAAACTCCCACAATAAACCACACAGCTCTTTTATTTACATTCTTCTCTGAAAGTGCTTTCTTCATGGCCTTACGAGCCTACTAAATGTTCTGTTTTTTATCTTTTCAGATTGGTTCAGAAAGCAGTTTAGTTTATCTGTTTCATGCAGAGGAAATCACTTTAGCACTCAAGGCCAGTGAAAACAAAATGAGTCTATGCATGAAATTGAAATCCCATTTTAAATACTTTGGCGGTCTCCTGTTTCTCAATGTCTCTTCAGTATTTAAGCTTTGGTTCATTTGTTCCATTCCTCAATCTATCCGTGGACTCTCGTCCGTTTTGTCTCTCTTGTAACATTCCGCTCTTCAGCTATGTTTGGAGCAAATGCAGTTTTGTGCCAAGTCCCACTGAGACCGAGTTCGCCCAAGTTCTTCTCAAGTTCGAGTCCCGACAGTGCCACGGCCATCTGTCCAAGAGAGCAGGATTGCCCGTGTTGTCTGAGTGGGAGGAATAGTGTTACTCTGTGTGCTGTCGATGAGAGTGTCACTAGGCAGTCACGGACATCTCTGAGCTCATGGATGTGGGAGATGGCACAAACCGCTTGCTTTAAGTGGAACATGGCATCAGGATCAGTTTGAAAAGATGCTGTGGCTAAATTAATGATGCATCTGCTAGACATCACCCTCCTGCTTGGAGCGAGTGCATGGGAATTTTCCAAATAGGAAGAAAATAAGTGGCCTTGGATTCCTTCCTTCGTGTACCAAATAGTATGGTGTATAATTAACAAGGACCCAGTTGTTTTACATCACTCATGTTGATATAAAACTATAAATCGGACACTTTTAATATGTCTAAGTACTTGTGTTCCTCTGAAATTGTGGATTTATGTACAACGACAATGGTGATTCCAAGATGTGGTTCCCTCTAAAGCGGTGTTCACATTCCCATGACGTAAAATCAGATTTTTTTTTTTTACCCAAATGTAATACAATCTCACTCACTCATCATCTATACTGCTTTATCCTGTATTCAGTGTTCATTTCAACAGTGGAGGACAGCAAAGAAAGTAGCGAGAGAAGGGAAAGTGAAATTGGTTATTTAGTAAACGTTGACTGTGTCCAAGCAAAACTGTAAGGACCCTACAGAAATGCGAGGTGCGTTCATAAAATATGTATGGAATGGAAATATCTGCTTAAATTATGTCCCGGGAAATGAGTATGTCCGTGAAAATTTCTTCTCGTTTAAAAAAACCTGTAGTATAGTCCTGCACGATGTCGGTCAAAACCAAAATGTAGCACCTAGTTGATAAAAAGTGAAGTGCGTCCTCTTATTCGTTTCTTGCATTTGAAGGGAAACATTGTGAAGGAGATTCACAATGAATTGCTTGACTTGGGGTGTACGAAATTCTCGCTTCCCCCCTCCTATTCCCCCGACCTCGCACCCTGTGACTTCTTGGCCATAAATGAATACAGGTGCTTGCAAGAAGTAAAGAACAAAGTTAAGTAACTTTGAGCTCTGTTGGTACATACTGTATTATGCATGTAGGGAATTTTATGATGGAAAGAAATATCACAAGAAGTCTCGAGGCAGTCAGTTTTACCTTTTAGATACATAGCAATATATCACACAGCTTTGAGTTAGGGCTCCGGGATCGTTTCCGAGAACACTTTGATCCCAAAGTCTGGTTCATTTTAATCAGTGCGAACACAATCATTCGACGCTCGGGAACCGTGTCCACTGGAAAAGGCGGTCTCGAGAAAGACATGACTTGTGCAGGCATCAAATCAGATATTAAAGCCAGTCAAACCTGAACACGGACGTAGTCTTAGTAGTAGTAGTCTGTCTTCTCCGAAATTAATTTGCCAATCTCTTCCTCTGTCTTACAAAACCATAGCTGATGAGGTAAGACGGCACATGAGATTGTTGCTCTTGACATATTTTCACGAACGTCAGTAATATTAGTCATAGCGCAAACTTTACCTTCCTCGTTCTTTTCTTTTCTTAGTTATATACTGCCACCTGCTGTATCGGAGAGAGAGAAATATGCAAGTGTACCCAAGTACGGAGAGAAATAACAATGTGAACACTGGACACCGAGGGAGTGGGGGAGAACATTTCAGTACAAGTGAATCATGCCTAGTGTGAAGTGCCCTTAGTTCTATGAGACTCAAGTTAACAGATGCATGACTCAAATCCTCGGTTATTGCTACAGTCCACCAAAATTCAACTTGGATGAACCTTTATAACAAATAGTTGAGCTGAATCTTTATCCTGGTGTGAACTGTTCTGTTCTTTAAATCATCCTCCACATTGAATAGAGAAAAAAAATCCTTGTCAGCGAGGCCTTCATGTCACCTCTCGGTTGTATAACGTCAGCGGCTGTGCATTCACTCTCCACTCTGCTCACATCATGTTCCCATTCACACACCCACACACACACACACACACACAAACAACCCTTCTTACTGATGGAGCTGTTCATCGCTCATGCTACCTTTATGTGGACAAAGTCCAGAGCTGCAGCTGTGCTGTCACAGGGCACACTCTGGAAAGCGTAGCACGTTAAATACAGATCATTGGTACCACCACACTCCTCCATGGAAGGAATGCATGCCTTCCACTCGGCAGCAAATAAAACTGACCTCCGAAGAGTGCGCAAGGCCTTGCTCTCACCCCTTGCGTGTTTTCATTCCATGACTCGTTAACTGGTGTCAGTTACAGAGAACACTCGCTATTCGCGTCCTCCAGCTGCTTGGCTGCACTCAGTAGACACGCTTTCGTATGGCGGTTTATTTATTTCCGTGTAGCGTGAAGCAGTGTTCTGTGTTTAATAAAGATGTTTGACATGTTTTTATTCACAGTTAAGAAATTCATAAAGGATGTCATGAACAACAGTTTAGCTATTCACTCTGATCTGTTTGCTCCTTTGGCATCACATTATTCGCTGTTGTGAATCAGTCACGTGTCTCTGTACTGCTCTAATTCTGATTTAACGCGAAGCTGCATTACCATGATGTATGATCAGGTAAAGTTCATTAATCCAATGAGATTTGCACTCTTATGCTCAGTGGTAGTTTAGTAATTAGGATTCGGGAATTGACTCGGGACTCGTATATCAGGACTTGGGATCTGCTGTAACTGTTAAAGACTGGAAATGTTGGTCATGTCTGTTATGGAAGGTGGCATTGTGGCTCAGTGGGTAGTATGGCAGCTCTGCCTCATCTTACATCACCAGTTGTTAAGTGAACTTGTCTGTCAAAATGTCAAGTGCCAGACTTTTGGTTAGTCTGTTCTAGTTTATTACGCTACTCAGAACCTGTCTGGCAGGGTTTTGGGAACTGACACAACGACTTGACTTTCAAGACTCTGGACTTATCTTATATGGCTTTTGACTTACAGTGGAACCTCGGATTGCGAGTAACATGGTTTACGAGTGCTCCGCAAACTGAGCAAAGATTTTTTATAATTTTTTATTCAGAAACCGAGTAAGTATTAGTTTACGAGCGCTGAGTATCATGCTTCACACATGCGACTCTTATTTTGACACCAAGCGTCACTCTCTCACCTTCCTCCCCCCTCCCCCCCCCCACGG
>QMIH01000449.1:263355-279762 GCA_003987875.1 Clarias batrachus | reverse complement strand
AAAACTGTGTTTCCGTTGTGTGTGTGTGTGTGTGTGTGTGTGTGTGTGTGTGTGTGTGTGTTTTTTTTGTGAAAAAGCGAGGTGGGGAGAGGGAGGAGGAGTGTTACTGTGTAAAACGAGGCGAGGGAAGGGGCTAATTCCACACACATACACATTTATCTGTCAGGATTTATTTGTACTTTTTTTTAAAGGTAAAGTGCAGATTAATTGTTTTTTTTTATTTTATAGACTGTATTAATTATTTTTATGTATTTATTTTGTGGGGCTGTGGAACGAATAATTTGAGTTTTCATTATTTCTTATGGGAAATGATGATTTCGTTTGACTGTTTTGGAATACGGGCCCACTTCCGGGAACGGATTATGCTCGTAATCCAAGGTTCCACTGTAAATCTTGATTTATTCATTCTTCACCGTTCGTTAACATGCGACTCATCTGTGAAAATCTGTATACTGTAACAGTTGACTTGTCCGTCAACAACTGTGCCTTAAATCTAGTCTTGTCTTGTCATGACTTGGGATTTGGTTTGGAACTTGTCTGTGAGGAATCAGGAATTAATTACGTAATCTTGACTTGTCTGTTAAAGCTTATGACCCTATACTTATGTTATTATTTGAGATTTGTCTCAAGACATGTCTGTCAGGTTTTCAGACTTGACATTGGATTAAAACTATTATTAAGACTTGGGATTTGAACACAGGAATTTTCTGTCAAGAATTACGATCAGTCTTGCATGTGTCTTGTGACTCGGCCTAGATTTATCTGTCACGATTTGGGATTTGACCCCATCTTGACTGATGACTTGTCTGTCAAGATTTGGAAATTGACCCAGACAGTCTCTGTAATGACTTAGGACTTGTTTGGGTTGGCATTGGACTACCGATCGGAAGGTCCCGGGTTCAAACCCCACCACCACGGTGCTCCTGTTGGGCTGTTGAGCAAGGGCCTTAACCCTCAACTGCTGCAGATTGAGATAATAATGTTGGTCGTCTGCCGATGCCGTAAATGTACAGTAATTGTTTGTCAAAGCTTGGAAAGTACTTTAAACGTTATTTATTGCTGCAAAAAGTTATTAATCCGACTCTGATCAGAATCATGATATCTTAGAAGGTGAAAAAAAAACATTATATATCAAGTCAAATTTAGCTGGAATTTATTTAACATAACAAATCAATTATAAAATCATTAAGCTAATCCCTTAGGCAGATTTCTTAGATTAATTTCTTATGGATAAATTTCTTTTTCTAGGGGGAGATAATTTAGCATTTTTCATAAAATAAATGCTTAAAGAATTCTTTCTGTCAGTAGAACAAGCTTCGAGCAATTTCTTCTTAAAAATAATAAAAGTTGTCTAGAATTTTTTCCTAACTCAGTGATTTTATATTTGGTTTGTTGTAATCATATATTAAGAAACTTCAGACAATTGAACTAGATTGAAGATATCTGTAGTTGCTAAAATCTCACTTTTTGCAGCGCTGTGTCGTCTGTTAGCTGCAGCGTGTCCTCTCTCTCAGGACTCTAATGCATATGTGATGGCCACTTATATTACTGTAAGTAACTCGCAGAGCTTAAAAGGCTACAAATGCCCTCCCCTAATATATTTATAGCCCTCAGGGGAGTAGTCATGACCTGGCGATTCATTGTAAATCCACTGTAATTCTAAAGAAGTGAAAATGCAAAGCTTTTATAGGCACTGAAATTGCATTTTATTTAATAAAACCCAAGGAATCCATGTGCATTTAAATTTGGTCAAATTGCGTTAGGTTATTGTGAAGAACTGCCTGAGTCATATTCAGGCCCATTTTCCTCAGAAAGCACAGAGTTGTTTCCTTAATGATTTTCAGCTCCAGTTCCATTTTACTGCAAAGCCTAGCTGCTTGTGCTCTTTCTCTCGTTCTCTGTAACCTTGGTGTGCCGGAAATTATGTTCAATAACATTAATGTGATTCAGACAGACTGAGTACTGATTTAAAAAGAAAAAAGTCTTGACGTGTTCTTTTGTGAGCTGAGCAATGAGCATCCTTGGTGCATAGGAAGTAGGCGAAAGCTCCCTGAGGAACCTGAGTGGCGTGTCCGGTTTAATACGCTCCATTATCACATCCATGCATATTTGTCTGAACCACAGATGTCATTAGGAACAAGCATGTGTGTGTGTGTGTGAAGTGTGTTTATAGCACTCGTTCAAGCTACTCATTACTTATCATTACTGACTATTACACCAGTTTCCTGTATATCAAATTCTACCTACCGTACCTCATACGTAATTAGTATCGTGTACTGTTTATTAGAGATGGGGAGGGGGGGTGGAGGTTCAGGAATATAATTTTTTTTTTTGTTCCCATTATTATTAAGTTCCATTTTATGTGCTTGCATTCGTGCTGGTAGTATGCTGCAGTTCCTCTATAATTCTATAAGGGGAGCACTCTAAACTATTCACACATTGCCAGGTAGCACAGCGTAGCAAAATATTTGCTATGTTTGTTTCCAATAGTTGCATAATATGATTTTTTTTTTAATATTTTTTTTGAATAGGGATATTTATAAAGGTGCGATACTTGTAGAATCGCAGTGCAGATTGAATCAGCACCTACTGTAGGTATCTCATTAATAATTTAAAAAAAAATTTTTTTACTTGTCTCAGTCTTGTATTTGGTCATTACAGTATGTCTACTATGTTTTATTGTAATGTAAGTTATGTTTCTTATTGGGGACAAGTTTATAGATTTGTAAGCTACGGAAAAATATTATGCAAAAACATTTTTGGTAAGAACCTTTAAACTGAATGCATCTCCTTTTAAAGCATTCATGCTAAAAATATCAAGGAAAATATACTTGCAATTTCTACTTCTGGTTCACATGCCATGTGCTGCGTACTGCATCTGGAGAAGGCGGAGTATTACATTGTAGGTGTATTATTATTATTATTAAATTTCATACAGAGACAGTGTTGATAAGCCTTACTTAATTGGATGTGTCTGGATTTGCTTGTTAATTTCAAATATCTTTGATTTTTTTTTCATTGCTAATTCAAACACAAGGGAGGATACAGTGAATCCAGAATTTTAGTATTAACCTCAATAGTGAAACATTTGTTCTCATGGGTTTTATGTGCATCAGGTGGACACAAAGCTACCAAAAATATATTACTGTATAAAATCTTAGGCACATGCAAATTAATGTTGTAGAGCAAGGATTCAATCAATCAATCAATCAATTGAAAGTAAGAAACTGAATTTCTAAGTGTCTCTCATGAATAAAACAAAGTCAGTATTTGGTGTGCTAATGCTTTGAGGGTTCTTTAGTGTCTGGTACAATTTGTGCAGTTTTAGAAGAAAATTAGCTACTAAGATTTACTGAGCATCCTGAAGCCAGAGTTCGTTCAGTTTGTTTTTTTGTCTAAAAAGTGGTCGCTTATATAATGCTCTGCTTTTTTTTCCTGCCATACAAATACTTTTCTGTGACTTTTAATTGTGTGAAATACCAATGTTTAAAAAACTGAAATATTTTTGCACTGACTGAATAATAGTCATAAAATTTAAGAAAAAAATCAATAACAAAGTCAAAACACAGGCTTCCTAAGGCATTTGAAACAGTACTGGACACTAATACTAAACTCAGTTCTAGATAAGAAGATGAGGCTGATCCCAGGTTGCTGCCCCAGATCTTCTCCCTAACCATCTGGAGGGGCAGCATTAGGATAATCTTTAGCGATCTCGAGGTAGAATAGGCTCTAAAAGTGTAATTATATCCATGAAGGAAAAATATACAGTTAAAAAAAAAAACATTGAGAACTACATTGAGTCAGGAAGGTGTGTTGGTCATTAAGAGCTGATATGGAGTGTGTTTAAAGAAATCACTTTTTCTAACAAAATACATCAGGGTTTGTTTTTTTTTTTTCATGTGCCATGTTGCCGGTATTGGGATCTGAACTCTTCACCTTCTGATATGGAGTCAGATGTCCTAACCAGTACCACCAATAAGAAGAAGAATTATTAATTTTGTATATGGTCACATTAAAAAGTATTTGACAATTTCCATCTTTCTGCCCCTAAACACCAATACAGTAGAGGAGAAAAGAAATTAATTGAGCAATTGAGATGTGATTAAAGTATAACAAAGAGTTTAACAAAAAATATCACATTAAACCATTTAGGAATTACAGGCATTATTTATTTATTTATCTATTTATATATTTTTATAAAGTCCTTTTATTATTTATAGGCTCAAATTAATATTAATAATAAATATTTTTAATAGCTAAATGCAAAAGGTTTCTCCAGCAGAACGGTGCCCAGAAATAAACGTAACATAAATGCTTTTATTTTAAAGAAGAAGACCGGACAACTGAAAATATATGAACACATGGACAGTGTGAATGTAAATCTTCTGAACCTGTGGCCCTTTGTTTTCATTTCTCAGACAGTTCGATTTAATAACCTGTCAATTCCTGTTCTATTCTGCAGTAAGACATTAAATAAAGCCATTTATCTCGGCTGTGCTGGACCGTATGGTGTAGGTGATGGTAACGTCCTGCTGAATTGCCGCTGGGTGCCGTATTGCGAGACATCCGACACCTCCTTAATGGTAGACAGCATGAGGTAATGAAATGGCCAGAATATGAGTCAGGCACCACTCGCTTTCATTTGCAGCTCATCTTACTCTGAAATCCCATCCATAATGTGTTCTGGCACTTAATCCTCCCTGTGATTCCTTCAAAAAATATCAGCGCCTGCGAGTCATGGTGTCCACCAGGGGATGAAAAGGAATTGATTTTTCAATGGATCAAGATATTCTCTTAAATTATTCTGTTTTTTTTTTTTTTTGTGCGTAAAACCTAATAATTATATGTTGATGCAGATGCAAATTAAAAAGACTTCTACTATTTACTATTAATGTACACTACATGAGATACAACCGTATGATGGTGAAGACTATCTAGTGCAATAGATTCTCTGTTTAACGTTTATCCACGGAAGAACGTAACCCTGATGAGGCTTTTCAAAAATGTGTGAAATCACATTTTTTTCCTTACAAGCTAAGATATTTCGTAAACTCAACAGATGAAATTATTTATGATATCATGATTTTTAATAAGGAAAGGAAATGTATGGTGCTGTATCCTAATTTGTATTTGAACTTGTGTGTGTGTGTGTGTGTCTGTGTGTGTATATATAACCTTGGATCACGAGCATAATTCGGAACGTGTTGCATAATTATATGTATATATGTTACATAATTCGGAACGTGAAGCATTATTCGCTCGTGTTCCAAAACACTCATAAACCAAATCATCTTTTCCCATAAGAAATAATGAAAACTCAAATTATTCGTTCCACAGCCCCAAAAAATAAATACATAAAAATAATTAATACAATCTATAAAATGAAAATAAAACAAATTAATCTGCACTTTACTTTTTTTTAAAAAAGTACAAATAAATCCTGACAGATAAGTGTTTCCGTTGGGGTGAGTGTGTGTGAGTGTGTGTGTGAGTGTGTGTGTGAGTGTGTGTGTGAGTGTGTGTGTGTGTGTGTGTGTGTGTGTGTGTGTGTGGAATTAGCCCCTTCCCTCGCCTCGTTTTACACAGTAACACTCCTCCTCCCTCTCCCCACCTCGCTTTTTAAGTTTTACAACAAACGCACACATGCACACGCACGCACACACACACACACACACAATGGAAACACCGTTTTAACAGAAAAAAAAGAAATCTCTCTGAGACTGGCATGAGCGCATATTAACGGAATCACTTTTTAAGTTTCACAACAAACGCATAAACACAGCGGAAACACAGTTTTAACGAAAACATCTATCTGAGACTGGCGTGCTGTACAAAGGTCTCGAGCCATCCCTCAATTCTATATATTTTGCTGCCAAAGAGACAGACTTTCTTGTATTTTTAATGTAGTCTTAAGGAATAATTATCCAGGGTTGTTCTGACCACTCTCTCATCACGCTCATGTTTTTTTTTGTTTGTTTGTTAAACCACACATTGACCCAAGAATAAAAATTCAAGCATAAAAAACATGACTCGGTGAGAAACAGGTGCAGATGATGACAGAAGATCAGGCCGGTGATTAGTATAATGCTGATGCTTGCTGAGTGGTTGGAACAGACGAGAGGGGAAATGAGGTCGCTGCTGAGGTTGTGACATAAACAACCCATTTTTAAATGGTATCTTTAGGCACTTTGCAGCCTGACGCAGTAAAACATTTGTTCCTATTTCTTTAATCTTAAATTAGGGAAGCAGCTCAAGACTTTTCCACAGTACATTTTACTTTTTTTCAAAACCTTTAAAATGCTTAATTAAGGTCCCTGGTGGTTTCCAGTGTGGCCAAATGATCATTCTGATGATCTAGCTGAACAGCTTTTGTGCTGCTTCCAGAGTAATTATGAGACATTTAACACTGCTGAAGATTTTAGCATAGTTCAGGATCATGCATTTGCTTATCCAGGTTTTTAGATCAATCACACTGCCCTAAAGGGTAATTGTGGGACAAATCCAGTGAGTGATTATCGCATACAGAATACAGTACAACATAATCTGCGTTTTCACAAAATTGCATTTGAGCGTGGAATTAGGTCAGACAGGCTGATCCTCGTGCCAGGGGTGAAAGGGGGAATGTCACAGTCTGTCGCCTGTTTTTGTCTTTCATACCATTGGGACCTTTCTTTAAATTGCATTATATACGCATACACATTACATGACAGAAATGGAGCGAATGGCATTTTGTCAGTTTGAAAATAAAATAATAATAAATAAATAAATAATAGAACACCCCAGATCTGTCTCCCATTACATCCCGGAATAATGTGCTGTTTTTGAAAAGACCAGGAAATTGGAAACATGCTCTCATATCACAGATGCAGCTTTTTATTAGGTAATAGGAACTCTTTATGTCCTTGCAATTATCTCAGAAGCTACAACTGTAAGGCTCTGTCCCACTAGCAGATGTCTCTTTCCCTTATTTAACTCCTATCGATTCGCCTCTCAGCAAAAGTACAAGATGCACTCTAAAGAAAGGGAGAGACAAACCCATGAGGAAATGAATACTAATTTCCACACTGTCAGAGATTTGCGAGCGTTCTCTAATCTAAGCGGCGGTCATGTGGATTCATTCCAGGGCTGATGGAAGAGCCGGATTCTGGTTTTGTGTTTAATGCGAGAATAAACACCCGTAGTATGAGGACCACCTCTGAGCTGCGTTACTTTTAGATAAATATTAATAAAAGGTTTAGGTGGTTTATAAAACTGAGTAAGCTGTAAGCAGCAAATTTGTCTTTTTTTATTCACTCTTTGGCCTCTTAGGAATTGAAGGCAATTCTAATGTTAAAATGCAGTGTCTCTATATTACAAGGCAGAAAGAACTTCTGAAGTTAATCAGCCAGTTATTCAGATTTTAGCCGTATGAAGAATAATAAGTATAAATAATATTGAACCATACAGGAGGTACTGAACTTGAATCAGGAATGAAATTCCATTTATTGTAATTTTAATAAAAGTCAAAGTTTGACTGTTTAACCAACACACAAGTTATCGACGGTTCCACTTCAACATGAAGACGGTCCTGGACTCAGCTGATGCAGACAGCGATTCTTTACGTACTTGTGACTGCAGGATTCAGTCAGGATTGAAATTCCCACAAACAGTTTTGTACCTGAGCTTACAATAACGAAAGGAGTTTTAACTTGAACACCTCTCTTTTGATATTGAACTTCCAGCACACATCTTCTCTAACACACAGTATGAATGCAGGTCAATCCCTGCTGTCTGATATCACCCAGATGAGGACGGGTTCCCTGTTGAGTCTGGTTCCTCTCAAAGTTTCTTACTATTGACATCTCAGGAAGTATTTCCTTGGCACCGTCACCCTCGGCTAGTGCTTAGCAAGTGAGGACTGTATCCTTAAAACTAAAGACTACATCACAAAATCAGAATTAGGGGGCCAAGCAGCAAAGGGTATACAGTAGGCACTTTATTGAAATGTCTTTTCTTTTTCTTCAACTTTTATCCAATGATCACTAAGTCTGCAACACATCAAGTCTAATCCAAACAGGGAAAACAAGAAGTTAGGCCATGTCAAGGAATCAGCTTAATGTATTATTATTATCAAACCTGGGCCTTGCAACATTCTTTATATATGAGGGGCGTTCAAGTCAATCTGGGACTTTTGTTTACACAGAATAACAGAATTCTACATTTCTCTATATAATCCCCTGCTACACTGATGCACTTATCCCAGTCTTTCACTAGTGCTTGGATACCATCAAAGTAGAAAGTTTACTGAGTACGCTGGAGACATGATCAGACCGCCTGGGACACGTCTGAAACACTGGCCTCCCAGGAATTCCTTTAATGACCAAAACATGTGGAAGTGGAAGTTCCACTTCCTGCAGTGGGACTCGGCCGGGATCTTTATTCACAGACTCTAAAAACTTTTGCACCATTCGAATGTTTTACTACAGCTAAAAGTCTCATCACCGTACTGTGCTTGAAGTCTTTATAAAAAAATGCTGTTCTGTTTTTTTATGCTTTCATTCACACGAAATTTGATCACAAATCCCGGATTGATGTAAATGCCTCTTGTACATCAAGAGGGTGGATTGGACATTGTATTTAATGTAAAAATCAGAGTCATTATAAAGCATAAATGTATACAGTTAATAGCGTTAGCATTAAAAACTAACATGCTCCGCCCCATCTCCGTTTGGTTGCGACAGGATTATTTCCTGATGTCGGAGGTGGCTACTTTTTACCAAGACTCCAAGGAAAGCTGGGACTCTTCCTCGCCCTGACGGGGTTTCGGCTCAAGGGTCGAGACGTGCAGAGATCAGGAGTCGCCACACACTTCGTCCAGTCAGAGAAGGTAAGACTTGATCAAAGTTAATACTGAAACCGGATGCTGATTTGTTTGAGACGTAACAGGAAAATCTGGTTTTACCCCACTATGCTGACTTCATCACGAACCTCTAACATCAGCCTTTTCATTTTAATTATATAATGTCCTAGAGGGCAGATGAGGACAGGAAGTGAGCGGAGTTACCAAGTCAGCATTTTTTTTTTCTAACCAATCAGCAGGATGTGGGCGGAGCTGCAGTCAGCAGCTGAGTCCTGGCACAGAAACCCAGTTGACGTACCCAGGGTGCCAGTGTAAATGCTGACGCTCTGGCACCACCACAGAGAGAAAGAGTGGTGTGCAGGACAACGCCTACATCCAGGCCAAGGACAGGCAGCTTGCAGGAGAAGCAAAGTACAGAGCAAGACAAAAATACCGGCTCATGTTGTAACCAAGATTTTAAACCGTGTACACAGAATGAAGCTAGGAGAAAGTTAGGAAATGATGTACTACCGCACCACAACCTGCTGCCTCTCTCTGTATGTTTTTCAATTTTTTAGTTTTCTTTTTTAGTTTGAAATGTAAGTTTTTTGCTTGCTCGATCACACTAAAGATGAAAAAAGATGGATTCATATTTTTCAGGACAAAAAAACGTGTGTGCAAGCAATGTGTAAACTTTCTTTATCTGCTGTAAATAATATATTTGGCCTCATGCACACCAAACATTCTTCACCATCCCAGTCTGCTCTTCTCCAGGTCAGCTCAATGACGAATCCCACTCGATCTTACATCGGATAACGATCTTATCTTTTGGATAATGGGCATGGGTAACGCCCGGGCCTAAACACCATATAAGGGCAGGTGTACAGTACTGTATGTTGTGCCGGGTGCAAATCTGGTGCTAGAATTCGGTGAGATTGAACAGAAAAGGAAAAATAATTACACCAGGATCAATATCGATTGTAATTAACATAAACAAAGTAGACGTGTGATCGTCCAGAGTGTGAGCGCTAGCCAAAAACACAGCAATGGGAACAGATACACGATGCTGTGAATGTCGTGTCAGCCGAGGGACACACATTTAAAGAAATCATTTTCATAATTATGAGTTCGAAAGTGCTCACGGCAATCCGAAACGACACAGCAACCGTTCATCCGCCTCGTCAAATCTGTGCGATCTCTAAACGTTTTACAGTGCATTATAGTAAGTCCTGGATGGCCAAAGCATCTAACTGCGAAGTCATTCAGAAGCAGAACGCACACAAACATACAGTACGAAGGGTTTTCAAGTTTTAGTAGTAATGAATTGATCGAATAGTGTCTTTATAACCTCTAAGCTAAATAATCTTAGTATTATTGCTAATTTCTCTAAAAACTTTTTTTTTTTATTCTAACCATAACCTTATGCTCAAGCACACAAGTTTTTGGTTTAGGACACAACGCAAGTTTGTTTTGTCTGGTTTCTCTGATCACACCAAGTGTTTTTATTGCACCATATAGACGCGTACGTTCATTTCTGAGGTCGTGACCCCATATAGACCAAAGAATACATCAGGAGCAAAGAATAAATACACGAGACGTCTTCCATACTGTATGTGCATGCCTTTAAATGGCTAAACGTAGCGTCTTGTGATATTGTAACTGCTTTTATCCAGCTCCAATAAACTCCAGTAACACATCATGTTTTTTGTTTTGTTTTGTTTTGTTTTTTCGCGTTATAAAAGCACAATCGGTTCTTTCGAGCAGTCGCAGGCGGTGGCAGAAGCACAGGCCTTTAAAAAATCTCTTCTACACTTGTGGTCTTTTTCTGCCAGTCCAGCAGGGTGTTACATAAGCACTAAGCTGTTAGGTTTCATTCTAATTCAGGCTTTGTTTTTTCCCCCCCATTTATCTTTTAGTCGAGTTGTACTGTATGTACAGTAAATTCCCTTTAGAGTTAGTGAAGTATAGCTGTTACATTTAGTCATGCCCACAAAACTCCATAAAAAAACAGCATGGTAACTCAACGGTGAAAGAGTGTTGTATGCTAAATCTTCCAGTAGTGCAGTTTAGACACTACAGAGTGTTTGCTACCACATACAGTATACAGTACGCAGACGTACTCTTTCACCTTTTATATTGTCTTACTTTATCCCGTACAGGCTTACATCCGTACTTTGGGTATGAGGCAGGGTACAACCTGGACAGGGTGCCAATCCATCAAGGGCATACACACACACACACACACACACACACACACACACACACACATTACAGAAAGATCAGTGCAAATAAAAAGTGAAATAAAACTGCTGTCATGATAATAAATAGACATTTTTATTCCCATTAGTGCAAAACAGCTGCAAGTAAACATCTGTATAAAATAGCTGTAAATAAATATAAACTGTAAAAATGGGTACTGCTAAATAGCGGAAGCAAAAGAAGAAGGTGAAATAGAATGGATGCACATGTTAATATGTTAATTAAACTTAAAGTGAGAATAATATTGTGTAGTATGTACACTTTTTTTATACAGCAGCAACATTAAAGTCATGCAAGTCCGGTAAATTGGTCTGTCCAACTGAAATGAATAAACTTTTTAAACTTTCCAGTCTTTCAGTGTTCATAAGAACAAAATAATAATAAATGTATTTGATGAATGAGGACAGGAGGTGTCACGTCCCTGTGTCTCTGCCCGCAGATCACGGACCTGGAGAAGGATCTGGTGAGTCTGAAGTCTCCCTCAGCCGGGGACGTGGCCGCAGTCCTCGACTCTTATCAGGAGCAGGTGAGTGGTGAGCAAACAAAAACGAGTCTCCACCAAACAGTTCACACACACTTTCAGCTTCTCCATCCTACACAGCTTTAGGCGTGTTTGTGTGCACATCCTGCGCTCGACGTGTCCTAAGTACACATCCGCAGTGTTAGTGAGGTTTTAATAACCAACATGCTCCGGCTTATCTGATGTTTAGTGTGGTGCGGGCTGCTTTATTGGCCCAATCAGGCAGGGTTTATGATGTTCAGTACAACACATTTATTTCTGTGTGTGTGTGCGTGTGTGAGCTGGAGTCGCATAACGGCTCTGATGTCATGCAACGTTTCTGAAATGTCTGTCGGGGGGAAACACACATTAGCATTCAGACACTCCGCATTGTTCCACCCACACACACTTTCAGAGTAACACGCTGAACCTTCCAAAAAAATACCACCATTTTAACACGCATATCTAACATTGTTTAAAACATTTGTGAGCTTATTTGACACAAGAGGAGGCTCTCTTTTCCCGCCTGCATGTGCATGTGTGTGTGTGTATTCGAATGTGAATACATGACACATGAGGGAATATTTACAGTGTTGTTGGTTCATATGGTTATTAAAGACAGCATTGTCGTGTTCGAGTGAAAATGTTAATGATATAGCATTGAAGCATTTTTGTACGTCTCTTAAAATGAACCACGTTGTTTAGCGGGGGTGACTCCGTCATTAAGCATCGTCTCGTGTCCACAGAGCACACTGGACGCCGAGACGCCGTTTGTCCTGCAGCAGCACACTGAAGCCATCGACAGGTAAAGTTAATCTCTCTCTCTCTCTCTCTCTCTCTCTCTCCCAACGGTGCAATTAATTAAACTTTGCCTTTTTATATTATTTTAAATGTAGTCCGTGTTTATAATAGGAAACTGAACACGCAGTTCAGACATCCAATCAGACATCCATGTATGATTTATTAATGTGGAAAATGTTAACTTTGGGATATTTCGCACCAAAATGTAGTTAATTGAGTAAATGTTTAAGGGTTTTAAAATCTTATAGCTAAGAATATTCATGAAGCTTCCATCTTCCTGCTTTTATATACAGTATAGTTTCATAGACACACCCACTTTTCCACGTATGATTTTTAACCACCCACGTTTCTATTTATGGTCTTAAAGACTCACCCAGTTGGTCACGCTTATTTCTATGTACTGTATGGACTCAAAACATGCTCACTTTTCAGCATATAAATCTTAAAGACGTACTCACGCTCTTATGTATGGTGTTAAGAACTTCCATCTCCCAGTGGTTGATCTTAAAGGCCATAGAAAAACTTTTTTTTTTTTTATAAAACAAGCTTTTATTTCCATACGAGGACACAGACACGCCCACATTTCTGTATTTGGTTTGAAACACACCTGTATTTATGTGTACAGTCTTAGTGTTGGGAATCGCAAGTCACCAACCGATACCATATTATCCTGACACCTCAGTGCCGATTCGATTAATATTGCGATTCTGTATCACGGTTTTATAAATATCCTTATTTAATAATACATTTTTTGAGGCGAAAAACCCAAGTGCAGCATTTGAACAATACAAACTAACTTAAAATGCAAGAGTTTAATGTTTAACTTTAAACAAAAAAAGCTATATTATTTCTGAGAAGTGTGTATCTCTGTCATCCGCCAAATGTATTATTTCTACACAAACTTAAGAAATAATTCACTCCTACCACACGGGATGAAAATGTGTAAATAGATCAGAGTGCGCCAACTGTAGGATCACTGTAGATGGTTTACTGTCTTAAATCTTAAATGTTTTAAATGTCTCGAGACTAATTAGCATGGTGTTTAGAAGAAAGGGGCCAATCAGAGGCTTTTAAAACGATTTTACCCCCCGCCCCCATCTCTAATAATTTTAGACACGCCCGCTTCTTTCTACATATAATCTCCAGGACATGCAAACATTCCCTTGAATAGACACACCCCCTTGTTTCCTTTTATAGACTCAGCAATACACCTACTGTACAGTGCATGTTAATAAAGGCTTTCCGGTGTATAGTCTTGGAGACACACCCACTTTGAATCAGACACACCCCCATTCCCAAATATGGTCTTACCCAGGTAACCACTTTTCTTTGACACACACACAGTCCCGTATATGATCTTCAAGACACACCCATTTATGTCAATTAACCAGAATAGTCTTAAAGACACACCCACCTAGAGTTGTTTGTATTTTCTTCAGATGTCTAGGTTTAAGGAAACACCCACATATAGTCCACCTTATGTCCATATATGGACTTAGATACAAGTGTATGGTCTTAGAGAAGTAGAGTTACTCTTATGTCCATATATGGACTTTCATCTCTAGTATATAAATCTCTTATAAAGGTCAAACATACACATTTACAGCATTTGGCAGACATCCTTACCCAGAGCGACTTACACAGACACACACACACATTCAAACGAGGACACACAATGGGAAGTTTTTCTCAGTCATAAAAATACAGCACCGCTCCTGATCAAAGCTCTAATGTTATCGGCAGTAATCAGGCGACAGCTTGCTGTTGAGGTTTGACCGGAGAAAATATTAACCAATGATCAAACAAACTCCATGTTTACCCGCCTCACCCAGACTTTGGTTGCATCTAATGCATTATCCAGGTGTGTTGTGTTTCCAAACTGAGGTACGAGCGCTCTTCATGCTGCGTGTACGAGGGCTGTGGTTCTCACTGATTCGTCTCCGTTACAGGCTGTTTGAAGGCCGCAGCGTGGAGGAGATCCTGGAGAAGCTGCAGAAAGACCAGTCTACGTTTGCACAGAAGCAAGTAGAGGTGTGTTTGATGGACACACATCTGACGTCCCACCTGACCAGTAGATAAGAAAGTGGGCAAAGTGTTTAACACCACAAGAAGACAACTGTGGGAAAGTAGGGACCAAGTGTCCATAAAAGAAGAATGTGAAGGTGACCCTGAGAATGGATCAAATACTGAGTGTGATTTAATTGTGAATAAGGATAAAAGCTCATGAAAATTAGTATGAGATGCAGATTTGATTTTGTAGAAAGGATGCCAACAGTAAGGGTACTAATAGGAACACAGTGAGAGGAAAGCACTATCTGCCCTCTTCTGCATACATCAGTTCACACGTCTCTATTGCACCACTTTGAAAGTTGGCTGATAAAAGTTTCAAAGCCCCTGATTTAGAGAATCTGCCCTTCAGTTTCTTTATTTTTCTTTGTCGCGGTGTAGATTTTGTCGAAGATGTCCCCGACGTCACTGAAGCTCACCTTCAGACAGCTGCAGGCCGGAGCCAGTCTGAGCCTGCAGGAAGTGTTAGTGATGGAGTACAGACTCAGCCAGGCCTGTATGGTGTGTCACAGCTTCTACCCAAATAACTCTGCTTTTCTTTATGCTTTTTGCATAATAATGAGATACCCATGCTTAGACAAATATCTTGGATTAACTTTTTTTTCATAGAAAGAGCTCATTTTATCATAATGTTTACTAATAAAACTCACAATGACGTTGCGTTTTTTTTTTTTTTTCGTCTTTGCCAGACGTTTTGTTTGTATCAACCAGACATTATTTTCATAACAACCAGACATTTTTATAATAACCAGACTTTTTTTCCGTAACAACCAGACTTTTTTTTTTAATGAACCCAATGTTTTTTTTTTGCAATAACCAGACATTTTTTATTCATTTTATGACAACCAGATGTTTTTTTTTCTGTAACAAAGAGACTTCTTTCTGTAACAACCAGAATTTTTTTTTTTTCGTAACAACCAGATGTTTTTGTTTTCTGTAACAACCAGACTTTTCTTTTTTTTGGTATGAACCCAATGTTTTTTTTTTTTGTAATAACCAGACATTTTTTTATTCATGACAACTAGAAGTTTTTTCTTAACAACCAGACTTTTTTTTTTTTCGTAGCAACCAGATGTTTTTTTTTTTGGAATGAACCCAATGGGTTTTTTTTTCCAATAACCAGACATTTTCTTATTCATGACAAGCAGACTTTTTTTTTCTGTAACGAAGAGACCTATTTCCGTAACAACCAGACATTTATTTTTTTCGTAACAACCAGATGTTTTTTTTTCTGTAACAACCAGACTTTTTTTTTATTGGTATGAACCCAATGTTTTTTTTCTTAACAACCAGACTTTTTTTTTTTCGTAACAGACTTTTTTGGCTGTAACAACTTGACGTTTTTTTCATACCATAGCTACATGCTTTACTCACAATTCTTACAAACTTTACAACTTTGTCATTTAGCTTTTTATCTCATTTAAATATGTAAACCAGTTCCTGTTTTATTTATGCATTACTTGGAGAGAAGTTTTCACACCCTGTTGTTTTCTGCTCGTTTCTCAGAGAGGACACGACTTCTACGAAGGTGTGAGAGCCGGTAAGATTTTTTTTTAATAACTTAAAAACTTTAAAGGCTTTATTTTTGTCTTGTTTTCAGAAATAAAAAAGTTTCCTCTCTGATCTGTCTGCAGTATTAATTGATCGAGATCAGAGTCCGAAGTGGAAACCGGCGACGCTAGCCGAGGTCCCGGAGCAGTATGTGGAGGAGAGTTTCGCGTCTCTGGGAGACAAAGATCTCAAACTCTGAAAAAAAACGCTGCAGGCAGAAAGAAACCTCTGTAGATCCGTAGTCCTGTAGATCTGTAGTTTCTTTCTTTTAAACACGAAAAGATACTGAGATGAACCAGGGGAAAAACACACCTTCTGACCACTTGGCACATTATTTAAAAAGGAACGTCAAGCTTTCTTTAAGGTTCAACATTCAGTTATGAGGTGGTAACATTCTCTTTTCTTTTTTTTT
>QMIH01000449.1:223087-263333 GCA_003987875.1 Clarias batrachus | reverse complement strand
GGGGGGGGGGGGGGATTTTTCCCCGATTTTCTCCCTAATTTAGTCGTGTCCAATTCCTCCCCGTCACTAGGGGGCTCCCACATTAAGGCTACTACTACCACTCAGCCGGGAGGGTGAAGACTATCCTCCGAACCACGTGATGCCAGCCGACCGCATCTTTTCAAACCGCTCGCTTACGAACCGTTGTGGGCGGAGTCACACCCTCGGAGGACAGCGGTATCCGCTCCTTCCGCTTGAGCAAGTTCACAGACGCCCCTGATTGGCTGTAGAGCCGTGATTAATGTGGGAGCACTCAGTACCTCTCATCCCTCCCCTCTGAGAGAGCTCGGCCAATAAGCTCTTTCTAGACCTCCGGCTGCGAGAGGTTACAGCATCACGCGGCCAACTCTCGATCTCCGGATGATAGGGCGAGCGCTTTACCACTGAGACACTTGGAGGCTAGGCTGTAACATTCTCTACATCCTGTCTATCTGAAATCCCCAGTTTAACCTTACCTTAAGCTCCTGAAAAGTAATATTTATTACACACCTGACAATTCTGACCAGATACATTTAAATTGGATGTGAATCATTCTGTGTGCATAATTCTTCAAATCAGTAAACAACATAATACATTATTGATGTTTCCTTGTTTCTTATTTATATATCTTTTAAATTGCATTTTACTTAACACATTCTTTAAACAAAAAATCGTGCCTGTAATATACAGAAAAACCAACGGCCAAAGCACACGTTATACATACATATAATACAGAACGTGTGTGCCAAATAAGCTACTTCTGAGGTTTATGCCACATGGAAATTACTAATCTTGATTCCCTAAAAATTTCAAGTTATTAACTTAGGGCGTTTTCACACTGGTAACGTTCCGTTCCGTTCCGTACCCGAGCACGATTTCTCCCCCTCCCCAATCCCCCCGCAGGTCTGCGTTCACACTGTAATAGCGATTGTGATCCCGGGGACACTTGCGTATTTACACAACCGGAAACAGTAGGTGGCGGTAGAGAGGCAGCTGGTTTGTTTTTCGCGGGAAAAAAAAAAACTAAGAAAGAAGAAGAAACGCTACTCGGGTCATGAACTGTGAGACACTTGTTAATGCTCCGTGTGGATGTTTTTTTTTTATGACAAAAACAACGGCACTGTAAACAACATGCCTATTGACACATCTATCGCGCGACTCAGAGGGTGAAATGAACGCGCGCTGCACGGACACAGCACGAGGCACTGAGGAAATATCGTAGTTTTTATGTGTAGTGTCCGATTATCTTCGGATATTTTCGTCTGTCTAAATTTCTAGCAAATGCTATACTTCGGCATTACTTCACAGAGATTCTTCACTAGCCACGTTTGTTTGTGTACAGAGTCGAACTGGAACTACGTCACTTCCTCTTTTGAGCACGAGCGCGTACTTATGTCCCGCCTTCCGTTCTCGGGAAGGTATGAACCGTTCCAGAAACCACCTCTGCAATCGGTCCAGGGATTCGATCCTGAGCGCGGAACGGTTCGGAACGATTCCTTTCTCACAGACAAAAATCAACTGGTCCCGGGGCCAAGTGTACTCGGAATCGGATCCAGGACCGCAGTGTGAAAACGCCCTTAAGCTGTTTTGGAGAGATGATTCTATTTGTGCCCCAAAAGTGGCCTTTTTTCAGCGTTATACTGTTTCACTTCAAACAATAATCATTTAAAATGCAAATTATTGATAGTAAAATTGGTGTAAGGTTCTAGAAGCGTATGACCTGTAAAAAGTGTTGCTTAAATTGTTTTTTGGTAAAAGCTTTAAAAAGTAAAAGATTTGTAGTGTTCATAATCATGTCAAATTCATGTTGCAAGATCTTAACGATTTTGCATTTTAGAATAATACACAATTTTTTTTAGTTTGTCTTTTCATGTGAAATCTAAATTGGTCAAGTTTTATCTGAATGCCAGTTAGGATCATTGGAAGATTTGAATTTTAAATAAGTTACAGACACTACAGACATAAAAGGTCATGAAATTATATTTAGCAAATGTGTTTCTTTTTACCTGATTATATAAATGTGTAGCATATTTACAAAAAAACTAAGCATTGATTGGGAGATAAGAAGCGTTAAGTATTATGAGAAATGGTGTTCTATGATCCTATCTGAAAATTCACACATTTATTTATTTATTTTGGCCACAAATAAATGTTTCTTAATGTGTCAGAAATTATCAAACGAACAGTTTATGAATGTGCATGGATATTTAAATTGGCCCCGCCTCATTTCCTCCAGCCTCCCCAAACATTCCAACATTAGCCAATTTAGCTAACCGTCTAGCTCACTTTAGTTCATCCGAAATCATTCTTTTTGTTTTGAATCGTCATTCATTTATTTCACATCGGTCAGAAGTGTTAAACTATAACGTCTCCATGACAATAAAAATGATTTCCATTTCCAGCACTTCAACTGTTATACGCACAAGCATTGAGCACAATGAAACTCTTAAAGTTAGCTCATTCTCACGGATGATAAATAGCAATAAATGAAAAATAACGCAGTATGACGTGCAGTGCTAACTTTGGCTCAGTATTGTGGAACCACTGTGAACATGTGCGATACTGATTACTGGATTTGCATTTGCCATCTTAAATAGGTACAGTATATACAGTAGTGTGTGTACAGTAGTTAAGAGCAGTTATAATCCAGGCTTGATCATGATTAGTCCAAAGCCATAAGGTTTGAGGCACCACAGTCTGAACTCCTACGTACAGTACAGTAGCTCCGCCCCTGTGCCAGTTTTGTGCATCACCAGTGTTTAAAATAGAAAATTCCTTTCACCCCCAACTTGGACTGAAAATGCCCAGTTTCCGGAAAGCCGGTTAATGAATTACTCCCCTGAGTCGAGTGAGACATTTTCTCTGGCAGGCGACAGAGCCGCTAATCTAATGACTGAACTGCCAGCATCCTGAGCTTCTTTCCAAAAGCTAATGCAGAACTGATACTTGAGGGGCTTCAGATACAGAAACGCTGTCCATAAACACAGCATGATTTCTCCTAACTCAACTTCCTGAGTTTTAGTTCTGCTCCGCCGTTAACTCTAAACTCAACACTCAAGAAGTTTAATGACCTTGTAGGATCCAGTCTGTTGGATAACCGGTGAACCAGGGTGTCCTTGTGTACTTTGCAGTCAGTAGTAACTGGACAGTGGATAGGCGACATCACACCATGGTCAGTAAATGGCCTCTACGGGAAAGTCAGCAAGAACTGACAGAAAGTGCTAGAACAACAGCTATAGAATCCTGGTTTGGCAGCTACAGTAGCATTGTACAAATAAATGTTTTTGGTGTGTTGTGTTTTCATATACTACCTGTAATTATTCAAACATCTAAAATTATGACTTTGATTGAAATAAGGCACATAAAATGCTTTTTGGGATTGTAAAGGTGCCAAATAAATATGTTCCAGATATAGAAAAGTTTTGATTCGGTTTTGAAGTGTGCTTTAGTAAATGTTTTACTGCGGCTCATCATGGTACTGTGCTTCAATCACGAGAAATTTCCAGTTCCAAGTGCCAGTTTGACTTGAACGCCCATCGTAATTAAATCGAACTCATTCGAAATCCTTTCGATTATTGAGATATTATTTTTCGCAATGTAACATTTTTAAAACCAAATAATAATAACAACAGTGAGCTGAAGAAACGAGACGGTTCTCGGAAGCCGTTGATTCATTTTATTGACATCACGTTTACTTTCTTTCAGTTTCCTCTTCATTAGATTATTTACAGAGATCAGTCACTGCTAAACATCCTTTTAATTTATTCGTTTATTAATTCTTTTTTTTTTTTTGACCACAAACCATCAGAGCACCAGCTTCAGTGTGACAGGACAGAAACACAACAAAGTGGACAAATCTTTCTTTATTTTCCCCCCTAAATAACCGATATGACCTTGTGTAGCACATAAAAATAACCTAGCATTGTTTAGCTAATCTGCTCCACGCCTGACGTGTTAATATTAGGAGGTGCTGACGCCGCTGAAATATGCGTAATGCGAGTGGAGCTGGAGATTATCCAGGATCAGTTCATCTAATCGCTACTTTTACTCTGAGCTGTGAAATGGATTTGCTGCTGCTTAAAGTTCTGTGCTTAATACACACACACACACACACACACATGCTAACACTTCGTCACCGCGAGCTTAAGATGTCGCACTGTGTAAACATCAATATTGGGTGTAACACGTTCGAGTACTTGGATTTTTTTTTTTTTTTTGGATGTAATGAGTAATCTAATCTTAGGTCCGCCATTCAAGTACTCAGTTATTTAGTTATGTATTTTCAAAAATGTAATCCGTCAGCCAGACAGCGGTGTCTGTTCTGTGAGGTCCTGTATGGCTTTAAAGGGATGATTGTTAAATCGTTTGGTTATGGCAGCAGTGACCCTGCAGAAGGACAGGTTGTGCTTGTGTTAGCATCATTAGCAGTTTATAGGTAGTTTAGCTGAGGGATCATCAGTCACAATCCGAGTATAAAGTAGAATCCAGGGTGGCTCCCGACTAAGAGTTTAGCTTGATAGCATTAAGTGGTAAAGTATTTATATGCTCAAATCTGTATGTTTTAAGAAACGAGACGAAACATAACGGCACCCAAACCTTTCTGGTAATACTAAAATAACTCTTATGCGTAGCTTCAGCTGCTGAGTGATATCCAGGGATATATCCAGCTCCCATATCTCACAGTGTGAGTTGCTTTCCTGTCCAGGAACTTTTGTTTGGATTAAAGACTTTTATCCTCGTCTAATAGTGATGAGTCAGAAACCTTATGGAACTTTATTCCACTCATCCCCCAAAAATAAACCTGTGAACAACGTCTCAGCATTTTAACATGCAGGGGGAAAAAAAACAATTTAGTTGAGCCAGTCAACAAGGGGTGTTCAAGTCAAACCGGGATTAAACCATCTGAATGGTGCTAACTTCTGTGAAGGACTCCACTATAGTCATTCACCTGAACATCAGTGGATAACTCATCGCCACCTTACAGAAGAGATGCTTCTGTCTGTGGAAACTGTACACAGAATCGTTCACCAACACCACATGCTCTCATAACTTGTCCTAATAACTGTGTTCTGTTATTCTGCACAATGGTGGACTCGGTTGGTTTAAGGCTCTGGGTTACCGATCGGTCAGTGGTTCAAGCCTTAACCATATCCCTATGTGCTCCAGGGTCGCTCTACCCTGGCCGACCCTGCGCTCTGACCCCAGCATCCTAACTGGGATTCATGTGACGAATAATTGAATCGTAATAATCAAAAATCCCGGTTTGACATGGACACTCCTTATACTGTAGATCAGGAAACGCCAACATTTCTGTAGGTCTTTTAAACACCCTGAGTGGTGAGATCTGAAGATCGCAGGTTTGAATCCCAGGTGATGCTGTAGACCCCTTCAGCCCTGGAATCCTAGAAATAGCTGATTGGCTAAGCTCTCTCATGGGGGGGGATGAGTAGCATTCTAGCACTCTCACATCAATCCTGGTGACGCTAGTCATTCCTGGAGCGCCGGAGCAGATAGCGCTATTCTCTGAGAGTGTTACACCGTTCCCTAGAGTTCGAAAAGGTCTCTGAGGAAACAAGTAATAGCCTTCGCACTCCCTGACTGGTTGTGGTTGTCGCTTATGGGAGAGTATCTTAGTGGTGGGTAGGAATTGGTTATGATTAAAATCAGAATAAACACTTAGAAAAAGATGAAAAAACATCTAATAATACAGTGAATGACATCCTGGAGGTGCTCACAGTGTGGCCATGAAATCCGGATCCATAGGGGGAAAAAAATACATAAATTACAGCAAATGCTTGAATCAGTGGAAAGCTGACTTGACTGCACTTCTGAATAAGCCGGATACAAGAACACTGAACATTTCATGACGTATCAGAACTCACATCAAACACAGAGAGGATTTAGGTCTGGTTCTGTTCCATCTTCTGTTGTTACTTCAGAAGCCATTTGGGGTCTGAGATTTCCATATAAGGAAAAATGCCTATTGATCCAGTCTCACACGATGTACACACACACGATTATATTAAAGGAATGGGAACAAATGTTTTAGTGACAGGCTGCAAGGTTCCTAAAGATATGTTTATGTGCCAGCCTCATTTCCCCTCTCGTCTGTTTCCAACCACTCAGCATTCAGCATCAGGCCTGATCATCGGTCATCATCTCACTGGTTCGTGCCTCAAGTTAGATGTTGCTTTTGTTTGAATTATTCATAGATCACTGTGTGGTTTAACAAACACCAAAAAGTCCACTGAAGCTGCACGGGTTAATGAGAGGGGAAAAAAGTCCTTTAGACTGACGAGTCTGGAGAACTTTTCCTCAACACTGTATTTAAAATACATGGCAGTCTGGCTCTTTGGAAGCAACATGTGAAGGAATGAAAGGGTGGCTCAAGACTTTTGCACAGTACTGTACATCTGTTTAATGTCTGGGATATTTTTAGTTCTTGTATAGTAGTTGCCCAGCACACAAGTTTACATTACATTATGGCATTTGGCAGTTCATACTGTAGCACACACAAAAGGTCTATCGACTTTCACGAAATTTGATATGCAGCCATGTTTAAACTTACCGCGCTTCAGGAAATGCATTAAAGAGAAAAAAAAATTTTTTTTTTGGTTGTAAGATGGTTTCAAAACGCACAACATGATGCATTTACAAATTTAACGTTAATAAGGCACTGCTTATACGCTCATCTAAAACGCACCCTGGGTGTAGGACGGCACACGACCTACTGTACAGTACGGAGCAGCTACAGTACAAACATAAGCTAACTAAAGTCTGACTCTGAAACATGTTTGCGTTTAGGCGAGCCCGTTTTCTCCACTAGCTGACATCTGGATCGTGCTGATTAGCATAACGTTTATTGGGGTTACTGAACCCACAGGACGTTAGAGGATCTCCACTGCGTAATCTGAAACGGTATCACATAGTCTGGTGAAGAATTCGGCCACGGTTTTTTTGGAATCTCGTACAGGAATTGTGAGTATTCATTAAAAAAAAAAAAAAATGCTGTTACTGTACGACACGCATCGACTTTAATGTAAAAACCCATACACAGTACAGTACGTCCTGCAAACATGAGATTGTTGATTCAAGCGAATGCTGGGATCGTTATCTTGGCTTATTTATAGCATCTCTGGGATCAGTGCCATTTTGGTCTCTGGACATTGCTCTTGGCGTGCCCTGTACAAATTCAGGCTATGAATATGACATGTCTCAGTGATTAAAAAAAAAAAAAAGGAAAAAAAAAGTATGCTGAGGCGTACTCTTGCTTTGATAGCACGTCTTTTTGTATTTTTTGTGCTTTTAAAGACAGAAAAGTCTCAGTGCTGCCACCGTGCCACCTCCCACACAAACATTACACACTTACAAAAGGTATGTGAACACCGGATTTCTTCTGCGTTCACGTCATGCAGCGGGTTATGACCTTCATCAGGCCGAGCCGCGCTCCTGGACCTCGGGAAAAAGCACGTGTCGCGCGACGGCCGTCATGGCACATCGCACTCAATGTACGGGATGTCACTGTAGCGGCTGTCCACCTCGGCCCACTGCTGCACGGCCCGAGTCACGATCTCCTCCGAGAGTCTCTGCGCGTAGTCCAGAAGGACGGGGTCAACCCGCCGCATGTCCTGATCCGCTCCCACTTCCGAATTCACCAGGACGGCCTTCTCTCCTCGCTCCTTCCCTGACTTGCTGTCCTCCCGCTCCACCGTGCCGGGGTTCTGAGCGGGCTTGCTGCACTTGGATTTGACGCATCCCATGATCTTCCAAAATAGTGCATTGGTTTGAAAGAGCGGAGAGAGGGGAAAATCAAAAAGACGATGGTGTTTGGAGAAGTTCAGCCGCTGAGCAGGTCACAAAACACAGCTCGGTCATGGACGGCTCCTGAACGTCCCTGCCGGAGGAAGACGAAGAGCATGAGTGATTTCTGTAGCTGATCTTTACTTTAATTGATAAACACACATTCTGACAGAGTGGCTTTAGTTGAAAGTGGTTATTTATTGATCAGTGTATTGATGGTTCAGGGCTTTTTGTGCGTGTGTGTGTGGTGTGTGTCTAGAACCCATGGAGGACAAGCAAGTCCTCGCTATATAGACATTTTTAGAGAAGAGAACATATTAATTACACTGACGCTCCAAATACTGAAATGTGTGTAAACATTAAGGAGATGTTTAAGTAACAGTTATGGAAGGAGTCTCCAGTGTCAGTGCTTTGTAATGCTCAGAGGTAAAGCACTCACTCACTTTCTCACTCTTCGTCTATACAGACTATATATACCCTGTATACAGGGTTCATGGGGAACCTGGAGGGTATGACAAGAGACTTAGGGCACAAGATGTGGTACACTCTGGGCAGTTTGAAAATCCATCCCAGGACACACACACACTTCCACGCTCATTCACACACTACAGGCAATTTGGAAACGCCAATTAGCCTAAGCCTTTGGACGGTGGGAGGAAACCGGAGTATCCGGAGGAAACCCACCAAGCACGGGCAGAGCATGCAAACTCTGTGCACACAGACCCAGAGGAGGGAATCGAACCCGGAACCTGGAGGTACAAGGCAACAGTGCGAACCACGCCCCAGAGGAAGCTGTGACCTCAAAATTTTGCAACGTCCTCAGGAACAAGCAGTCGATGCTTTGTGGTTTTTAGGCTGTTCATACAGTAGCTGCTACGCCAACATCAAGAACATGAACTGTAACTCATCTCTTAGATTTGATAGGAAAAATAAGCAGTAAGGAACAGCAACTCTCTTCTTCACACGTATTTCTGACATCATTTCTCTGCTCAGCTACAGTATGTCTCATTTCCATCACCGGTTGTTATAAAGCCCAGCGCGGGTAAAATCAGCGTCTAAAAATATTCTTAGAATAATATCATTTTCAGAACTAACAGCTGTTGTAATGCGTTGTTTGATTTACATCTTTATCTTTTGTGAACGTTCCCATACAGGCTGAACAAGTCCTTCCCTGACTATCTACAATTATATTTTAAGGACAACACTAAAGACAAACACGAACGTTTGTTTAGTTTATTTGTTCAGCAGTTCTTGAACGCACCCTTTCTAAATTTATTGATTGGGATTGAAGGTCCAACACCATGGCCACCGCGTTTCATGTTCACATTCTTTTATAGAATTATACCAAGGCCAAATTCTTCCGCATAACTAACTACAACTGGCGGACGACAGTTAGTGTCATTAACAGGCAGGAAAATCATTTTTAATTCTTACTGGTACTTTAAAACCCCAGTCACTGGGTGCAGTGCCGGTCCCAAGCCCGGATAAAATCATCAGGAAGGGCATGTGGCGTAAAAGTTGTGTGCGAATCGGATGGTCTGCTGTGGTGAGAGTTGCGGAAAGACCAACAACCACTGTGTAGCTAAAAAGGTGAGGAAAATAAACCATGGAGGTGGTGGACCGTCCTGTAACTCTTGTACGTTTTCCATTTATTCCACTTTGGAATACCAGCTCCATTAACTCCGTGGTTCTGGGGTTAAATCCCAAATAGCGTTAAATGGAAAGCTAGTGCAAACTCGCCAACTTGAGCCCTTGTCCAGGGGTTAGAGAGGGATTTGGGATTCAGCCTTATGTTTGGGGCTGGTTCGCTTTATAGCCGCGAATAAAAGAACACCGGTGTTTCAGGTGATTCGGGACAAAATGTTTTTTAAGGTGACAATCTTGTCAGTCGTGTGTTCTTGCTGAAAGTGCTTCTGTGTGGGTTCTAGCAGGCAGCTGATCTCTCCTCACTACTGACCTATTTGCGACCGACAGCCAGTGTAATTACCGGCTGTAGTAAACCAGTGACGTGCAGTGATACATATAGCTAAACATCTCAGTGATTTAACGGTCTATTATCAGCACTCATGGAATGGGTTTCGTCCAATCAGTTGTATAATTTGCAATAAACATACAATATGTTTTTAGCTTTTGTGTGAACTTTAAGTACCGACTTAAAGATAAAGATAAAGCATTTGTAGTAATAACCATCATCAATGATGGAAATGAAGAAAAGTGGCTTATTATTATTATTACTACTATTACTATTGTTGTTGTTGTTGTGGGTGAAGGAAAACATCACCCGAATCATAGTCTCCTGCACAAAGCCATGTTTTGTCTCTGCGTCACGTGACCAGCCTGATCCCTGATACACACTAACACAGGAACGTCAGAAATCTGAAGAGCGCGTGGACTCTGACCCGCACACAACACTTTGCACTCATCGTCTATACCGATTTATCCTGTACACAGGGTCTGTCTCAGGAGACAAGGCACGAGGCGGGGTACACCCTGTACGTGGTGCCAATCCATCACAGGACGCACACACACACACATTCACAACCTATAGGTAACCCAGTTATCCAAACCTGCATGTCTTTGGGAAGCACTGCGGGAGGAAACCGGAGAACCCGGAGGAAACCCCACCGAGCATATCACTCAGACCCTGACGTGGGCATCGAACCCTCCACCCTGCAGGTGCATGACGACAGTGCTAACCACTAACACACCTTACATGAAGGTAACAGGTAGAACGACGTGTTCATACAGCATGTGCACTGATCGTGACTGTAATGTGTGTCATGAAGAATGGTGCTGTTCATGACTCAGGTGTGTGAGAGATCACCAAGGTCACAGCAAAACATGATAATCTGGATCAATCCCTAATAAAAAAATAAGACACATCATCTTTTAGATGCCAGTCAACACGGAGTAGAGTGGTGTGTCTGTGTGTGTGTGTGTGTGTGTGTGCTGGTGTGTGAGGGAGAGAGAGAGTGAATGAAGCTCCTACCTCTTCATGACTGGAGATGCATACTGTAGAAATCCTCTCTGCACACGTGAGGATCTGCAGAATAACACGCACGTGATTGGAGTCTTTTGAAGTTTATCCCTGATTGTTAGAAAAAAAAGCACAGAATGTAAGTGAAATGTCGCACTGCCTCCAGTCAGTCCATCACTGAATAGCTCTTCTCTTAATCCTGTCTGGCTTTTTCTTCTGTCTTCTCCCTCTCTGCTTCTGTTTTTGCACCATGTGCTCGTCTCTCTGGTTCCCTCGGTAATCTTTATCCCCAGCCAGCCAGCATTACCGAGGCGCAGTGTAAAAGTAGGTTATAGCAGATTTCATGGTCATTTCATGGTTAAAGTTATGACCTTTTATTATTCATTTTTGTCGCCATCTGGCGACCAGATCTGGTACTGAAACAAGCAGAAATGACACCAGGTGGCTCTAAAATTAAAAAGTGATTTTTTTTTTTTTTATCTTACAAATAACTTTAGATGGACACAACTTTCATACTGTGAACAATAACTGTATGTAATATATTGTATACTGTATATGCAAAATGGGATATTTATAAACTCGTAATACTTACAAAATCACAATACAAATCAAATCAGCACCTACTGTAGGTATTAATATACGGCACCTAGGTATTGCAATAATATCAGATCAGGTGATCCCTGGTGATATAATGCCATTCTATACAATTGTTTGCTTCCAACTTTGTGCCAGCAGCTTGGGGAAGAACCATATATGGGTGTGATGATTACTGTAGGTGTCCGCATACCTTTGGTCATATGCTGTACTGGCAAGGTTTGTTTACATTTACGTTTAGACATTTAGAAGGTGCTCTAATCCAGCTTCCTAATTGGGATGTGTGAGAGATAAATTTCACTGTGCTATAAGGTACATGTGACCAATAATTTATTATTATTATTATTATTATTATTATTATAAACGTGTTTAAAATGTAGTACAATTTCACAATATCATTAAAATTTCAATCACTAGATTTGCACATTTTTGTTAGGATTGTTTATTAATTTGTTTATCTAGCTATCTAGTAGTACCATGATGATATGGTGTATTGATTATCATTCATTGTTTCATTCCATTTTGCGATTAAAGTACTAAAAAAAAGAACGAAGAAATAAAGAAACGGCGATAACTCATTTGTATACTGTATTGTATAGCAACTTCGTTTAAGCTTGTAGACAGCAGCATTTTAGCTTAAATAAAATACTCAACCCACAGTGTCTTAATTTTTGGGGGGCTTTTTTGTTCTTCCTAAACTTAACTTTAACAGAAGGGTGAATTTGGTCAGTGAAATCCAAACACTGCTGCAGAATGAAATGCTAAGGAAGCAAACTGAAGTGATTAAAGGTAACATGTGATAAGATGTTGTACAGTATACTGTGGGTACTAGAGGATAGTCTTGAATACTTTGTTGCTTGGCAACTGGGAAATATGGACAAAATGAACTAATGACTGTGAATGATTTTGAGGTCTAATGTGTAGCTCTTAAGTCTTTTCTTTTTATGAGCAGAATTACAGGACCTGGAATCAACATTTCCCTCAGAAGTATTTGTATATGAGCAAGACAATCACTCACTCACTCATCTTCTATAGCACTTTATCCTGTATTCAGGGTCGCAAGGACTTGGAGTCTATCCCTGGGGACTTGGCAGGGTACACCCTGGACAGTGAGCCAATCCCTCGCAGGGCACACACACACATACACACACTGACACACTCATTCACACACTACAGGCAATTTGGGAACGCCAATTAACCTAACCTACATATCTTTGTACTGTGGGAGGAAACCGGAGTACCCAGAGGAAACCCACCAAGCACGGGGAGAACATGCAAACTCCATGCACACAGAGACGGGAATCGAACCAGCACTCTGGAGGTGCAATGAGCAAGACAATTGAGTTTTAATTACATTTAGCATCATGTGTAACCCTATGACCCCATCTAAACATGCCATTATTGTCTAATGAAAATGGTTTTGTTACTCCTGTATGGAGAGTGATTAGTGGATGGAAAAGAGTTTAATTCATAAATAGACTTGGATAGAAAAAAGGATTTATTCTAGGATTTAATCTAATGATTCATTCAGGGTCTTCCTAAAATATTTCTGAAAGGGAAACACTTTTGATGTGGTTTGGTGTTTACAATATTAGAAATAAGAGTAATAACCCCAAGATTATAGCAGCTCTTTGGAAAAGCTGAGATTAACCACTGAGGTAAGGGTGAGACTTTTTCATAAATTGCTTTGGGAAATATGGTGCCATCCTAAGATTGTTAAAAACAAATAACAGTACATAATACAAACATAGATAATGAGTATGAGAAAAAGTAAAATCTGTATATATAAGTTTAATCATCTCTTTATTTATGCAACAGAATTCGTCAAATAATGTGTTAGTTCAAAGAGCATCATACTTACAGTATAGATTATATTTAACTGTTTTAGAGACCGTTTAATACCGTTTTTAAAACATCTGCTTGACTAATACATATGTCTGTTTGTTTGTTTTTAACCAGAGTGGGTGAAGTTACCTGTCAAAAACTTGCCAGTTAATATGCTGCAGCAGCTGAGATTTGGGAAATGTCGCCATCTCTGGTTAAATGCGCTACTGCAAGATACTTTCCTACTGTGGCTTAGTCACTGCATTCATTAATCTCTGCATTCAATATTCTCTTGTTAGGTCCACACACATTTAAGGAGTTTTATGACTTGGTCCCTCCAGGCCAAATTTTGTGTTCTGTTGAAGGAAACATCTGACCACTGTTTATAAGGGTATGAGGGATTTGTTCTCGAAAACGTAGTTCATGCTTCACAGATGGTACTAAACAGCCCAAAGTGTGGGGGGATAAAATTGGAAAGCATTATTAAAAATGAAAGAATTATAGAAGATTCAAGGCTGTGTAGCAAAATTGCACAGACCCCTTTAAATACTATACCACAGTAGTACTGATATCGATGATGTAGTGGCAGATAATTAAGAATAGTAATATGCATTGTAATGGAAAGAAAATAATTGTTTCCTGTCAAAAAAAATGGGGCGTGATAACAGTTGATGAGCTGACACAGAGGTTGCCACATGTACACCATCATTCTGACTGAACATCTCTAACACAGATCTGACCAATAGTGAATTACAGTCAAGGGCTTATAATAGAGATGTTCAGTACCTCTAGAACATAATATTATAGGAGTAAAGTAGATTAAATGTTAATGAACCTTTAGAGAAAGTCAGGCCCAGACTGTGTGTGGCTAAACAGTTAAGTAGACTAACTACTGTAGGGCTGTGGTGGAGAAATAGTTAATGCTCTAGGTTGCTGTTCGGAAGATTGGGGGTTCAAGCTTTAGCACTGTTCTTCAGCACATTTAGACAATTTTTTTTTTTCGATTCTGATTAGAACTTCCAACTTAATTGTTTACATGGACAATTATCTGACAAGATGTGTGTTTACATGCTAAGAGCATTTATAACTTTCTCATCTTTTTCAATAAATCCTGCCGTCTGTCTTTTGACTGGTTACAAAAATCAGTTTCAACTACTGTATGTTTGGTCACATGTTTTACTACATGAGAAATGAGAGCCAATCAGAGCTCATTTCTCAGCCAGAGACCAACTTTTTATTCCAACAACAGAAAAATTATCAAGTGCTTATATGTCTAATATTATCCTATTGAATGGATTATCAAAGGTGTACACCGCTCCTCTCCTTCCAATAATAACAATAATAATAATAATAATAATAATAATTAAAAAAATCATTACAGTCGGGTTAGATTGAGTCAAACTGTTCCGATTGAGGTGTTTACATGACTCATTTTAAACTTTTAAATTCTTTTGATTGTGAAAAGCTGCTTTGCGACATTGACAATTGTTAATTGAACTCAATTTAATTGAATGAATCCATATTTTTTATCTTATTCTAATTATTGATTGTACTGTATATATTACGCTCTATGTAAATGCAGGGGTGCTCCCAAACTCTACACTCAAGTGAATCCACAGTTCACCAGTTTATTTTTTGGCCAATGTCTTGATCTAACAATATATTATTTTACATGTGTTATTTTTATGGATTTGTTTCAGGATACATTTGTTAAATGTTGCATGAGATGATTTACATGCAAGGTATAAATGACATGAATTCCAGATATGTACAGTAGATGGCAGTCTGTCTTTAATTATTAAACAAAATAGTTGGAAGCATAATTTCAAACCTGTCCCAAGTAAGGATTTAACTTATTAAAGTACAGAACTTTCTGGATTTTAAAATAAAATTTCAGGATTAAAAATAAAATATGCATAGGTTTCATATGCTTCAAAAGAATCTGCATACATTTTGTGTCATTCAGGTTTTTTTTTTAATATAAAAATCCATAATAAAATAAAAAATCAAAAAACATTATATGCCATTTGCAGGATATTATTCTACGATATTCTTGTTTGCATTAATGCAAATATATGTTACAAACATCATTGATATAAGGTATCTCAGCACCAGTTTGGAAGTTGGGATGTGAGAGACTTGTTTGTCTTTTATCCTGCTGGATAACAGAAAAATAATCCTTTTAAACCACACAACAACAACAACAAAAATCACTGCATGAATGCTGTTCTACGATATCCCTTAAGATCTTTAAGTCATTTTAGATATCTTATATATCTTTAACCTTCTTCAGGTTTTCATATCTCTCTTTCATGTTTTTTCTTCTTCAGTCTTCTGTCTTTTCATCTCTCTCTCTCTCTCTCTCTCTCTCTCTCTCTCACTCTTGCTATTTCTCCATTTCTCTCTATCTGTTTCAGATCATGATCATTATCCACACACATTCAAATCTCAGATTAGTGACACGATGACAAGATCTGAAAGTGTTAACCATGACTGAGAGATGTCCAAATAATAAAATAAAACAGTGAAGTTATACAGTAGGGGTTAAGGCAGTGGACTACGATTCGGAAGGTTCAAACCCCCACCACCACCAGGTTGCCTTTATTGGGCCCTTGAACAAGGCTCTTTACCCTCAACTGACTGGTGTGTGTGTTCATGCAAAGTACCAGGAGCAGAATAAATGAAATATTGGATTAAGCACGCTTTTTAATAATAATAAACAGGTATGTGAAGTGGAATTGTTGGGCCCTTGAGCGAGGCCCTTTACCCTCAGATGTATAATGAAGTAAAATTGTAAGTGGCTCTGGATAAGGGAGTCTGTCAGATGCTGTAAATGTACATTTATAATCATAAGCAAGCTCTCACTCGCTCATTATCTATACTGCTTAATCCTGTATACATAGTCTCAGGGAGCCAGAAGCCTATCCCTGGAGACTTGGGGCATGAGACGGGGGACAATCCATCGTGAGACACACACACACACACATACACATATACACTCACACACACACTACAGGCAATTTGGGAACACCAATTAGCCTAATCTGCATGTCTTTGGACCGTGGGAGAAAACCAGAGGAGACCCACCAAGCACAGGTAGAACATGCAAACTCACAGTGCTCACAGACCCCGCGGCGCAAATCGAACCCAGAACCTGGAGGTGAGTGGCGACAGTGCTAACCACTATGACAACGTAAATATATAAGTGTCTCTGGATAAGGGCAAAATTCTTCTTAAAATCAAATCTCTTAAGTGTTTGATTTTTCTGGCTTAAGAAACTAGTGTGTGTGTGTGTGTGTGTGTGTGTGTGTTGATGTAGAATACCAGGAGCAGAATATATAAATTATTTGGATTAAGAAATCTCTTTAATAATAAGAAACAGGGTGAAGGGCAGTTGTTGGGCCCTTGAGCGAGGCCCTTTACCCTCAGATGTATAAAGGGGTAAATATGTACACCGAGTGGTTCTGCATAATGGCAAAAAGTATGAGAAATACCAGAAGAAGAATATATGAAGCATTTGGCTTTTGCGAGCTCTTTAATGATAATAATAAGCAGGGTGGAGTGGAGTTGTGGGTGTATCTCTTTAAGGTTTCAGCGCTTGGAAAAAAAAAAAAGAAAAAAAAGTAAAAGTCCACCTCTGATTTATTGTTGCTCCGAGCAGCCAATCATAGATTCCGACGCCAGAGCCTAAATAAGCGCGGCGGAATAATGTGTCGGTATAAAAAGGCTTTTGGGCGAATTGAAGCATGCCATCTGCCGCTACCTGTCCGGTGTGCATGGCGCACGGTGTTATTGTTACTGCTGCCACACAGAGACGCACCAGTTCCTCCGCACTCACTCACGCGCCGCTCTGACCGCGCTCACCATGCATTTGGCGCAGGTTCTCATCCCGCTGGGTTTCGTGGTGGCTTTCGGCCCGATGGCGCACACCGACACCGGAGCACCGGAGCAGCAGCAGCAGCAGCAGCAACACCCGCAACAGCCGCAACCCACCGCCGTGACCGAGGAGGCGCAGTGCTCCGCCGCCAGCGTGTGCGCGTTCCGCCAGCACAGCAAGCAGCTCCGTCTGCAGGCCATCAAGTCGCAGATCCTGAGCAAGCTGCGCCTGAAGCACGCTCCCAACGTCAGCCGAGACGTGGTCAAGCAGCTGCTGCCGAAAGCGCCGCCGGTGCAGCAGCTGCTCGACCAGTACGACGTGCTCGGGGACGACGGCAAGCCGGGCACCGCGCTCCCGGACGACGAGGAGGACGAAGAGGAGCGCGCGACCACCGAGACCGTCATGAGCGTGGCCGCCGAGCGTAAGTGCACGCGCTCTCACCTCTCCGCTTAGTAACCTTAGACTCATAACTTGTGTATTCTTATCAGATTCATAACTTGTTGTTGTAGTTGTAGTTGTTGTTGTTGTTGTAAGCGGGTTTTACGCACAAGGAACAGCTCTGGAGCGCAGGCGCCCTTTGCAGAAGACTTCAGACATCATAAATCTCATGTCACATGTAATGTTCCTGAATGTAGATTAGTTAGTGCGGGGATTCGGAATTTCTAAACTTGTTTATATATATTTATATAGTGTTACACCTATAAATAAAGTCTATACAATCTGTCTATGGAGTGCGTTATACTGCATCTATGGAAAGGCATAAGGGGGGAAAACTCTCTAGTAATATATACTATCAATATATAATGTATAATATGAATTATAACAGCATATAATATAATAATATATAATAATATAATATTATATATAATTATATATAATATATAATATAAATATATTATATTATATATACACATATAGTATTATATATAATATATTATATATATTATATATAATATAAATATATATATATATATATATATATATATATATATATATATATATATATATATATATATAGAGAGAGAGAGAGAGAGAGAGAGAGATTTTAGATATGTGATTTAAATTCTTTATTTATACGTTATATGTTTCTTATATATGTTGTGTTGTTTTTTTATCCTTAGCATTGTACTAGTAACATCTGGTCAGCTCTCACATTATCTTCTGTGTATACTGACAATATGTAAGATATACAGTATGAAATCACATCTACAGTACGAACCTGTTACTGTCTCTGCTGCTGCTGGATATCTGGAATTTCCTTCGGATCAATAAAGTATCTATCTATCTATCTATATATCTTTGCAATAAATAAACATCAGGTACTGTAAATTGTGTAAAAGCACTAACATGCTTCTTACAAATTTCCTACTGCAAATTACTGCCACTTGCTATTTGCAATACTTATTACAGTATATGTGACGCACACTAACTCGGACACTCACTTTACGTACATCTGTTACATACTCATAATCCCCCCCCCCCTATGTACTGTCATTGAATGTTATGTACTTACTGTACATAGTGTCTTGTCTATAACACATGTACAGTGTTTTATGCTGATCTGGTCGGAATCAAATTAATTGTGTGTATCAACATACTTGGCGAATAAAATGCGATTCTGGTATGAGTTTCAGAATGTGTCCCTGTCAACAATTAGTGTTACTGTATAATCATCCAGCCTGGTGCATTCTGCACTTGAAGCAATCCCTTATCCTTGTTCATCCTCCTATTTCTCCTATATCAGGCTACTCACACTTCACTTTCATACCTGATTCCTTTTCTTTGTATTGAAATTTTAGTTTGTTCCTTAAGTGTGTTCGCAGCTGATTGCAAGACACCCGAGAAGAAAGAGGTCAAACATTTGCCATGACCTTTTTGGTTTTCAGATCAGACTTGAAGCCGGTGTTGTGTGTGAGTGTGTGAGTGTGTGAGTGTGTGTGTGTCACTCAGCAGGGTGTTAGTATAACAGAACTTGTAAGAAAAAAAAATCTGTTGTGATTAATAACAAAGGTAGGAGGCAGTTATTAAGAGATTTACATGGTAGACTTTAAAAAAAGTTTTTTTAATATCCATACACCCGAATATCAATATTGATCCGAAACACTACAAAAGCACACACTGTTTGGATGTTTGTCTTATTTGTGATGATGAAACAAAGGGTTAAACCCCACTAAATGTCTTTTGATGTTCTCCTTATTGTACATTGGTGGCTGTAAATCTTATAAATGATTTCTATTAATCTGTAATCTGGTACAGTTCCAAATGATTTCAGAATGAATGACTGGAAACATCACTACTCACTTGATATGTTATAAAATAGTATGAGGCATGTGAGCTGGCAGGTGTTATTCAGAGATGTGTTTTCTTTTTTTTTCGAGGAGAACGATTGAAGGAAAAATGTATTTATTTAGTATTTTCTTCCTCGATTGTTGAATACACACTCTGAAATCAATAGGGTACATGTTCACATAGAGTTGATTTAACACCTAAGTATTTGGTTGTGGTATGAGATTGAGCTTTCATACATTACACATTAGAGACTGCTATGCAGGTATTTCTTTGATACAATTTACTTTAGCTGAATAATTTTCCTCATTGTTCCATCTCTCTCTCCTTCTTTTAGCCAACCCCGACGTTCAAATAGACCAAAAACCGAAGTGCTGTTTTTTCTCCTTCAGCCCAAAGATCCAAGCGAGCCGCATTGTAAGGGCACAGCTCTGGGTGCACTTGCGCCCAACGGACGAAGCAACCACGGTGTTCTTGCAGATATCACGACTCATGCCTATCAAAGATGGTAGAAGGCATGTAAGAATACGTTCGCTGAAAATCGACGTGGAGGCCGGTGTCAGGTCTTGGCAGAGCATCGATGTCAAGCAGGTGCTTGCGGTGTGGCTGAGGCAACCGGAAACCAACTGGGGGATTGAGATCAACGCGTTCGATTCCAAAAGCAACGATCTGGCTATCACTTCTGCAGAACCTGGTGAAGAGGGACTGGTGAGTGACTTACTGATGTTTAACTGAGGGTACAAGACAAAAAAGGTTTTGGTGAAACTAGATAGAATGTAAAGTTCTTTGTTATCTCTAAGAGAGTCATGTGTATGTTTTTCCAATTCCAGCTTCCATTCTTGGAGGTCAAAATTTCCGAAGTGCCCAAGCGAACCAGGAGAGAATCGGGACTGGATTGTGACGAGAATTCGTCCGAGTCCCGCTGCTGCCGCTACCCACTTACAGTGGACTTTGAAGACTTCGGCTGGGACTGGATTATTGCCCCGAAACGCTACAAAGCTAACTACTGCTCGGGCGAGTGTGACTATGTGCATTTGCAGAAGTATCCGCACACGCACTTGGTAAACAAAGCCAACCCGCGTGGCACCGCCGGTCCCTGCTGCACGCCCACCAAGATGTCTCCCATCAACATGCTCTACTTCAATGGAAAAGAGCAGATCATCTACGGCAAGATCCCTTCCATGGTGGTGGATCGCTGTGGCTGTTCGTGATCGATGTGCCCATGCAGGGACTCGTGCCGTTCTGTTTCCAAACATTTCCCTCTGGACTTCTTTATGACACCTTACAACCATTATCCATGCTAACACTGTGCAATATGCAATAGTACCAGAATAGCAGCAAGCAAGGAACCATCCACAGAACACCGCTTACTTTCACTGACTTTTTATTCGTTTACGCTTTATCTGCATCTTGGGGTCAGAGGTCACATGGACGTACTGAAGGAATGTAATGCCGGTCCAACTTGGAGGAATGGACGAAAAAATAATCTATACAGTTCACGTAGTACCAAAAAACACACGTTTTGTTCAAATCTGCTCGACAATATCCATTTAGTCATGTTCTCACGCCAAACAGCTGTTGAGAGTCAAGTATCCAAGAGCAACAGAGAGGGACTCAAGGACACTTTTGAAAAAGGAAGAAGAAAAAAAAAAAAGCTTGAATACCTGTCTAAAGATTTTAGGCAACCTGAAGCAAGTCTTCGTTTTACAATAAACACAACATACCAGTTAATTGTATTGTAACTTTTCACTACTCAACTGCTTGAACCTGCCCTATACACTTGAACTATTATTATATTAATAAGGACAGAAGGACTTGAACCAGAGGCACTTTGAATGCAGTCTACATGTTGAAATGTGTTAAAGACAGAGTTTTCTTTTTTTGTTTGTTTGTTTTGTTTTGTTTTGTTTTTTAGTAAGTGTATGTGAATGTTCAAACCACGTCGCTTACTATCTGTCTTCAAACCACAGTTTGCACTATGGCAGACCAATAGAAAGAATTGGTTGCTAAAAATAATAATAATAATTAAAAAAAGTTGTAAAAACTGATTTTGATATGATGTTTGCTAATTGCATTGTATACATGCCATTTTTCCTTTACCAGTCACCTTTTTTTTAACCTCTGTTATAGTTTCATGTATAAGACAAGACATTAGCAAAGAAAAGTGTACATTATGAAATCTATGTAGCTGTTCATACAAATAAAGGTGCTTGCTTGAAGTTTAGCTGTATTATTTCACACAATTATTTATATTGAATGCTAAGCTCATGCCCTGTTATCAGGAAATATCAGATTAGTTAATGTCCCTGTAGGCGAAGGTCACGTGCCATTTAATTCCACATTGCACACACGTTCAGATCTGAGACTTCTCAGTGCTTAACAGTGAGAGATAGAAGGCTCAGGCTGTGATGTCAACCTTGGCACGAGGGAAGATTTAAAGAGGCTTTTGGCCAGAGAAAAAGAAAGAAACTCATGTTGTACGGCTTCACAGCTGTACTCGGTACAGATTCGGTGGGTGTCTTTAAAAAGTTGCACGCTTGGCCTGAACGATGCTTTGGTCTTTCTGAATAGGAAAAAAAAAAGTTTGTTTTTTAATCTTAGTTCTCACGCAAACCCGTGCTTTTATAGCTTGTTATTGGACTGAGACATTGTGTTATGTAAGTCCAATTTAACAACAAAAAAAATTGCAGTCAAGCCTTTATAGCCCTGGAGTCAAGAGAAAAAGGGCCAGTGCATGAATGTTTTGACAGCAGGGCTAATTGGAGCAGGTCCTCACTTCCGACCAGAAGAGGGCGAAACGAGCACTACTGAGATCCGCTTCCTTTCCCGCTGTGAGCTGGACGTCTGCCGATGGCAACCAGGTGGGACGTGCACAGAAGTGAACAGAGGGTTGTGGAAGATTAAAGGTCCTGGAGCAATAACACTGCACTCAACAGATTCTGCTGACATAATAACATTCAGATACCACTGTTGTGTTTCAGTTAAGCCTTGTTCTGTTTATCCATAAGCATGAAAGTCAAGGTATTCATTCAATTATTTGTTTATGTTTGTTTCGTCCTGATTCACTTGCAGATAATTCTGTTACAGAAGTCTCCTTTTCTTTTAGGCGACAATGATGATGCCGTCTAACATCCTGAAGTTTACCTGCCTCCAACATCTGACCATTTGTGTGGAATGTTCAGTACAGCCTCATGAAAAACCCTTATTCAAACCCAGTTTAAGCTTTGCTTTGTAGATTTTTTTTTTTTTGGCTTACAAACGGTCACACTGTAAACTCGGATAAATTGATTAAACCGAACCTATTCAGGGCAAGTGATAGCCTCAAAAAAGAAAACTCTACAAAGAAAAGCTCAAACTGTGTTTAGACAAAAGGTTTTTTGATGCTGTGATCCTTTGTGCATGTTGAATCAATCTAAATGCAAAATGGTCAGGACTTAATATTTTAAATGAAATACACTTTAATTCATATTATTTATATGCAAATAATTGGGATAAAAAAGTTCCACATGCAGGTGAATTCAGACTGATTGATCTTTTTTAATGAACATAAAATTCTCCAAAAACACACAACAAAGAAACAAATATAGTTAAGATAAGTTTTGCTCTTGCATTCCAGGGTAAGTCTTCATGAGAGACAGTTTCATCATGGTGCATCATGCACTTGACGATACTGTTCTTGCATGCACTGCTCCAGAACAGCTGACCTTCATGTCTTAAAATATCAACTGACTGTTGTGGTTGTTACTTAATTACCTAATGCAATATGTTTATTTCATAGCTTTGAAATATCCAGTATTTGGTCTGGAATGTGGAAAATAAATCATTAAACAAAAACCATTGAATTAGAAGGTGTGTCCAAACTTTTGACCATACTATATTACGGTATATTTTTTATTTTTGCCACAGTGACATTTTCGAAACAACCACGAGGAAGAAAATAATGTCCTCTTTACTGAAGTTGACTGTTGATTGCACTTGTCTGTATATGTGAAGAAAAAAAATTGCAATTTATTTTTTCCCCAGCTGCATGTTTTACTGCAGGGAGAAAAATGTCAAAGAAAAAGGTAAATTGCAAAAAATAACAAATTTACACTGTGATGGGAAAAGGACCTATGGGCCTAAGCATTTAAAATGTTTCGAAGGGTTGGCAAAACATGGAAGTGTTGGAAGAACTGAGATTTGTAAAAACATTTGGTCTGAGGAAACCACAAGGCTTCTGGAACATTGTCCTATAGACAGTTGAGACCATGTTTTTTGGCCCTAATGCCCAGTACCATGTTTGGCAAAAACCAAACAGCATTTCAGCAGAAACACCTCAGATCTACTGTCAACCACGGCAGTGGAGTGGTGTTCTTTGTATACCAGGATATTCGAGAGGCAAATGTGAGATCATCTGTGCAACAACATCAGAATGACTGAAAAATAAAAGAATCAAGGTTTTGGAATAGTCAGTGTCCAGACCTCAACTCAACAGAAAGTCCACGGTGGGACCTTAACAGAGTCTGCATAAGCGAATGCTCCAAAACGTCAATAAACTAAAGCAATGTGGTAAAAAGAATGGACCAAAGCCATGTGAGGGTCTGATAAAGTCATACAGAAAACAATTATCTTGTGTTATTGCTGCTAAAATTCATTCTACAAGCTGTTGAATCAGGGGATAATTGGTATCCCTGCTGAAAAATCCAGCATAGACCAGCATGATTTATATGCTGGGCTATGCCGGTTAATACTGGTTAGTGCTGGTCTGATGCTGGTTTAGCTGGTGAACCAGCATAACTGATGGAAGACCAGCATATCTACGCTGATGAAACCTTACCACCAGCATTGGTCTTGCTGGTTAGTGCTGGTCTGGTGCTGGTTTAGCTGGTGAACCAGCATAACTGAAGGAAGACCAGCATGCCTGCTGAAAAATCCAGCCTAGGCCAGCATGATTTATATGCTTGGCCACCGGCAAGGTTTTGGTAGTTAAAATTGGTTACCATTTTAGCTTATTATCTTGTATTTTAATAGCTAGTACTGAAAATAATGTGTGATGTAAATAGATGGACCGTGTAGTGTTATCTTAATGCATGTTAATGCATTTACATACAAGAGACAAAAACAATCCACTTACCAAAAAAAAAAAAAAACATTATTTTACATTTATTAAATATCTGTGGGTTGTCTAAAAATACAACACAAACCTTTTATATAAATGCACTGGCAATAAATGCATGTTTTAAAAAAAGTAATCAATGGAAGGTACTAGACCAAAGACCATCATTTTGACACGCAATTATACCAGCAGGGTTACCAGTATACCAGCACCAGCACCATGGGGTCCGCTGTCCCGGCGGTGGGACCACTTGCTTTTTTTATGGTAACCGTGAAAATATCTTAAAATGCACTATCATTTTTAACTATACACATAAGTGTAATGCATCATTTTATGTCTTTATTTGTTAATGTACACTCACATATCAATAAAACAGTGTGCTTTTGTAAAATAAAGAAAATAAACAAGGTGCGCTTTCAGCCGTCTCAGTCTCCCCAAAAATCTTTTTGAAACGCGTCACTAAAATGAACTGAAACTCAGTGTATACTGCGCACACACATATCCATATATCAATACATATATATCTATAGAAAGCTTAAAGTGTCTACTTTTAAATGAAGCAAGCTTAATCAAAAATAAATGTTCTCAGTTTATGTAATCAATATGAATCTAAGGAGAGATACATATAATGACCTGAGACAGGACACGCCCACACGCTGATCACAGGGAAATAGTCAGGCTAATCTACATACGAGGGCACGCCCCCAAACACACACACACAGTAGATCCGATAAGTTTCCTGTGCGTGTGGAAGATATTATTCGCTGTACAGGTTTCTGGAGCTCTACAGAATGTTCTGGACAGTGGGAGGAGTTTAAATTTACCTCAGAACGACAACAGAGAACCAAGGAGGAGAATACAGCAAGCTGTTACCATGGGTAAGTTATTAAATCTAATATAATCCTTATTCTGATAATATAAAACTAATATAAATATTTTTTTTTCTCACAAGTTTTTGCCAGTTTATGTAAACATTGTCATTTAATGTCACTTACATGGTTTGGTTAGCATATAAAACTGCTAAATCATGCTATCATACTGCCTTATGTAGCTTAGCACAAACAGGTTAGCTCACGGTGGCTAAGCTAATGCCTTACATTATGTAGATTACAGATGGTTGTCAGTATCAGCTGTGGTGTAATTTTCTATAATATATTTCACCCCGTTTTGGATAGCTTTATGTTATGGTAGCAATTTGGTTCAGTTTTTGGTTAGCTTATGACACTGCTATCTGTAATGTTATTTAGCACAAACACTTTAGCTCCCAGTGTCTAAAATACTGCCTTATGTAGCTTACAGATGTTTGTGATATTAAGGTGAAAATGTAAATCGTAATGCAAAAAGTATAAATCGTTGTATAACATTGCAAAAGTTTGTGTTGTCTTTATGCATGGTCAATAGTTATTGAAAATTATTACTTTTATTATCGTCATGCTTATGTTTCTTTTTCTTCTTTTATAAACAGACCATGAAAACGATCAGCCACCTGTTTTATAGAGACCAAATGCAAACAAGCAGGCAAGATACAGACGAACCATCACCATGTCATGGAACCTCGACCATGACTGGGGTCTGGATTCAGGATGGTTCTCTTGTATTTTTTAAGCAGTTGGCCACACGATAAGGCTTCACCTGTGATTGCATACAACCAGCACATGGCCTGACCTCAGATGCCAGGAATGTTACCATGCTTGTCACAGGGTCCATGTGAATTGCAAAACAGTTTATGGTAAGCAGCAAAAAACACCATGGAAATGCCAGGTATGTGATGTTCACTTGTGTATTGAGTTAAACAAGAACTGCTTTTCAAGAGGCACAAAGATGTATGACTGTGTACAGTGGGCTTTTACAAACCTAACACCCTTCCTTCATAGTGCACTGTTCCTGTTCCCACTGTTTTACCCTGAATGTTTGTTTGCACGGTCATATTTACAGTATGCCAGAAATGTGTCGTCTGTGTATAAGATCATCTTTGTCCCTCTTCCCTCAATCCTGGACATTTACTTTGCATTAGGTGAAAGAGTTGACATTTATATGTTTATGAGTAAGGTTACATTTAAATGTAAAAATACACAAATGTTCAGGGCCCATAAACCTGCAGACCCCTAAATAATGAGTGAAGGCCAAGCTCACTCATTTACACTACTGTAGTGTGAAAGTACCTGTGTGAAAATGTCCTTGAAAGGTTGGTCTCATGTTATTTTTTTTTTTGTTTTTGTTTGTTTTTGTTTGTTTGTTTGTTTTTTTTATCAAAACTTATTTGCTATTCATTGTTAAATTATCATATTGTTACAAATGTGCATACAAATGTATATATTGTTACTGTACATACTACACATTGCTAATATTGTTTGTGTTGGCCAATAAATCTGATTTTATACTGATTCTGTTTTATATTTTACATATTGGATGACCATATTGCATGTATTTTGCCTTTTATACCATACCAGCATTACATGGGGTGGTGAACAGCATACCATCAAATGCTGGGATGCATGGGCTGCACATGTTGTGTTTTGGTGCTAGTATGCTGGTGACGAGCATCATAATGCTGTGATGCTGCTGCTGGTATGCTAGTCACCCTGCTTATGCTAGTGCTGGTGGAAAAAAAAACAACATACATTACAGCATACCAGCACCAAAATACAACATTTGCTGGTATAATGGTCACCAGTTATGCTGGTCTATGCTGTTTTTCTTTTCAGCAGGGATTGCCCACAAGTTTTTCTCTTTTTTGGGTTGATTTTAGTTAAATAAATAATGGCACGGTGAAAAAAGTTTTGTGTTGTTGTGTGTCTGATGTTGTGTTTGCCTAATGCTAAGACACTGTAAATTTAAAAAAAAAAAAAAAAAAAGCGATTGCTAGCTCATGTTTTGCTAATTACTTTCATTTGCAGTGTGCGGTGATAGACTTTGAAACATTCTAAAAAAGAAACAAGCATGTGAAAATGGATGAAGGTAAAGTTTGATTTGTCATCATAATGTGATTACCTCAGACAGTGTACAAATTTGTAATTCCTTTTGGATTTGGCTCATTCAGTGCTTCTTTGGCAAATGAGTCGATACTGTGGTATATGCTGTGCTTCATAAAATGAACCCTAAAGTCACATGAACGTATATAGATATTTCCAGCTTTATAGTTAATAGCTAGGTAATTGTTCTGAGGTTGAATTGTAAATAGCATAAAGTGGAATGTATTATGAATGTACTATGTTTGGTATGAAGTCAATTGTTCCACACAACAATTAGTGCCCTTGTTCAGTGGTTAGAGAGGCATCTGGCAATCAGTCTTGTGATAAAAGATAATTTTGTAGCTTGATACACAACATGGATGGTTGCAGAGGCAATTAGAAATAATTTAGAAGCAGATACTAAGGAGACAAGGGACAAAGTGCTGTTTACGATGATGTTATCAAATGTGTTTTCTTGCTGAAAATGCTTCTGTGAATGTTGGTTTTGGCACTGGCATCCAGTAAGTAAGGTCCCTTTCACCGTCCAGAATTGGCCGGGACAGATGATGTGACAATATGTGCAAAGGTCTATAGAGAAGAGCTACATTAATGTCATACAGCTTATTTACCTCAACAAAAGATGTGGTACACAAAGCAAGTTTTGAAGGTGTTAGTGAATTGAACACAAAGTTCAAATTTTAAAAAGTTTAAATTTCAAGCACCTGTTGAGACTCCCTGGTGTGATTTCTTAAATACGAAGAGCTGCTATATCACCTACACAAAGATGCTTTTCTGCTGGAAACCAAACGACAAGCATGGAACGTTTTACATTTTTACATTTCACAAGCAAGAAAAAGGATTAGATGTGTTTACATGCACATTCTTTTTTTTCTTGAGACTCAAACATGTGCAAAACAAGAGGGTTAGGGTTAATTATAGTAAATCAACTCTATCCCTATCATAACTCAAGTCCAGAAGATTGATTTGTTTTTCTTTTGCTTTTTCCTTGTTCCCTCTTGTGACAGTTAAAATCAAGTGAACGCCATAAACAAGAACAGCAACAATTCGTCTGAGCGTTGTTACATCTGTCGTATGGAAGGAGAGGCGTCTGAGCGCCAGCTGCCAGCACATTCCAAGGCTCGCAGGTGAGGAAGTGAGTGTGAGAAAATGGGAAGGTGTAACGAGTCCTCTGGGCCCAGGATGGACTGGGAAACATGTAGCTGACGTTCCAAGATATGTCAATATCCATCACAATATCCAGAATGGGAAAATAGCATTAAGAAGAGTTAGAGGGAAAGACAAGTGCTCACTTACTCCGACAGATGGAGAAGCATTTGCTTTAATGAGTTAAAGGCATGAGACATCCAATTCAGTGCAGTATCACAACAATAGTATAAAGTGTTTTATTTTTATTTTGCTGTTAAGTTTCAGGTTCAGCTGTTAAAAAACATTTTCCTTGACCGAATCTCACAAAAAACCCTCAAGTTTCATGAGAACTACTACTGATATCTGGGATATCAGCAACTCTCAGATATCAGTAGTAGTGCTTTGAGGCTGATCAGATACTACTGTGAAAATTTAGGGCAAAAACATTTTTGGCCGTCTGACTATCACACACATGCTTGAACATCCAGATCTAAACTTCCCTTAACCTCTAGTCTTCTGGAAAGGCTTTTCATTAAATTTTGGAGCATGCCTGTGGGAATTTGTGTTCATTCGGCTACCAGAGCTACACTAATGGTGGAATGTCGAGGACACTCAAGTTCCAGTTCACCCCAAAGGAGTTCAGTCAGGGCTCTGCACAGGACACTCCAGTTCTTCCAATCTAGCCTTAACACATTATTCCTTTATGGAACTAGCTGTGTGTCAGGTGTTAGCTTTTCAGTTCCTGTAAAGAGAAATTATAATGCCACAGCATACAGTTTGGAGAAGGATGGCATATCACTGTGATGGCCAGGTGTCCACATACTTTTGGCCAAATAGTGTACAGTCGTGGCCAAAAGTTTTGAGAATGACACAAATATTAGTTTTCACAAAGTTTGCTGCTAAACTGCTTTTAGATCTTTGTTTCAGTTGTTTCTGTGATGTACTGAAATATAATTACAAGCACTCCGTACGTTTCAAAGTCTTTTATCGACAATTACATGATGTTTATGCAAAGGGTCAGTATTTGCATTTTTGCATTCTTTTTCAGGACCTCTGCAATTCGACTGGGCTGCTCTCAATCAACTTCTAGGCCAAATCCTGACTGATAGCAACCCCTTCTTTCATAATCACTTCTTGGAGTTTGTCAGAATTGGTGGGTTTTTGTTTGTCCATCCACCTCTTGAGGATGGACCACAAGTTCTCAATGGGATTAAGATCTGGGGAGTTTCCAGGCCATTGACCCAAAATTTCAACATTTTGGTCCCCGAGCCACTTAGTTATCACTTTTGCCCTTTGGCACGGTGCTCCATCGTGCTGGAAAATGCATTGTTCTTCACCAAACTGTTGTTGGATTGTTGGAAGAAGTTGCTGTTGGAGGGTGTTTTGGTACCATTCTTTATTCATGGCTGTGTTTTTGGGCAAAATTGTGAGTGAGCCCACTCCCTTGGATGAGAAGCAACCCCACACATGAATGGTCTCAGGATGCTTTACTGTTGGCATGACACAGGACTGATGGTAGCGCTCACCTTTTCTTCTCCGGACAAGCCTTTTTCCAGATCTCCCAAACAATCGGAAAGAGGCTTCATGCGAGAATATGACTTTGCCGCCATACTTTTTGCAGAAGATCAATCTGTCCCTGATGCTTTTTTTTTTTTGAGAGAAGTGACTTCTTTGCTGCCCTTCTTGACAGCAGGCCATCTTCCAAAAGTCTTCGCCTTCCAAAAGATGCGCTCACACCTGTCTGCTGCCATTTCTGAGCAAGCTCTGCACTAGTGGCACTCCGATCCCGCAGCTGAATCCTCTTTAGGAGACGATCCTGGCGCTGGACTTTCTTGGACACCCTGAAGCCTTCTTAACAAGAATTGAACCTCTTTCCTTGATGTTCTTGATGATTCTATAAATTGTTGATTTAGGTGCAATCTTAGTAGCCACAATATCCTTGCCTGTGAAGCCATTTTTATGCAACCCAATGATGGCTGCACGCGTTTCTTTGCAGGTCACCATGGTTAACAATGAAAGAACAATGATTTCAAGCATCACCCTCCTTTTAACATGTCAAGTCTGCCATTCTAACCCAATCAGCCTGACATAATGATCTCCAGCTTTGTGCTCGTCAACATTCTCACCTGAGTTAACAAGACGATTACTGAAATGATCTCAGCAGGTACTTTAATGACAGCAATGAAATGCAGTGGAAAGTTTTTTTTCGGGATTAAGTTCATTTTCATGGCAAAGAAGGACTATGCAATTCATCTGATCACTCTTCATAACGTTCTAGAGTATATGCAAATTGCTATTATAAAAACTTAAGTAGCAACTTTTCCAATTTCCAATATTTATGTAATTCTCAAAACTTTTGGCCACTACTGTAGCTACATTAATAAGAATTTGGACCACATGTTTTCATTTATTTGCGTTTTTCTGATCACAACCGGGTCAATATTACACATACAGGGGGAAAAATTATACACCCTCTCTCATTCCTAAATGAGTAGTGCTGAAAATCTTTAAATTTGCTCAATGCCTCTTAACTTCCTGTTAGAGATAATTGACTACACCTGTTTTTGTGCCAACATTTATACAAGTCAAGAAAATCTTTCAGTCATTTCAAAACAATTACGGATTCCAAAATTGGCTAAAACTTGTGTACACTAAGCACAAGGTATTGGGAAGTGGATCCACTTTGCCAATACCTGAAAGAAATTTCAGGAAATTGGTTCTGATGGTCAGGACCAACCCAGGAATCACCAAGACACAAACCTGACATAAACTGGAAGCTGCTGGAACACCAGTGTCAATTTTCAGTGTTACTGTCTACAGTCAAGATAGATTTACATCACCATGTACTAAAAGGCTGCCATCCCAGAAAGAAGATCCTGCTCCAGAACCAACACCTCAACTAAAGATTGCAGCTGAGCACATGAACAAAGAAAATGGTGGCGCTCATTCTCATGCAGAACCTGAAATTATCAGCTAGGTGGTTGAAAATTGGACAAAGGTAAGTGTTCCAACAGTACAATGATCTCAAACATGCACTTGTCATGTACTTTTCAACCTGCAGTCTCCGTTCTAATTCATCTAAAAAGTATTCTATCTGGTTAAGGTCGGGATTATGTGCAGGCCAGTCAAGTTCTTCCACACCAAACTCGCTCATCCATGTCTTTATGGACCTTGATTTGTGCACTGGTGCGCAGTCATATTGGAAAAGGAAAGGGCTATACCCAAACTGTTCCCCCAAAGTTGTGAACATGAAATTGTCCAAAATGTCTTAGTATGCTGAAGCATGAACATTTCCTTTCACTGTAACTAAGGGGCTGAGCCTAACTCCTGAAAAACAATCCCCCCTCCACCAAACTTTAAATTTGGCACAATGCAATCAGACAAGTATTGTTCTCCTGGAAACACCAAACCCATACTCGCCCTCAGATTTCCAGACAGAGATTTGTGATTTGTCACCCCAGAGAACATGTCTCCACTGCTCTATAGTCCAGTGCCAGCGTGCTTTACACCATTGTATCCGGTACTTTGCATTGCACTTGGTGGTGTAAGGCTTGGATGCAGCTGCTCGGCCATGGAATGGACCCATTTCATGAAGCTCTCTAGGCATTGTCCTTGAGCTAATCTGAAGGCCACATGAAGTTTGGAGGACTGTAGTACTTGGCTCTGCAGAACGTTGGCAACCTCTGTGCACTATGCGTCTCAGCATTCGTTGACCGCGCTCTGTGATTTTACATGGCCTACCACATTGTGGCTAAGTTGCTATCATTCCCAATTGCTTCCCCTTATATACTGTATTAGTTGACTTATTGCAGGGCATCCTATTACAGTACCACATTGGAATTCACTGTGCTCCTGAGAGTGACTCCTTCTTTCACAAATGTGTTTAGAAACAGTCTGGATACCTAGGTGCTTGATTTTATACACCTGTAACCATGCAAGTGATTGAAACACCTGAATTTAATGATTTGAATGGGTGAGTGAATACTATTTTTCAATATAGTGTACATCAAAATTGGTTGAGAAATGTATGAAACAGGATAACTTTAAGCCTTTGGACGTTCAACAATACTGTGCTTAAAAGTCAAGTCTGTGGCAGGCAGGATTCTGTGGTGGCCAGTTCATGGGTAAAAAATATATTTTTCCACAATTTGTCCTGCAAAACCCCCAAAAGCAAACCCAGATAATAACACTTCCTTCAGATGCTTGTACACATGCTTGTTTTTAATTTATTATATAATTAACAAGAGGTGTTCAAATCAAACCAGGACTTCTCAGTATGATTGGACTTCCTGTTTCACATATGAATCCCTGGTCTCCCAGGAACTCCTTTTAAGGCCCAAATATGTGGAAATGGCTTGGAGTAAGGTCAGGACTGTACAGGGGATGTGGCTATAACCTCCAACCAAGTTCCAGTAATGTGCAAGTGGTGTTGATAACAAGTTACAAATTATCCGTCAATTTTCATTTATCAGTTGTTGAATTTGCTGAACGTCATCTGAAAAGTCATTTGCACTGTTTAAAAGCCATTTTTTCCTCAGCTAGTCTCATCACTGTACTGTGCGTGAAGTCTTCTGTAAGTGTGAATTGGTTTAATGTCTTTATTCAACAGAAATTTAGTCCAGGTTTTACCTTAACACCTGTATAAAAATACAGTGCTCATTTTCATGAATTTTGGAGGGCACCTGTATCATACGATTTGCAATGTAGTAATCACCTCACTAACCAAGGGAGACATGATTTAAGACCCAGCTGGACTTCTCTAGTAGTGAGTTCCAGTCTGATCCAAAGTAAGCAATGAAAAGCAATAAAAAGCTGTGCGCCTCAGGTCACAGGACGCAGACGCAAGGCTGCTGATGGCTGGCTGTCAGTGCTCCTAATGGATTTAACCAGTGCGTCCACACCGCTTGTTTTTTCACTTAGCAAGAAAACTGTCTTTCCCTCCGTCTCCCACTCCCCCAACAACATATCGAACCTTGTGAGACCCCTTGATGAATTGCACCGTAAAGCTTCCGGATGTTTGTGAATGGGGATAGAGAGGTGTCCTGGTTTAGTGATATGCACCTCGAGATTGCATTAAGGGTTGGAATGAGTCATTCAGAAAGATTTTTGTCCATAAGCTCAAGTTCATTTACAAGGGCCGTTAATGATCGAAGTGGGAAAAAAAGGTCCAGGGCAATAAACCACAAGCGTCCCACTGGGCCAGTGACTGACAGTGATGGAGGATAGATGCGTCTCAGAGGAAACCGAGAGATGCCTGGATCATTTGGAAAAAACAGCAAGTTGTCCCCACCTTTGTCATTACTGCGCCTGTCAGACAGCAGGATGCGCAGGATGTGTCCTGTCATATGGTGAATCAGTTTTGTTGCATTATTGGAAATTATAATGAGAACTCAAGGCAATTAAACTTTTTTAAAGGACATCCACCCATATGATTTCTGGAATTTTTTTATTATTATTTTTTTAAATAAAATGTTGCACATGTTTTTCAGATGTTGGGTAAAAATCTGAAGTTGAAACCAACACACAGATGTGTGTTAAACATGTTAAGATTTTTTTGATTGCGCTTTAGCTAATGGACTTTTTGGTATTTATAAGTAACAAATCTTTTACACGCATTTAAAAGATTCATTTATTGATGAAATTCTGCTTTTTCATTTATTTTATTTTGTATTTTTAGCTGTGCAAAAAGGTTTAAGCTCTTGCGTTATTTCTACCTTAAAACCAAAAGAATCTGCCTCACCAGAGGGGACTGTATATTTCACACACTCACCATCTGTACCGCTTTATCCTGTATTCAGGGCTGCAGGATAGACTTGGAGCCTAAATTGGCAATTTGTGAACGCCAATTAGCCTAATCTGCAGGTCTTTGGGAGGAGAACGGAGTACCTGGAGGAAACCCACCAAGCACAGGGAGAACATGCAAACTCCATGCACACAGAGACAGGAATCGAGCCTGGCCGGGAATCGAACCCGGACCCTGGAGATGCAAGTAACCACTACATCACCATGCCGCCCTGTATATTTCAGGTTTTTAAATCAAATTTTATCTTAGTAAACACAATTGTAACTGTATTGTTAACGTCCCACTCTAATTTGTAACTGCAGTGCGAGCAAAAATTTAATGCTGCACTTGTGATGTACATGAAAGAAGATCAGTGTGCAGTGATCTTGATGCACATCCGCGCACTTGTCGATACTCTGCAAAAACATAGTTTTGTGGTGTTTAAGCATCCTCCTTATAGTCCTGATCTCACTCCATCAGCCTTTCAGCTGTTTGGTCCCCTGAAAGCAGAACTACGAGAATGAGATTTACTTCTGATGAAGACAGCGGTGCATTCGTGGCTCGCTACTCGACCTAAAACATTTTTTAATGAGGGAATATGAAAGCTTGTTGACAGAGGGACAAAGTTTATTAAAAAACAGGAGGATTACGTCAAAACATTGTGTATTTGTCTTTTAAAAAAAGTGATTTAAATAATTAAATAATAAAACTGTATCTTTACAAGCAGATCACCGTCACTATAACCCCATACAGTTTGGGTTTGCGTCTCTTTATGCAAACCCAGACCATCCACACATTAGAATATCCCATAGTTACGTGCATGTTTTACTTGTCCTACATTAAATACATTTTACTTGACCATGTACAGTACTGTATAATACTTTATCATGATACCATAGGTAGCCCACTGAGCACTGCACTTTTGTGCAAGTAATGTATGCTATCGGAACTCAACCCACTACCCAGGTCTGGCCTCTCTAGCTCAGTCAGGGATTTGATTCTTTTCACGATGACGTTACAGCTGAGTCACACTGTTCTCGTGTCCAAAAACAGGCTGGACTAATTCTGATGTCTTACCTAAGAGTTACATCTAAAGATGGTCGTCTGAGTTTAAGGAGTACAACTTAATGAAGAAATGGATCCTTAGGTGTTACCGTTATTCAGCAGAATTAGTTTACACTTGTACCAGACTGGACCCATTGGGGCTATCATCTTTACTGGTTCAGCTTACACAGCTGTACACAGTCAGTGCACCAGTAATGCTCAGACCACAAGAGTACCTCATGCCACTTATAACGTACACAGGCATATTTTTAAATAGTGCAGCACTCTATTTTGCTTAATTTAATGCTTGATTTATATATAATTATTAATTCTTCTAAGGATATTACTTTTCTTCAAGGATCAAGGGTCGTTATTTTACAAATTACATTAAAAGTTACCGTTTGACCTGAACATCCCTTTTATGTCTGCTAAATATACAATATGTGTCGGATCTTGAAAAATAAATAAATATTTTTTATCCAATAAAGCGTATGCAATTCTGAATTGTATACAGAATTTGGAACAAGTCATAAAAAAATTTAAAAAATTTGATACTCTATACATTGCATAAGTACTCATGTTTACCCAATTGATTTTGCATTTTACGTTATTACATCCATGAAATTATGTTTATAAATCATGTAATATATATTGTCTAGAAATAAACTATAAATAAAAAAGGCACAAAATGTAACTCCATATAGTCAGGTTCAAAAGTTAGTACCCACTCTTTTAATTCTATGTTTGCTTTTTTATATAAATCCATGCTGTAGCTAAAATAATCTGATCTCAGCCACAGATCAAAGGCAAATTCAACTTCAGACAGATAACAATATTGATTTTTTTTTTTACCATCCCATTATTTATTAACATAAATTGAAGCCAAAAAGGTGACAAGGTGGTGTAGTGGTTAGCACTCTTGCACCTCCAGGGTCCAGGTTCGATTCCCGGCCAGGCTTGATTCCCGTCTCTATGTGCATGAAGTTTGCGTGTTCTCCCCGTGCTTGGTGAGTTTCCTCCCACGGTCCAAAGACCTGCAGATTAGGCTATTTGGCATTCCCACATTGCCCGTAGTGTGTGCCCTGCGATTGGCACCCTGGTCCAGGGTGTACCCTGCCTTGTGCCCTAAGTCTCCTGGGATAGGCTCCAAGCCCCCCGTGATCCTGAATACAGGATTAAGCGGCATACTGTAGGTGATGAGTACTGTAAGTGAGTGAGAGTGATGGAAGCTAAAAGAAGGAATAAAAAACAGTGGGGAATAGTAAATATCCTGTGATTTAATAGCTAGTAGATCCACCTTTAGCAGCAATAACTTGAAGGAATCGTTTTTTGTACGACTTTATCACATTTCTCACATACTTTTGGTCCAATCTTATTTGCAACATTGCTTCAGTTCATTGACCAGTTCTTATAAGGTCTGACCACAACATGTCTATTGGTCTGGTACTGTTGGGCCCCCGAGCAAGGCCCTTAATCTTTAACTGCTTAGACAAATAATGAGATAAAATGTAAGTTGCTCTGGATAAGGCAGTCTGCCAAATGCTGCCAAATTTTTCAACAAAAATGGTGCTGGACATTAAGGCCAAACAACTACACTTTGGTCTCATCTGTCCATAGGACATTCCCGAATGCCAGAAGCCTTGGGGTGTGTTCAGATGCAGTTTTGTTAACCTTAGTCTTGCTTCCATGGTTCTTTTTTGACAAAAAAGGCTTTCTCCTGGCAACTCCCTTTCTCCTTTTCCAGATTGATTACATTCAATTCAATTCAATTTTAATTGAGATTGTCGCAAAGCAGCTTTACACAATAAAAAAGAAGTCGGTTTGTATGAAATGTGAATATGTATGAATCAAAATGATTGTCCCTGATGAACAAGGCGACGGCGACGGTGGCAAGGAAAAACTCCCTGAGATGGTAATAGGAAGAAACCTTGAGAGGAACCAGACTCAACAGGGAACCCATCCTCATTTGGGTGAAAACGGATAGCAGGGATTGATCACCATAATACTGTGTAAGACTGGAAGTTCAGTATAACAGGAGATGTGTTTCAATTAAATGGAGCCAGAAGGAAACAACGACATGAGGCTCCCTGAGATGTAAAGCAAACAATCACCTCACCGTCAACAAACCTGAGTTATCAATGAGAGTGGGGAAGACAGCATCTAAACATTCCAGTTCACCAGAATACTCTACGTCCATGAGTCCCCCAGATCTGCTCCTTTACCTAAGGTTAATCTATTTACAAAAATGCTTGGCTACACACGTGGACAAAATTGTTGGTACCCTTCGGTCAATGAAAGAAAAACTCACAATGGTCACATAAATAACTTTAATCTGACAAAGTAATAATTTAAAAAAATTCTATGAATGTTAACCAATGAAAGTCAGACATTGCTTTTCAACCATGCTTCAACAGAATTATTTTAAAAAATAAACTCATCGAACAGGCCTGGACAAAAATGATTACCCCTAGAAAATACTGAAAATAATGTGACCAAAGGGACATGTTAATTCAAGGTGTGTCCACTAATTAGCATCACAGCTGTCTACAATCTTGTAATCAGTCAGTGGACCTATATATAGGGCTCCAGGTAGTCACTGTGTTGTTTGGTGACATGGTATGTACCACACTCAACATGGACCAGAGGAAGCGAAGGAAAGAGTTGTCTCAGGAGATTCGAAAGAAAATTATAGACAAGCATGTTAAAGGTAAAGGCTATAAGACCATTTCCAAGCAGCTAGATGTTCCTGTGACTACAGTTGCACATATTATTCAGAAATTTAAGATCCATGGGACTGTAGCCAACCTCCCTGGACGTGGCCGCATGAGGAAAATTCATGACAAATCAGACGGATAATCCGAATGGTAACAAAAGAGCCCAGAAAGACTTCTAAAGATATCCAAGGTGAGCTTCATGCTCAAGGAACATCAGTGTCAGATCGCACCATCCATTGTTGTTTGAGCCAAAGTGGACTACATGGGAGACGACCAAGGAGGACACCATTGTTGAAAACAAATCATAAACAAGCCAGACTGGAATATGCCAAACTACATGTTGACAAGCCACAAAGCTTCTGGGAGAATGTCCTATGGACAGATGAGACAAAAATGGAACTTTTTGCCAAGGCACATTAGCTCTATGTTCACAGATGGAAAAATGAAGCATATCAAGAAATGAACACTGTCCCTACTGTGAAACATGGAGGAGGCTCTGTTATGTTCTGGGGCTGCTTTGCTGCATCTGGCACAGGGTGTCTTGAATCTGTGCAGAGTACAATGTAATCTCAAGACTATCAAGGGATTCTAGAGAGAAATGTGCTGGCCAGTGTCAGAAAGCTGGGTCTCAGTCTTGCAACAGGACAATGGCCCAAAACACACAGCTAAAAACACCCAAGAATGGCTAAGAGGAAAACATTGGACTATTCTAAAGTGGCCTTCTATGAGCCCTGACCTCAATCCTATTGAGCATCTTTGGGAGGAGCTGAAACATGCTGTCTGGAAAAGGCACCCTTCAAACCGGAAACAACTGGAGCAGCTTGCTCATGAGGAGTGGGCCAAAATACCTGCAGAGAGGCGCAGAAGTCTCATTGACAGTTACAGGAATCGTTTGATTGCAGTGATTGCCTCAAAAGGTTGTGAAACAAAGTATTAAGTTAGGGGTACCATCATTTTTGTCCAGGCCTGTTCCATGAGTTCATTTTTTTAAATAATTCCATTGAAGCATGGTTGAAAAGCAATGTCTGATTTTCATTGGTTAACATTCATATAATTCTTATTTATTATTACTTTTGTCAGATTAAAGTTATTTCTGTAACCATTGAGTTTTTCTTTCATTGACCAAAGGGTACCAACAACTTGTCCATGTGTGTAAATAAATAGGTTTTTAGCCTAGACTTAAACACTGAGACTGTGTCTGAGTCCCGAACATTAATAGGAAGACTATTTCATAACTTTGGGGCAGCCTGCAACCTTTGATTGAAGTAGGCATGGCGGATCGTAAGGCACTAGCAGTTCACTCAGATCCTGCGGCGCGAGACCATTTAATGCTTTATACGTCAAAAGTAGTATCCTAAAATCGATGTGAAATTTCACAGGGAGCCAATGCAGTGTAGATAAGACAGGGGTGATGTGCTCATATCTTCTGGTTTTAGTGAGGACTCTCGTTGCTGCATTCTGTACTAATTAAAGCTTGTTTATACACCTAGTTGAACAACCAGACAGTAAGGCATTACAATAGTCCAACCTAGAGGTGATAAAAGCATGAACTAGTTTTTCTGCATCATTTAGTGCATTTAGTGACGATATGTTTCTTACCTTGGCAATATTTCTAAGGTGAAAGAACGCTATCCTGGTAATATGTGCTTCAAATGAAAGGCTGGAATCTATAATCACACCGAGGTCTTTTACTGTTGCATTAGATGGAACAGAAAGGCCACCTAAATTTACAGTGTGATCAGAAAGCTTACTTCTAGCTGCTTGTGGTTCTATGACTACAACTTCTGTCTTATCAGAATTAAGCAGAAGAAAATTAATTAACATCCAATCTCTTATGTCCTGCTTACACTGCTCAATTTTAGCAAACTGTTTTTTTCTCATCTGGTTTTGCTGAGATGTATAATAGCAACAATGAAAACTAATACCATGTTTATGAATTATGTTGCCCAAAGGAAGCATGTAAAGAGAAAAAAGCAGWGGGSCTAAAACYRAACCCTGTGGAACACCAAACTCCACTTGAGAACATGAGGAATGGTCACCATCTAAATCTACAAACTGATAACGTTCAGTCAAATAGGATCAAGGGGGCAGTTCCCTTAATTCCTACTACYTTTTCTAATCTGTGAAGGAGAATACTA
>QMIH01000449.1:170401-215781 GCA_003987875.1 Clarias batrachus | reverse complement strand
AATAATAATCCTTAGAAGAACAAGAGGGCCCTGCGCACTCAGTGCTTGGGCCCTAATAAAACTCTGGATTTGTTGGATTCTACTATCAAGTATACAGCTCTATAGCTCGTCCCGCTTTGCGCAGATCAGATCACAACCTGGTCCACCTCAAGCCTCTATATAATGTACAGTATACCTCCTGTCGGGAGGCAACCTGTGATCACCAGAATTGTATGGAGATGGTCACAGGAAGCTACAAATACCCTACAAGGATGCTTTGAGGTTAAGGATTGGGATGTGTTCTTGTATACTCATTGGGAAGATATTGACAGCCTTACACCGTGTATAAAAGACTACAGTATGTTAATTTTTTCACAGAATAATGCCCACCAAGACAGTATGCTGCTTTCCAAATTATGAACTATGGGTAACTAGGCCTTATCAAGACATCACTGAAAAAAAGGCTGCATTCAGTATTGTCGAAAGGGGGAAATGAAAAGGGCACAGACAGGGCTGAGAGAAAAAATTGAGGATGAGAAAATCTGCCAAAGGCCTAAATGTAAATAAAGAATGTTACAGGAGGAAGCTTGAGAATAAACTTGGACAAAACAACTTAAGCTGTTGCTTAGGATGAGAACCAAAACTAGCCTTGGAAAAAATGTTGACCAGGTGATGAAGTTAGACCTACAAGAGGCAGATGAGGTAAATTTGTTTTTTAACAGGTTTGCTGATGTGATCCAACCACCACCCAGCTCCTGCCTTAACTCACACCCCTTACTTCCCGCATGTAAGTGTCACCTAACCATCTCTCACAGTCTCAACGAACCTACAATCACCTTCACCATGGAGGCCATGAGAAGAGAATTCAGTCCCCTATGCCAAGGGAAGCCTGTAGGACCAGTGTACTGAATTGATGTGCTTCTCAGCTGTGTCATTTTTCAGCACATACTGTATTTAACCTAAACATCATGAGTGTACCTTGAAAGAGTCTTTCCTGGTTTCCATGCCAAATAGTAAACACCTATGCTCCGACAGTGATTACAGACCAGTGGCATTGACCTCACATGTCATGAAGTCAATGGAGAGGCTGATCCTTAAGCACCTCCATTCAATATGTGTGTGTGTGTGTGTGTGTGTGTGTGTGTGTGTGTGTGTGTGTGTGTGTGTGTGTGTGTGTGTGTGTGTGTGGAATTAGCCCATTCCCTCGCCTCGTTTTACATAGTAACACTCCTCCTCCCTCTCCCCACTTAGCTTTTTAAGATTCACAACAAAGACACACACACAACGGAAGCACCATTTTAACAGGAAAAAAAAGAAATCTCTCTGACTATGGCATGAGCGCATACTAATGGAATCACTGCAGTAAAGTAAAAAACAAACAAACAAATGAACCAGCACCTTATGTTTGAAAAGAATCACGACAGAGCAGAGTTTCTGTGTGTTTGTGAAGCCGGGGAGGGGGTGAAAAGGCGAGAAAGTGTCTGTGCGTGTGTCGGGGTGTGTGTGTGTCGGTGTTAAATTACGCACGCACACACCCATAAGAGATGCTGAGACAGAAGGAGATGTTGATTATACAAGTAAGAGACGAGCAGAGTTTCTGTGTGTTTACGAAGCTGGGGAGGGGGGTGTGAAAAGGTGAGAGTGTTTTTGCGTGTGTCGGTGTCAAATTACGCGTGCATACACACATAGGAGATGCTGAAACAGAGAGGGAGATGTTGATTATACAAGTAAGAGACGAGCACTAAGACCCAGCAATTCCGCAGCGCAAGAGTGACGTTCGGTGTCAAAATAAGAGACGCATGCGTGATACATGATACTCGGCACTCGTAAACCAAGACTTTTTTCTCGTTTTTCAAATCAAAATTTATTAAAAATCTTTGCTCGTCTTGCAGAACACTCGTAAACCACGTTACTCGCAATCCGATGTTCCAATATACACCTTATCCTGTGTAGGGTTGCAGGCAGCCTGGAGAACAAAGGGAACTCAGAGTACAAGATGGGATACCCCCTGGAATACAAACTCACAAACCCAATCATACACTATAGCCAATTTGGAAACACCAATCAGCCCACATTGTGGGTCTTCGGACACTGGGAGGAAATTGGAGTACCCCCATGAAATCCAGCAAGCCAGGGGGAACTCCAAACTGCAATGTCCATGCACACAGACTGGAGATGAGAGTCGACCTGCCACCCTGTTGCCACCATGCTGCCAAAACACATTAAATATATGAGGGGCTATACTCCTAGGGACTGTCACCAAGTCAAACAAGGACTTGGGGATGAAATTTGTGGTGAATGAAGGCATACAAGTGATTCACAAGCAAAATATAGTGATGAGACTCTTATCCGCAGTAAAACATTTTACAGAAGGCCGTACATGCATGATTGACGATCCTGGTCAAGGTGGCTCTGAGCCCACAGTAGTTGTTCAGAAAGTGGAATCACCTGATCCTTCACCTGATTCTTAGAAAATCAATGGTTAACTTTCTGTCTGTATATACTCAATCATTCACCAAGACTACTCGAGGCCAGCATTACAGACATGAAGCAGGCAGTCTGGATCAATGCCCCTGAGTACTGAGAAAACTTTTTACCTTGATGGTATCCAAGCACTAGTGAAACACTGGATAAGTGCAGTAGTGTAGCAGAGGATTATATAGAGAAACAAAGGGAGTTTTTACTCTCATAACTGCGTTATTCCTAATCAAAAGTTTTCATTGATGTTAGTGATTGTGCTTGTGCTGCAATTTTGATATAAATAGGATAAAAGATTTCATCATAAGGTTACAGTTACAGTGGTGTGCAATGTTAAATTTAAATGTTAAAGTGATAACTTTCCAGTTTGGTTGTAGAAGTAGTATACTGCAAAAGTTTAACTAAAATAATTTAGTTCAAATGTTGGACTCAGAGATCCAGAATGACAAAGTTATGCTGAGTATTTCTAGAATTTGGGCTTGACACAGCACAGTGACAATTAACAATCAAGTAATATATGCTAAGAAGTGACACAAATGACTACATATGAATGTCTGATGTTCCTACATGTCATCCATAGGCATGCTATTTGAATGCTTTCTAAAATGAGGGCAATGTATACAGTGCAATAGTATAGTAATCCATATGGAGCTGATTATGTTCTGGAAAACCACACACTATATGACTGCATGGTGCTAGCAGGAGTTGAGTTTTATTGTCAGAAGGTAATTGGCGGGATCTTACTGTGACTGTCCACTTCTTGGTGAAGCAGAGAGCTTGTTGATCTTGTTTAGTTTTAAGGGTCCCATGTGGCAGTTTTCATGAGGCAAATTAAAGGTGCCAAGCTTTAAGGGTGGAGGTTTATGGCTACACGGAATTAAAACAGAGGGGACCTGCAGAAGTACCTTATACTTGCATATTAAATTAAATTCAATAACATGTTATTTGTGTAGTACCATTAACAATTTTTGCAGAAGTAGCGTTACAGAATAAAAAAAAAGGAAATATATTAGAAAAAAACTTACATTTAATATTATATTTGATAATTACCAGTTTTATCCCTGATGAACAAGCCAAGGGCGGCGATGAGGGCGAGATGTCAATAGAAGGAAAACCTTGTGAAGAACCAGACTCAACAGGGAACCCATCCTCATTTGGGTGATCAGTCCGTGCTATTTCTGTGTGCTATACCTTAGACTGAAAGGTCAATATAACGGGAAAGGTGTACAACTTAACCAAATGTTCAGTTATGTTGATAGATGATGACAGATGATCAGGCCGGTGATTAATATACTGGCGATGCTGAATGCTGAGTGGTTGGAACAGAGAAGAGGGGAAATGAGGTCGCTGCTGAGCTGAATTATTTTTGGGCACTTTGCAGCCATTGGTGGCTCAATTATAAGTTTTTCGCCTACCATGCAAAAGGCCCAGGTTTCGATTCGCAGTGGGTGTCCAAACATTAGCCACTGCATGCAGGTCTAGCCCCAAGCCCAGATAAAATTTATCAGGAAAAACAATCGGCATAAAACCTGCCAAATTATTGTGCAGATCAGTTGGTCCATTGTGGCAACCCCTCATCAGGAGCAGTCGAAAGACTAACAACATCTTTAGGCACTTTGCAAACTGTCACAGTTAAACATTTCTGACATCATTTAATTGTAAATTTAATATAAAGAAATGGGTGGGTGGGCTCAAGACTTTTGCACAATACTGCAATAATACACCCATACTGTATGAGAGGTTGTACATGGTAACATGGATGATTTCTACCACTTTGGTGACGTAAAAACAAAAATGAATGGGAAATAATTACAGATAGAAACTAAAGTTGAGGATTGCAGAACCCAAGGATTCATCGAATGCTTGGAGTTGTTGCTTAACTAGATCATTAACCCTTGTGTGGCCTTCGGGTCAAATTGACCCGTCTCTAATTTTTACAAGAATAAAAATGTTACAAGTTACATTAGATTTTTCTCCAAACAATGCTGATGTTTTTTTTATCTGTATCTAGAAGGAATTAGTAGTGTTGCCCCTTTTTTTTTTGTTCACAAATAACAAAGTAACAAAGTGTCCGTGATGATTTAATTCCTATTACTAATAATTACAGATAAACAATTTATAACATAAACAACATAAATTTATAACATAAATAACATAAATTTATAACAATTTTTAACATAAACAATTTATCTGTAATAAACAGTTTATCTGTAATTATTAGTAATAGGAATTAAATCATCACGGACACTTTGTTACTTTGTTATTTGTGAACAAAAAAAAATGGGCAAAACTACTAATTCCTTCTAGATACAGATTAAAAAAAACATCAGCATTGTTYGGAGAAAAATCTAATGTAACTTGTAATATTTTTATTCTTGTAAAAATTAGAGACGGGTCAATTTGACCCGAAGGCCACACAAGGGTTAAACAACAAAATGGTCACATACAGTGTTACCTGGGATTCAACAAAGCTACAGCACATCAACTTCAGCATATAAATACAATTTCTCCAAGGATTTTTCCAAGCAAGTGAGAAATTGGCCATTTCCATTCCGAGTCTAATCTCATTTCTTACATTTCGTATGAAAAAAAAAAACTTTTTTATGACAAATGAAAATCTTTATTCTCATATACACTTAATTTTTTAAATATACATACAATTCAATTATTTAATGGCACAATAACAGTATCATTCATAAAACAACTGAACATGATACTGAAAATAATAATATGCATTTCCTTGCACATCATTTATAGAAAGTCTTGCTGTAGCAGAACGTAACAAAAAATAGTTCTTGAAATTCTCAACTAGTGCTGGACAAGATGTCCACAGCCTCCTGGTCAGTCTCCGGAACATCAGTAAGGTGGTGAAAAAACGGCCGACCATGAAGGCACACTTCACGCTTCCCGTCAAACTCTTGTGTCAGACGAGACAGCGTGTTTGTGACATCGTCTCTGGACATGTTCAGCGGCAACTGCCTGGCCATCCTCACAGCCTCCCCCTGACAGAGACAGAACAGAGACTCAAGAACGAGGAACGAATAAAATAGAGGAATGCGTTTGTAAAAAGAAAGAAAAGAAAAAATAAATATAGCAAGAGAAATTAAGCAAAAAGCAAGAAAGCAAAAAAGAAAGAAGGGGAGAAAGGAAAAAAGGGAAAAATGAGAAGACAAGAATAAAAGAAAGAAAAAAGAAATAAAGTAGAAGTAAGAAAGTAAGAAAAAAAAGCATTCTAAGAAAAAAAATACAAAAAACACAAAAACAGAACAAAATTTTAAAAGAAAGAAAATCAAAGAGTGAATGTACAAATGAAAGTAAGAGAGAGAAAATGACAGGAAAAAGATGAAAGGAGAAAGAATGAATGCATGAATTAATGAAGGTACAAATTAAATATAAATAAGCTAAACATTTGGAGAAAAAAATAAATAAAATACAGAACATAAGAGATGAAGAGAAAAGGTGAGAACCAAAGGAAGAAAGAAAAAGAAAACCGGGAGAACATAAAGAAAGTGAAAGGATCTATCTGAATGAATTAAAAAAAAGAATACATTTAAGAAAGAAAAAAAGATGCAAAGATGAGTAAAAAGAGAAAGAAAGAAATTAGTTATTTTTCCAGACTGTGTTAGGAGATGAGGAGCCCGAGTGAGGAAGGCGTTCCCACCTCCAGATAGTTTGAGACTTTGAGAGGTCTGCACTGCTGAACGGTCTGAACGTTCCTGTCCTTCACAGCCGCCAGGATCTCCTTCAGGTCTGCGATGCCGTAGAAGGGCATGCAGTCAGCCATAGCTGTCACTTCAACACTCGTCCCTGTGGAAGAGGAACCTGGCCAGAGAAAGCAGAGTGAGGATTCATGTACTCCATATACTACAACCTCCTCCAGGAAAGAATGAGAAACGAATATTTGGATTTAAACTCTGCTTGGAGATCGAATCGGATTGGCAGGACACCAAATGAAGCACTAAACGAACATTATGATGTCTCTGCAGACTGGAAAGAATCACTAACAGGGTTTTCAGCAGATGTTTTTTTTTTCTTTTCTAGAAAAGCTTATGTAGATATCTGCACTAGGAAGAAATACACATCTAAAGCGTTCATCCACCAGTTCATAATGACACGGTTTCCGTGTAAACTCTGGTCTAAAGATGACATGGCGTGTCCAGCGGTCTGCTTGAAAAGGGCAGATTCCTCAGAGGTGGTAAGCCACTGAGCCAGGGACAGGCATCGGCAGCCTGCCAACATACACCACAATGACCCATAACAGCACCAAGACCGCGCACACACACCAATCATAGCATGCATCCCTGAGGTGAAAGAAAGGTCGAACCAAAAAGCTAAAACTAGAAGAAGAATGTCCCTGATCGTGTCTTTATCTCACACTTTAAAGATGCACAGATGCAAATATTCAAGAGTATTCCAGAAAAAGGTGTTATAATAATACTAATATTTTTTTACATCAATATTTATTTTGTAAATTCAAAACTTTAACTGATTACCAATAAAGCATGTTTTATATTTTACTCTGCTGACAATTTGTATTTACAAGAACATTTCTTATTCCAATTATGCAACAGAGAAAAGAAAATCACTAGAGCAACAAATGTCAGAAATAATTAAGCATAATCCTGTCATTCCAGATGTTCAGCTTAATGAATTATTTGTGAACTTTGACATGAAAGGAATCCACCAGACTAAATCTGCCTTAAATCCAATCAGACACTCAAGAACTTCACACAACCTGACCTTCAGGAATCGTTTAAAAAGCATGGTTTTGGTGTTAGTGTGTGTTGAAGAAAATAAGGAAGGAAGGAGGTAAAATGAGAGGATAAAATTAAATAAAAAGAAAGAAAAATGAATATAACATTAGAACAAAAGAATAAATCATATCTGAAAATAAATAAATAAAGAAAAAAGGTAGTGAAGAAAGTTAGGAAAATTGGAAAGAAAGAAAAAAAAAGAGTAAGCATGAAATAATATAGGGAAAGAAAAATATAATAATATTTAAAAAGAAAGAAAGTAGACAGATAATACAAAGATAGAAAGTAAGGACAGAAAGAAATAAAGAGAGAGATCTGTGGATGTTAATGGAAATTCAGGCAGTCAGGCTCCTTCTAGGAAAAGAGGAGTGGATGATGAATGGGACGGACGCTGCCTCTGGGAACGAGATCCTTCTTAACAAGCTCACATGGTTTCCTGAGTCATGGACAAAATGCACATGCTAACAGTACACTTTCCATCTGTGCAATTTGTTCTAATAGCATTAAGTTGTATTGTGTTGTATTATATATATATATATATATATATATTATATTATATTGCGAGGGGCGTTCATGTGGGACTTTTGATTGTGCAGAATAATAGAACATAGTTATAAGAGTAAAAACTCCCTTTATTTCGCTATAAAATTCCCTGCTACATTAATGCACTTATCCCAGTGTTTCACTAGTGCTTGGAAAGTTTAGTTTAAGTAGAAGGTTTTATCAGTACGCCGGAGACATGATCAGACTGCCTGCTTCTTGTCCGAAACACTGGTCTCCAAGGAACTCTTTTAACGGCTCAAACATGCGGAAATGGCTTGGAGCGAGGTCAGGAGGGGATGTTGCAATGACTCCCAGTCGAGTTCCTGTAACGTGCAAGTGGTGCCTGTGAATGATTGTCGCAAATTGGCGACAAGTTATTTTTTAATTTTCACTCACTGAATGTTTAATGGACGACTGCAGTGGGCTCGAGCCACCTCGGCCGGGATCGTCAATCACAACTGTATGCCTTCTTTAAAACATTTTCACTATTCAGATATATTGCCGAGGCTAAGAGTCTCATCATCGTACTGTCTTTTGTTAATATAATTTTTATGCCTTCATTCACCAGAGTCGTGGTTTGACCTGAACACCCCGCGTACATCCAGAGGCTGGATTTGATATATTTAGTATATAATTAGAGTAGTCAGAGTAGAGTAAAAGCACAAATATATAAATTTAGTATTTAAAGTATGACATTTGTAATGGCAGTAGTATTTAAAATCACCATCACACTCATCAAAGTCTGTCATTTTTAGAAATAATGACTTAAGAACTTAGGATTACTGATGTGTGGTTCTCCTCCAAACTGAAATTTTACAGTGTAACACACAGTTCTATGGAATTTCTCTGTATGCTGTAGCATTGCATTTTTTCTTCACAGGAACTGAGAGGCCTAAACCTGTTCCACAATGACAATGCTCCAAAATCCAGCTCCATGAACACACATGGTGCATAAAGGTTAGAACGGAAGTTTCTTCTTGCTCTCAGTCTGCGTGTTCTCAAATGAGACCTGACTGTGAACTGAACCCCAATGAAGACCTTTATGATGAACTGGATGACTGGGATGAGTCTTTTTGACATCTCAACATCGTTGGTGCCTCACGTCGCTAATGCTCTTGTAGCTGAATGAACATGAATCTCCACATACCAAAATTTAATGGAAAGCTTTCCCAGAAGAGAAAGTGGAACTTCTTATAATAGCAAAGTGGAATTAAATCTGGAATGGGATGTTTAACAAGAACATAGGTGTTCACAAATTGGGTTGTGCTTCTCCTTCAACATTCTCAAGAACGGAAACCAAATCAGAGTTCATTCATTCATTCATTCATTCATTCATTCATTCATTTGTTCAAAAGTGATACCTGGAGTAATTCTGATCTGAAATCCATTGGCTACCAGCCTGGCATCTGTAAACAGGACTTCACCGGTTAGAGATGCATTCCCTTTCTCCATATTCATAAGAACATCCATGAATTCGGGACCACCAAGAACACTGCGCATAAAAGGGCAAAAAAACAGGTGAGTATAAACAGATCAGGAACATACATTAAAAAAAAAATTTGTTTAACATTGAGCTGAAAATTATTCCAGTCCGCTCCACACTACCCGTCTGTTAGCTGTATAGGGGACTGCAGACTCGCTGATGGAAGTATATTATTCTCCAGAAGTCTCTTAAACAGCAGGGATTCCTCCACCCGAAATGGATTTAACAACATGAGTTTTCTGTCACATAAAACAACCCAGGCGCATTGAGAAGGCAACCGGTTTACAAGCTGGAGGCCCTGCTCGCGCGGGTGGGACCGATGCTCAGGCTGAAGTGCTCGTCTGAGGGCATCTATGCTAAACTCGACAGGCTTGGATACCTCGGACACCTTGGTAGGTTTCTTCTTGCTCTCAGTCTGAGAGCTGAAGTGTTTGTCCAAGGTCTGTTGGTCAGACTCGGGGGCTTTGCGTTTCAGACCCTTGGTTTTGTTCAAAAAGGAATCAGATTTCTGATGTTGATATTCAGGAGTGACACAAGCTGCTGCACTTGTCTTCTGCTGGTCGTAGGTCTCCAGGGACTTGTGGGCCTTTTCCTCATACCTGACATGCAAAGAAGCAAACAATGAACAAATGCAAATATAGAATCAGTGTGCAATAATGGTACGGTGATTGAAGAAGGCTGTCAAAATTTTTGCACTGTTAAAGCCTGAGCAAAAAAAAATTATGTTGCTTTTGATTGTTAAAGGGCAGTGGAAGATTGGAAAATAATTGTCAGTTCATTGTGGAGCAAAAACAAGTGTATGTAGGATTCTCTTCCTAAATAATGTGCATGGCTGCTGGGCAACTCTGCGGGCATACAAACGAGTCTGATAGTTAATTCCAAAATAGTATGTTTAGGACAATTCATTATAAGTAGCAGCGAAATAAAAGAAAAAGAAAAAAAAAGGAAATTGTCATTACCTACAGTATTGGAGATACGAAGATAGCAACATATTACATAACAGACCAGTTCAGATGGAAACAAAAAAAAGCCTACTGTAGACTCCTGGGTTTTGCATGAAAATAGAAAGGAGCGAGTTCTTCAGGAACCAGAAGAACTTATATTCTCCAACGCACTCAGTAAAACCTAAAAGCTGTTTTATTTACACTTGAAAATACCCAGTGGTTTTAGAAATTTTTGCAGTTTTATATGTAAAACAGCTGTTAGCTTTTACTAGGCTTTTAATCTTCTTGTCTTAAAATTAGCGCTACTGCTAATGTTTGTGTTCTGCTACAATATAACATTTTAGATATAAATATGTAATAGTATTAAATTAATTATACTTAAAAAATAATCAATTGAACGTGAATGTGCCTACTTTTGACAATTACTGAATGTGGCAATCTATCCAAAGCCACAAAAAAGGTTTCTATACGATAAACCTTAAAGGGTTAAATGGATAGACTTTTTTGAGTCAGTTTAATAGAATTGTTGAGAGAATGATTTCAAGCTAAAAACAGTCCTTTTTCAGAAGAATGCATTATGTCTAAGACTTCTAAGCAAACTTGTTATAAATGTACAGTGACAAGCAGTTCAGCGGTTGTGACTAATTAAATATTCCCAATCGACATAAGGAACCCAGGTTTAATATCCTCCTGTGGGTCTAAGTGACCTCCTAGGACACAATATAAATTACAGTGTAGAAAACTGCTCAAACTGCCAAAATAATAAAAACATCTGCTACCTGCAATCAACTGGGGGCTAAAGAGAAAGCCAAAGCCTGTGGAAGCATACAGATCGGCTTTATCTTCTTCTTCTTCACGGCCATTCTGTGGTGTCTGCTATCAGACTGTACATCATACTAAATACCACTGGAGTAAACCTGTCCTAATGCATGAGGACTTGTCAAATCAGCACATAGAAAATACCACAAATAACATAACAGAAGATATACAAGTCCAAGAATGACATAAATGCTTAAAACCACAATGCATACAACATTATTTCAAATGTAATTAACCAGAAATAATGTAATCCGCATACTAACGTTGCTAAGTAATTATGCAAATGAAGTGTAGTAGGGTAAATTATAAAGTATTATTCATGAAGGATTATTTATTTTAGCAAGTGGCTTCATAGTTAAGACATCTCATTATATCACTATATTCATTATCAGAAAACTCATGATAAAGACACATTTAATCATCACCCAGCTTTAATCTGAGTCTGTGGGAATTAGCAGTTTGTTTATTGTTCCGGTGCCATACAGTATGAGCTGGGGATAGTTCAGCGGCTTTAAAAGTCATTTTGTCCATCCTTACATTCACAATGAGACCGGAGAATGTGATTTTGTGTTCTTTATATGTATGTGTTTATAAGTATGAAAGAAAGAAAGAACGAAAGAAAGAAAACCAGAACGGAGAAAAAAAAGAAACAAAGAATGACAGAAAGACTGAAAGGGGGCAAGTACAATAAAAAAGAAAGAAAGAAATTAAATACAGAAGAATGAAAGAAAGAAAGAAAGAAAGAATTTAAGAGTGGAAGGAATCAGAGGAGAAGAAAAAAAGAAATGCCTGAAATACAAAATAAAGAAGAAAGGAAGAAATGAAAAAATGTAATTATAGAAGAAAGAGAGATGGAAAGATAGAAAGAAAGAACATAGAGAAAGTAAGAAAGAAACAAAGAATGATTGAAAGGGGGCAAGTACAATAAAAAAGTAAAGAAAGAAAGAATGAAATAAAGAAAAAGAAATGATTGCAATACATAAAGAAAAAAGAAAGAACTAAATGAAAAATGTAAATATAGAAGAAAGAGAGAAGGAAAGATGGAAAGAAAGAACAAACGACAGAAAAATAGAAGGACAAAGGAAAGAAATATTGCAATTTGCAAGAAAGATAAAAAAGTAAAGGCTGAGATACCATTAAAAGAAAGAAAGAAAGAAAGAAAGAAAGAAAGAAAGAAAGAAAGAAAGAAAGAAAGAAAGGAAGAAAAAGTTAGAGAAGAGTTTAAATGGAAGTCAGGAATCTGGTATTGTTCTGATGCTGTAAAATAAATGAGTCAGATCCAGTGGCTGAAGTGAGGATGAGTCACTAAAACCGTATCTAATGGCCAGCGAGTACATCAGTGATGATTAGTTGTTGAGATTCTGTTACAATATATCCTAAGAGAATTATGAGATGAATGGACAAAAAGAGAAGCAAAGTAACGACGGAAAGAGAAGCCCTGATCCCTCATCAGCTCCATTATGAGCTGGAATGCATAAATAGATCAGAAGTGGACTGAAAACTGAGCCCTGGTGTACTCCAGTGATAAACATTAAGTTCTCCTGAACTGAGGTTAGTACAGATTGTACAGCTACTCAGTGTGAAAACATGTCATGTTACATATTATCTTCATTCTCTTCATTAGCAAAGCAAGCCACCTGTACCAGCTATAAGTACTCCATAGACATGACCAACAATCTCTGTAACATCCTCTCAAGCTTTATTTTTCTTTAGATTTTTAAGAAGAGGATGGATATGACGAAGAAAAAAAAACACTATCGTATTCGTATTATCATACGAAAAAAATACTTTTATATCAAACAGTAAATGGGAACTTGCAGGTGCGGTGTGATGTGTGTGGAGGAAGCATCAGACCACATGTGCTACAGGATTGAGGATTCTTTTAGAGGATTCTAACCTTGTGGATTTGTTGCTTCTTTACAGCATCACACTGTACAAAAGTACAGAGAATTACAAAAATCTCATTTTAAATGTTGATTTCACCTCCTGCTCTCGATGAAATTTTGTACGTCAGTAGAAGATGAATGAAGGTTTGAATGCAAGCAGGGATAAAAGGTGTAATCTGGTGAGTCACGGTATCTGGTAAGACAGCTGAGTGCTCGGGAAGGATTACGATCAAAGGCAGAAGTTTTTCCTGGCAATTCCTAACTTTTTCCTAAATATTTTGTTTATGAAGAACGGGGTCTGTCTGTGGCTACATTTTCACATAATAATATTTATGAATTTCTGTATCAGAATGTTAAGTAGCTCATGTAGCAATGTAAAGGAAAGATTAATGTTTTTATTATTTAAGCCTATTGTTTTTATTTTCATAAGAACAAACAGTAGCAGAAAGAGACAGCACACTGTTGTGGGCACACTGTTGGGATACAATGCAAATATAAAGCAACAATAAAAAACAAATAAAAAAATAAAAACAAAAAAATATATAAAGCAACAACAAAAAGCTTGGAATTCATCACATTGATCAAACACACATATACAATACAAGATGTTTGTGATAACAGAAGAAAGAAAGAAATTAAGGAAGAAAGAAAATATAATATAGCTGAAAAAAGAAAAAGAAAGAAAGAAAAGACTAAAGTACAGCAGAAAAAATAAAGAATTTAAGTACAGAAGAAAGGAAGACAGGAGGAAAGAAAGAAATTTTGAAGTACAGAAGAAAATAAATGGAAAGCCTGATTTGTAAAAGAAAGAAAGAAAGACAGAAATTGAAAAAGAGCTGAAGAAAAAAAGAAATAGAATAAACCTGTTAGATCGAGTGGCTTATCAAAGTTTGGAATAAAAGTGTTCAGGCTCTTTTTTGTTTTGCAACTTAGCAACTTCGCATTTACACATGTAACGTCTTTTAAATTTTAGATAAAGATCCGAAGTTCAGGGGTTCGATCACCACCAAGCTGCCACTGTGGAGCCCTTAAGCATTTTGATTCATACACATTCACATTTCATCAAATAATCACTCTACTGTGCTGTAAGGAACATATAGGGGTGACAAATATCATCTCATATCAGACCCCATGTGGTCTGCCTGGGATGCGTGTGGTGGCTGGGGATGGTTCCACTTTTCCACGAAGACTGTCCTGTTCTCGACTGATGCAGTCAGCTGTTCTCTGGGGACCTGTGACTTCAGTCGCTTGATAGTTCAGGACTGGAATTTCCTACAGTCTACCTGAGGCTCCAGGAACAAACTGGACTCCATTTAATTTAAACACATCTCCTGTTATACTGAACTTACAGTCTTACACAGTATTATACTGATCAATCCCTGCTATCTGTTTTCACCCAAATGAGGATGGGTTCCCGGTTAAGTCTGGTTCCTCTGAAGGTTTCTTCCTATTACCAACTCAGGGAGTTTTTCCTTGCCACCGTCGCCCTCGGCTTGCTCATCAGGGACAATCTTATCATTTTGATTCATACACATTTCATCAAATAATCACTTTACTGTGCTGTAAGGTACATGTGACAAATAATTGAATCTGAGAGCTACAGAGCCACAATTGATTTTAATTAAGACTTATTCAACAGCAGCATTGCAACCTAAGCAGAAACACTGTTTATTTACAATATCAATAACAAAACAAGCCTTTCTGAATTCTAATGTCCTCCTTAGTGTAGATCCATTTTTTATTAACCTCACCTGACCATGTCACTGGGATCTAAGGTACATGTATGGCTATTAATAAAGGTGAAGTGATAAACACTGGTACATCCATGATAAAAAATCTAAACATTTTAGCACAACAGGCTGTGACACGCAACATGACTTCATATAAACTCGATTCCGAAAAGGGTGTGCCACTTAACAGTGGCCGGAAAATGAGCTAAGCACTAGTTCAGTCTCGTCTATTACTGCACGATAGCACGCGAAAAGACATTATTTTTTCCATACACCAGTCCATACCTTCCACAAATGCCCCCAGCTATAGTGATGCACATTTTCCATTCATCCAATTACACTACAGGCATGCCATAATCTGGATTTCTTTTTTCTTTACTGCAGTTATTTCCTGAGAGAATTAATGATCCTGTTTCACAAGGCCTTTCGTTTTCAGTTAGAGAGCTTGGAAAATGAAGAGATCAAGCATTTATGTAAAAGGATGCTGTAATTCAGTAATAACACTAACGTACTGTCTGACATGATTCCGGTTAATTACCGCATTGTAATTAAATGACTTATGGAAAATTAATGAATTATTTAATTAATGGAAAGACCAATACTACCTACTGTAATGACACTCTTGGCTCCACCAATAATTTTTGAAAACAGCCCTAAACTGATCCTGAAACTGACGTATTTGGAATTTTTTTAAATCATGATTCTACACAAAATATTCCATAAAATCAATACATCTCAATCTAAATTACATGGATCAAAATTTAGCCGCACTCCGGTTACATTAAAGCTTCTGTTGGAAGAGCAGCAACACATTTTTTTGTGCTCCGAGTGTGAACCTGGTGCCAAAAATAGAACATAAGAAAAGCATAAAGAGAAATGTTTAGATATCTACAAACAAAATTTTAACCAATGCTTTAAGGAAGGTAGATAGTCTCCTAAAGAGAATAATTACTTGCGTTGACACGGATTCATCACTACAAGCCTAAGAGTAAACGGCAGAGTATGGAACAGAAACAACCTCAATCACAGACCGAAAAAAAGTTAAAAAGTCAACCATCAGCTGGAAAATTGATGCTTACAGTTTTCTGGGATTCTCAAGGGCAAGTATTGGAACATTATCAGGAAAAAGGTTCAACAACCAACAGTGTTCGTTACAGTGAGACGCTTATTGTAGAGATGAAGAGGACTGCTACACAAGGCACTGTGATGCACAGCCACACACTTCTGCACACACTGTTGACACTCAAACAGTGGTTTTGAGGTGTTAAAGCATCCTCCCTTCAGTCACAGTCTTTCTCCAACAGACTTTCACCTGTTTAGTCCCCTGAAAGCAGCGCTTTCATGATTCAAAGATTCAAAGAAAAGATTCACTTCTGATGAGGCCTGCATTCTTGGCTCACAGCTCTGTCTATAAGACATTTTAATGTTTCATTTTAAATGCTTGTTGACAGATGGACAAAGTGTATTGAAAAGCAAGAAGATAAGATGAAACAAAAGTCGTAATTGTATAATTATTCACTGCTGCTAAAAAAAAACCTAATTCTGTTCTTGCGTTTGTGAGGGCAATCCTAAAAGAAAGCCTGTTTCAGTCTGAAAGATATATGGTTAACTGTAGACAATAACAGCATACCTCCAGTTGATTGATCAGATGGAAAATGTTAATTTTTCATTTAATGAATGCTCCTAATCTGATGGGGCTTAGTAAGGATGGATGGTAAAAAGCTGCAGGATCCAGACATGTAAAAAATGGATGATATTGAGCTGATGGAACGACTTACTAAAAACTTCAAGTATCACGGGTGGAAAGCCTGTTGAGCTACAGAGAAGTTCTTAGTGCTGCCAGATCAGCGTATGTCTTTATCCTTATGGGAGATTACAAAAATATTCCTAGAATTGTCTTTACTACCGTAGCAAAATTAACTAAGATCCATATGCAGCACAGAAACATATGCAGCACACCAAGTACATGTAGTATTGATGACTTCATGAATCATTTTAAGGGCAAATAAAAAAAAAATCATGGAAAAGAAACAAACAAAACAAAAATCAGACTTTCAATTTACAGCCAGACAATTTATTAAATAATGAAATACCTTAATATTCTAATCACTGATCTGATCTAGTTTGATTGTTTTACCTTCTTTTCCTTCAGGAGACTATAAATTTTATTTATTTCCTCACTAAATCAACTTGTCTACTACATCCTGTAACTACACATTTTCTAACACAGATAATACCAGAAATAATTGAACCTCTTCGAAAAATACTTAATGCTTATTACATTAAACTCTTGATTGAAAACCCTGAAGTTGACCCCTGTCGGCTGTCTAACTACAAGCCAATCTCAACTCTCATTCAAACCTGCTTTATTTCCTGAGTTGGAACACAGCAGTTATGCTCATACCTACATAGAAATGACAATCGTGAAATGTATTTAGGATTTAGGCTTAGAGATAACGCTGGTTAAAGTGGTAAATGACCTTCACCTGGCCTTTGCTTGTGTTACATTTGCATTTAGCCATTTGGTAGACGCTTTTATCCAAAGCAACTTACAAAAGTGCTTTGAAGTTTCCGTCATTGGATAGATCCTTACACTTAGTTACTAGATCTTACTTGACCATAATACAGCATTGGACACCATTTATCATAGCATTCTTCTTTATAGATTAGAATATGTTGTAGGAGTTAAGGAACCAGCCCTCTCCTGACTCAGGTATTATTTGACTGATCATTACCAGTTTGTAGACGTTGACATTATTAGACATACCAAGTAAAGTTGGTATGGTGTTCCACAGGGTTCAGTTTTAGGCCCATTGCTATTTTCTCTCTATATGCTTCCTCTGGATAAAATACTGTAATGTAATGCATGGTCTCAGCAAACCCAGATGAGAGACACCAGCTTTATAATGTTGAGGAAAGTGTGAAGACATTAGACACCAATGCAAAGGTATTGGTACAACAACATGCAGCTTGAAGTAAGCTTTCTGAGTCGCTCTGGATGGCCTTTCATGTGCAGAAGGATAAGACATTGGTGTAATCATTGATTCCAGCCTGTAATCTGAAGCAGATAGCCTTCTTTCATCTCAGAAATATTGCCAATATTGTACACAATATTGTATATACATTGATCTTAACTATTTTATGACTGTGAGCACACCTACGTAATTATGCTTCTCTCTCTCTCATTACACATGGCACTCCTGAGATCCCAGTGATTGTGACCCCTACTGCTCTCTTGACCTGCCTGATCCATGCTAATGCCCGGCTTCTGTTTTAAAGTTTTCTTCATATGCATGGAGACCACTTACTGTTAAGTGAAGATAGACTCTAAAGGACACATGTGCCTATTGAGGACAGTTCCACTTAAAAAAAACAAGCAAATGGCTTTAAACTGCATAAAATGTTTTGCTATGATGACTTACAACTGTTATATATACACTGTATCCTGGTATTTTGCTAGCAGCACACAATTATAGAATTGGCTTATTCATCACCATTTCATATATAACCCAAATGAGGATGCGTTCCCTCTCAATGTTTTCTCCTCGTTTCATCTCAGGGAAATTGTACTTACCACTGTCGCGAGCTTGTTCATTAAGGGGATAAATTTGCAAACCTATAAATGTATACTGTACATTTTAAAACATTTTAATACAGAATTATAATTTTGGCATAACTGCTTTGTGATAATGTTGATCGTTAAAAGCGCAATGCATAAGGTTAAATTGAACTGGATCTACATTTTATCCAAATAATATAGAAGAATTCATCATGTTTATTTGGTGTAATCATTTTCACTTAAATGGAATAAAGCACCATTACAATGACAATGTCTTCTGTGAGATTTTTTCGGTGTTATAAATACACCATGGCATTCTCTGGAATCCTGAATACCTCTTTTACAGTGGAAAACATTATTGACCAACGAACCAAGTAATCAAATGCAGTTGTGTGGAAAACACAAAAACGTAGTTCATATCAATCCCTCTTGCTTTGGACAGCAACCTGAACAAATCAAGCAGACTTTCCACACCATATTTCATCCTTGCAAGTGGCAAGTCTATTCCATCTCCCTCCCTTTTTCCCCCTCCCTAAACCAAGAGAATGAATCACAACAACTGGAAAATACAGCCTTGGGAGTGAAATCTGGAAACTTACTTTTTTCTTTCTTCCTCCCCAAGGCTTTCCCATCTCTCTTTTACAGCAGCAGTGACATCCTGCAGACTGGCTCGTGGCTTCTCCAGCAGGACGGATGATCTGGCATCCTGCTCAAACAGAGCATAAGCGGAAAGAGGCTGACGCACGGAGCGGCTGCTGATCAGGTCGTAGGCCGTTAATTTGCCCATTTTCTCCATGATGACATTTGTGGGTCTCGCGCACGGGCTGCTGTTTTTTGTTTTGGTTTCCGATGCAAGGTCATCTTTTTGAGTTTCTGGTTGATGGAGCTTCACAGGCTCGAGGCACTTTCCAGTGAGAGGATCTGTGAAAGCCTTACCCATGGCCCAACTCTCTGCCGAGATCTCCTTGTCCACTTGCATGAGACAGCAATCGCTTTTGTCATCGGGCACGGTTGTAGAATTCAGCACTACGTTCTCAGCAAACGATGAATCACTCAAGCTTGTGTTGATTACCCAGTCCTCGGATGACGAAGACGAGCTTGTGTTAGCAGTACCTGGTAAGGACGCCTCGCTGTCCTTTTCTTTGGTGTGTGTGGTGGAATTGTCTGGCACCACAGGTGGAGCAAACACACAAGGCTCCTGTGCACCTTTTTCCGGACCTTCATTGGGTTCCTTCCTGATTCCCTCAACGGCATGAGACTGTTCTGCCATCGTCTGGTTGTCATTCCCAACAGAATGAGACCCATACAATGAGATCAGGACAGATTCCACTGCTAAAAGCACAGCATCCTGAGAGAAAAAAACAACAGTGTGGCCAATAGAAAACAATGAAATTTGCGTGTGGAATGTCACTGAAAAGAAAATGTGAGGAAGTTTATAAAATATGGTTGAACCTTGTTCTTTAGCATCACTTGCAGTTTGTCAGGTGTTAGATTGACATCCACATTTGAGGTAGGGACGGTGATGTTCACCATCAGGATGGGGAAGCGGCGGCTGGCTGAGTCGTTATTCGAATGAGCCGAGTTTGCATAGTACTGCTTCACAAGCTGAAGGATAAAGCAGTTAAAACTCCATGTTAGAAAACTTGTCGGATAGAAAAAGTGATTCAGATCAGTTCCTCCTCTTATAATTAATTATAGTTCATGTAAATAACTACACTCATATGCACAGATTTTTTTCAGCTTGAAGAAACAATTTATAGAATGATTATAGTTTGAATTCAGATCATGTCTGAACCAATCCAAAATGCCTGTCGTTTCAATCTTGACCTGTGACAAATAGTTCTTGCAAGAACAGTATTGTGTTAAGTGCTTTTGCAAAGCCCATCAAACACCATGATGAAACTGTCGCTCATGAAGATCTTCCCAGGAAAGCAAGACCAAAACTTACCTCTGCTACAGAGAAGAAGTTCATTTAAAAGTTACCAGCCTCAGAAATCACCAATTAACAAACAGCACCTCAGATTAGAGCCGTTATGATAAGGATTTACAGGGCAGAAGTAGCAGATACATCTTAATATCAACTGTTCAATGGAGATTATTGTATACTGTGGACGCCTTCAGCATTGGTTTACACTATAGAAAGAAATACATTTTGACTGGTAGTGCATGTTGAGTAGTACAGTACCTCTGTATAGAGGAACAGGTACTCTAGCATCCTGTGCAGTTTGAACTTCCTATGTCAGTACCAAAGTAACCTGAACATATATTGAAATGTAAATTCATAAAATTTATTTAAAAAATTTAAATGAAATGAAATTTTAACTTTTTTTTGCAACCTTCAAATATCCAGTTTTGGTGAAGTCTCAAATTCCAGTTTTCGAGGTGACAGTAGAAGTGGAATTAGATGCAGTCTTCTGCTGTTGTGCACCATGACAACCAACTGGTTTGATGTATTGTGCGCTGTGAGATGCTTTTCTGCTCAACACTGTTGTAATGAGTAAATGTTTGAGTTACTGTATCCATCCTGTCAACTTAACCCAACTTAAAGCGCATCATCAGTGCGTTCCTGCCCATCGAACTGTAGTTCAATTAATAAATCTTTTCCTCGTCACTATGCAGTTCCTGAAATATTCAAACCAACCCATCTGGTACCAACAACCATGCCAAAGTCAGTCAGATCACAGTCTTTCCCTTTCTGATATTCGATGTGAACTCTTGACCTGTATCTTCAGGAATATGCATTGTACTGCTGCCACATGAGTGGCTGATTGGACAACTCCATGAATGTGTACAGGTTGTAGTACAACAAGTGCTTCTCTTAATGTCACCATTGAATGTATAAACATTAATTTTTATGAACATTAGACTTCCATTGTACAAATCAAGACACTAACACCATCTAACAGCATGCATTTCTTCCCTGTAAGGTCACACTGTTTATTAAACATCCCTTGCTGAAGAGAAGAGAACTCATGAACGTACCTTCAGGATGTCTTTGTGATTCACAGGACGATTGTTCACATAAATAAACGTCTTGTCTGAGGTACTGGAACTTGTCGCGTTGAGATCGGAGTTCGGCTTGGGAAAGTATCCCTCGATGCTAATCTATTTCAACATGAAAAGGGTTGATAGAATCAGGGATACGGGCTTGGTTGTGAGGCTAGGTGTGTACTAATATTTTAATACAGTTTTCAGACCATGTTTTGCCTGCATAGACAGAATTTGTTGGCAAATTTCTAAATTAAAGGGTTATGTGGAACCCAACCCAAATCCCCTGTGTTTCCCATCTTGACCTGTATGTTCCTTGTAAAATGTCACATAAATTCACACTGCTAAGCCTCTGACCCCCATCTGACTGACTAATTAGGATTTCCCAGGCCAGTCAGAACGCATCTGTCATCTCATAGGTGCTCTTGCCAAGATCCTGCAATCTGCATTAAAAAAAAAATTATCTTGGCAAAATGAATGCAGTACATGGCAGCAAAAGTGTTAAGGTAGAAAATGTGCTCCTACATTTGGACATTTCTGAATGAAAAATTGCAGCAAATAGGTAGGAAAAGTTTTTTTTTTTTGTACTGCTAGACTTTTCCTCCTAAGATTGCGACTTCTACAATGAACACTTGTTAAGTACATGTTGCTGTGACAGCATTTTGTCAAATACTGCAGCACAGGTGAGCCTCCCAGTCCCTGGAGCTTCACAGACTGAATATAAACTATTATTCCAGGATAACAGGATGTGGATCACACTGCCAACGAAAAAGTCCTCTGCCATGAAATTCAATTAATGTCATTTGGGAATGTAGCACAATGACAGTGGATTGGGGGGGGGGGGACATAGCTTATTAGAAATAGTTTTCAACATGACCAGAGCAGGTTAGACAAAATAATGAGGAAAAAATACGAAAGACTCCAGTCTAATGTTTATTCCTTTTCAGATAGTTATCATGATCATATTCCTTTATTTAAACATATTTTTAGAGTATAAAAAGTCTAACATTTGATTTGAATTTAAATTCGTTGCATGACTTCATATTGAACTTATAAGTTTCCTATATCTGTTCAGAAAGAAAAAGAAGCATTTCCCCTCCAGTATAAACGTTAGCGTAAGCGAAGCCAAGTAGCTGCTATGAATGGCATCCTTCCCCGCTGCATGACCTGTATGAAGCGCCCTAACGCTTCGCTGCGCTCTGCACGTGTCACATTCATGAGGTGGATGGGGCTCGAGGGGGTTAGGAAGGATTCGCTTACGTTCTTGGCACGGTGTCCAGCCTGATGAGTGCACTTCTCTCTTGGATAATGACTGATTGCTGAAACAGACACGCTTGAGAAGAAGGCATTAAGAAAAACAAACAATAAATTTGTTTTTCCCCACGTAACACGGACGCTGATTCCAAGAACGTCTTATAAATAACTCATGTCGAACGAATTCGCGTCCTCGTCTGGGACATGGGGTTATAGAGGCATGATCCGGACCGGCTGCATGTTCCTCTACACGTTCAGCAAGGGGCCACGCGAAGGAAATTCCTGGTGCTTTCGCGTACAGAGTTCTGAACATATGGTGGAGCAATTTAAACCGCTGAAGCGGGGAATCAGCACAAGGTCCATCCACCTGACCTGTTAGACACCTGTTACTGTCAGAGGCTGTGTGACGCGAGAGAATTCTCACTGTATTCTGGCCATGCGCAAGGTGCTGATCTAAACGCATTCATACACGTCTGCACACTGCAAAGCGCACGCAAATAATAATTTCAGGCTTTGTATTACAAAAGACTAAAACTAATTTTTGGGAGAATATACAAGTTCATTGTGAACCTGTACTACATTTTGTTTGCAATATTAAATTGGTGTTTATTGCAATTTTTGGTTTGTTACTTTAAGTTTTGCATGATTTATGATTCAGAAATAAAAATTGAGCCTTTTCATTCATTTTCATACATTTTTTAATTCAGATTTTGTTGGAAATATTCTGAGAATCCAAATATATAGAACCACCAATTAAGCATCATAAATCAAATCAAATAATACAAGAGTGTATTATTATTAAATGTCCACTAAATAACTTTCCCCCCTAATTTAGTCGTATCTAATTCCCACCCATCACTTGGGGTCCTCCACATTAAGGCTACTACTACCAGTCAGTGAGAGCCAAAGACAGAGAGACGCCAGCCAACCTCATCTTTTCAAACTGCTCGCTCACGGCACAGTTGGGGGCAATTATCTACTCCTTCGGTTTGTGTGAACTCGCAGATGCCCATGACCGGCATGACAGCGCTAAGTGACTCCCATCCCATCTCTCTAGGCCGACCGGCTGCGAGAGGCTACTGCATGACCCGGGAATTGAACTAGCGATCTTCGGATAATAGGGCAAGCACTTTACCACTGTGCCAGTTAAGGGACCTTGCTTGGAACTTGCTCGATGGTCCAACAGTGGCAGCCCAGCGGCACCAGGGCTTGAATCTCCTGATCAACAGTCCAACATCTTAATCCCCTATCCCAAATAAAAACACCTAAAAACTATATATATTTCTGCATTAATACATATCATGAATTTTAGTTTGAAGTTTTCTTGTAAACATCTAACTATCTTGCTGTACTGTTTACTGAAGTTAGTAAGTGTGTTAAATGTGTATGTACATCATATGTGCAACAACAAATCTACCCACAGATACAAGTAAAGTAACCTGAAACTGATGTGCATATGGTGTCTGTGATGGACTAACGTCCCATTACAAGAGATTTCTCCCACTTGTACCCAGTATTACTGGGATTAGCCTCAAGTCCAACACACCCCTCAGGTTAGAACATTAAATGATGAAATAATGAATAAAACAAAGTTACCACATTTGAGTTCAGGGAAGCACATTTGAATGCTTCTAATGCATTTATTTTATTTATTCTTTTGTCCGCTGCTGCTTTAAATAGCGCCTTGATATTTAGTATCATGATGACAAGGTCAGAATTGTTGCTATTTTTCCATTAGGACAGTGACAATAGGAAAGTATGGCACCATGTGTGCTTGCACATTAGCTTCCTCTCCAAGGGAGCTAAAGAGATACGATCGGTCCGGCCGTGCAGATTGACCTCATTGCGTTCTAGATTAAAACGACCAATACATCTCAGCCCTTGAAGCAGAGTGAAACAACCAGGGTAGCTCTCGCAACAGGAAGGAAACAGAGAAGGAAAAGATCAAGGGCTTATGTAAGGAACTGATCTGAAGGAGGGCCTTCAAAACAAAAACAATATAAAAAAAATGGGTTAGGAATCTTGCTCCACATCTGTCAGGTGGGATTAACAGCAAGTGGAATGGCGTTTATCTGCTTACACCTGCCATGACGGAGCAGAAACAAACTCTCTCTGGAAGCTCAAGTACAACACAGAAAAAAACATTAAATCTTCCTAAGTATGTGCGCGTTTATAAGACAAGAGAACAAAAGGGTGTTGTAAACAAGTGCCGGGATCCAAATTCTGGTTGTTTGTTGGCATAAGAAGCGATGTGAATGCTCCTCAGCAGAGCATGTGACTGAATGCCCGTTATTTGCGTGAGCGGCCCAGGGAAGGCGTAATTGGTGCCAGCACAGTGGGAAAGAGGCTCAGCGCCAGCCTGGCCATGCTGTGATCCTTTGACACGCGCTCTTCACATGTTCTGCAGCCCATACTGGCTGCTATAAATCGCTGCTACATTCAGTGGAAGATTTTAATGCATAACACATTATTGACGCAGAACACAATGCAATCAAATTGCCAAGGCTGTCAGGGTTGCAATATTTATACCAAATGGAATAAGTACACAATAACTAGGACAGGGGCTGTGGATGGAAAAGAGAAAGCAAGCCAAGATCTTATTTCAAAGCAAATTATCACAATAAAATAAAATACAGCAAACAACTGCAAAGTGCAAGGCCAAGCACAATAAACTGTGATGTACACAACCATTTCTGTGGACTGGTCAAGGGATGTGGATGTTATACCTATTATATTGCACTAACCCAGGACAAATGGTATATCTCAGATACTGCAAATCAGAAATGCATGTGAACTATGGCGACCTTGATTTCCATACAATGGCTTTTCCAATACCAAAACTATTTAGTTTTGTTTTTGACAACAACATGGGCTGGACATGTTATTAAGACCGTCATCTGAAATCTTCTAGGGCATTTAGATTTAAATTGTGAATTTGTTATTTTAGTGTAACAAGGTGAACACCCAATCCATGTACTGTTCCAGTGGCTAATATTGTGAGAACGCTGTAGATAGTCAGCAAAAAAAAAAAAAAAAAGACATCCAAAATAAAATAGCTAATAACCCAAGTTAACAATTTAGCAGTCTATAGCTTTATATTATTTTTATTTAGTTTATACTTTTATTATATAAATACAATGTTAAGGCGTTATTGACTGCCCAAAGCAAAGAAACTCCAAGATGAGATCTCATGTTAATCTCTTCTTTGTCTCCTAGACAGAAATGAGCTGTCTTTGAGACTTGAATACGATTTAGGCCTTTTCCTGTAAATGTGGCTCATTACCTTTAAATCTCAGAGATAGTTTACATTTGTCTTGTGTGTAACTCACATATGCAGAAATGAGGCATCTTTGAAACTTGAATGCGATTTTAGCCATTTTCCCAATCTTCCCAAATGTGTCTCAAATAAGGCTCATTACCGTTAAATCTCAGAGATAGTTTACATTTGTCTTGTGTGTAACTCACATATGCAGAAATGAGGCATCTTTGAAACTTGAATGCGATTTTAGCCATTTTCCCAATCTTCCCAAATGTGTCTCAAATATGGCTCATTACCTCTAAATCTCAGAGATAGTTCATATTTGTCGTGTGCGACTCAAATATTTTTTGTTTCTCCAAATCAGTGTTTCCCACACAAAGTATACAGTACTCGTAAACTGTGCATTTGGGTTTTATGATGATTTTTCTTTTTTATCCGTAAAAAAATTGCTTAGTCATTTGTGTATAGTTTGTTAAAATGAAATAAAATTAAGTTCTTTATATTGAAGAATATATTGTGTTGACAGAATGTCACTCTATATTGCACAATCCTGACTCATATACAGTATATTTATTAAAACATAATGCAAAGAATGGCTAAAAATGCTTTGGGCTTTAAGGGCTATGGTTCTCTGACAAACAGTGCCACTAAAGAGCACTAAAGAGTACTTTTTTTTATATACTTCATCTTACTCTTGGGTAGATAGAGGGGAGGGTTAGCAGTTGAATCCCTAAAAAGAAGATATGTAGATATGCAGGTTGGTAATGACTAGTCAATTACAAAATTGCTGTATAATAAATAATCAGGTTCTTTATTTTTTTTTTAAATCCAACCAGGATTATATTATTACACAGTACACGCAGGTGTCCCTTGTTCATTAATATGGCTAACCTTTTAGAAATGTCTACGCCTTAATGGCGGTCGGTTGGCGTCACGTGGTTCGGAGGAAACATGTGATAGTCATCGCCCTCCCGGCTGAGTGGTAGTGGGAGCCCCCTAGTGACAGGGAGGAATTGGACACGACTAAATTAGAGAGAAAAGCTGTGAAAAATCCAAGAAAGAAAAAAAAAAGAAAAAAAAAGAGAGAATGTTCCAGAATCTCCATCAGCATAAGCACTCCATAAGCACCTCCATAAGCACCAGCCCATGAGCAAGCTCAAGCCCACCTCTCAACCTTCAGAATGATTGTGAATGGAGTAGCCGAATGGTGTCTAGGTAAATCAAAAAAAAATTTTTTGTTCCATTAGATACTAAGCAACTCCAGGAGTTGCAGACTTTGGACAAACTTGTTGGACATCCACCACAAAAGAAGACCGATGTAGCTGGTGAAAAAGAACTTTTCCTGGCATTGGCCCGTACTTGTAGCCCTTACATACAGCAAGCAACCAAATTTCCTTCAAAATTATTAATCTCCTTTTTGACTGATTCTTTTCACTGGAAGATTGCCACAATGCTGTGGACTTTGTGTAACTCCTGTATAAATCATAATTTGAGTTGAGGAGTGTGACACTTAATATCTTTGTCAGGTTTTATGACATTTTGTATCATTTAGTGTCTTAATTTGCCAGATTTTGCTGGTGTCAAATTATATTGTGTGAATTGTAAATTTATTACACTGTATGCTGTTAATTGAGGATTTTTGATATTTTCAATAAAATTATAATATTTCTCATTTGTATTTCACACATCTCATTTATATCTGGCTTTGATCTCGTTTTGGTCATGCATCTGCTTCTTCTTCAAATGCAGTTCAGTTTCTCACGTACAGCTCAGATTTCTCAAATGTTTCTCAAGTATCTCTCGGATTCTGTCTCAGTTATGTCTCTTTGTTTCTCCTAAGTGGGGTTCAGGAGAAATAGAAAAGACAAAGTCGAGCTTGTAATGAGACAGCTCAATTCAGTCTCATGAGACAAGAAAAAGCTCATTCTGGGCAATAAAATTTTGCTATGGGTGTACAACTTAAAACAAACTGTCTTTACACTTACCTTAGAATAGGCTAATAAATTATAAATATTTAGTAAATCTTAGTTTCACTAAAATTAAAGCATAATATTACATTTAACATCAACTGCTAAAAAAATGGTTTGAGAAAACTAACTTCGGCAATTCATTGATAGCGACACTGGAAATGGCAGCTAGCTAATGACTTAGGTAATTGGTTTAGCTAGCTTGCTTACAAAGGTTGTGTATTTCTATGAGAACTATATAAAGACAGAATGACATCAGAAACAAGACTAAGCTATTGAGTACATTAACATTTACCTCAGGTTTGCTAGTATATTACTAATAAAATCACTATGAATCACTATGAGTAGAACTGCACTGTATATACACTTAGCTTAGCTAATTGAAGTTTATTTAGTGTATAATCATCTGGTGTAGTGAAAAATGAATGCTAAGCATGGCAGCTCGCTAGTAACCGAGGATAAGTTAGCTACCTAGCTAAATAAAAAAAACAACAAGACAGAATGACAATTGAAATGAAACAAAGCTGTTGAAAACCGCAACTTTTACCTCTGGTATGCTGGTAAATTACTAATAAAGGACTTATTATGACTGAGATGTTGAAAATGTGTTTCCTTAGCAATTCCTGCAAATTTTAAACAATGTTGAAGAGATGGGCAATGTGTGTCAAACCTTTAAACTTGCACATATTCCTGCCATATTTAACGGATTGAATTTGCATTTTGTGATTCTTTGACATGTATGAATGTGCTAAGCAGGTCGATGCTAAATGCAGTTATAGGTTTCAGGTGTGATTTTAGTCATATTAGTTTTAGCAACTTACCAACAAATCTGAGGTAAATGTTGATGTTTCTGAAAGTTTCACTTCATCTCTACTGGCATTCTATCTTTACACTGCTGTCATTAGCCATTTTCTACTGAATGTCTATATTCCCCAGTTGACTAGCGAAGGAGTTTTCAGTCTGAACTCTGTGGCTTGACCAAAGTTTAGCCACAAAGAGGCTAACCGCAGGGGTCTTTTCATTTGAGGGACTACCTGGGCAGAATGCTGAGTCATACAAAAAGAAAGAAAGAAAGAAAGAAAGAAATATCAGCCCTGAGGAATGCACAGGCAAGGCGAAGAGCAACAGCGCTCCTGGGAGAGGGGGAGAGCCCTTCTCCGTGAAAGTGTTATGTGAGTCCCTGAGCTCTGCAGCTCAGCAGGAGGAAAGCGATGTTTTAAGTCAAATTCAGCACAACATGACATGTCAAGGCTCCACTGTTTATTCATTTGGAGCTTTTTAGAAGCGCGGCCATGGGGAGAACGAGGTTCGGAAGCTGACGACTGCTTTAAATCCACTTTCTGTTTTTTTTTTTTTTCTCCTGGTTTGGAGAAGTCAGCTTTTTTTCCCCCATGCTGATTGTACAGGGAAAATATAACCCAGTTAACACATGACAAAATTTATGAGCTCAAAGTCCAGTGCAAAAGTTTGCGCACCCATTATAAAACCCACAGATATTGATCTGTGTCATTTAAGCAAGTAAATAAGGGTCCTTGAAAGCATGGATTGTTTTTTCGGGTTCCAATTAATTAAACCCTTATTCATTTATTTATTTTTAATCTACGTTACATGCTCTGCTTCATACTAGCTTCATTCTTAGATTGGCAAAAACAAGCTTACCAGCTTATATGCACTGACCAGAGGCTTCTCTACTGCTCCCTTACAAGCTTTATGTTACTTTGCAAATTCTGTATACATATTTAATTAGAGATCATTTGTAACTACAAGGTGGTATCAAAAGGTTTAAAGATACACGCATCACAGATCCTGTCACTTTTGCCATATGCCCTCCCTCAGACGTTCTGGCAGTATAATTCGTTATTGACGGTCTGGCCCCTTAGGACCCTTAAGATCTTGGTGTACAATGCTTCCAATGTCAAAAAAGGGGATGGGCATGCACTTGGTTGAGCTGCAGTACTGCCTCGCCCATCATGGAGATGATGGGCTCTTCCACTGTGAAGACTGTTGTTTCGTCTGAGGGCGGTTCCCATACACCCAAGTTTCGTCTCCGGTAATGATCCTCAACATTAAGAACAAGTCAACAACGACACGCTGATAGAGTTCCATCTGCTCCTGGGTCAGCCTAACTCAGAATAGCACCAGTTGCACAACTCCTGATGTACAGAAGACAATGTCTTTTGGCACACTGACTTATGAAAATTGGTGCTTCCTGTGACTGTGCATGCAGCCTTGTGCTGCCATCTGTTGGCATGTAACAAAACTAGTCTCAATCTCTACTGCTTCCTTACAAGCTGCATGTTACTTTCCAGTGTCTGTATACAAGTTTAGAGATAATGTGTAACAAGAACAAGATGCTTCTCTTTTTGCTTGTTGAATTGTAAATGGGAAATACTTCAGGTAACCTCATTTAGAACTGAAAATACTTGTGACCTTGTGCACCATAGGATGGGTCTGAGGGATAATTCAGCAGTCTGCTGATTGTAAAAAAAAAAAAAAAAATTAAATATGTAATGGTTAGTCCTGTTGTAGGGATGTTGTAGTGTATGATCCTCTGGAACAGCAGGAGAAAGGTGGTTAAAAACTTATTGTCTGAAGTCCTCCCCACCACCACCACAGGTATGGGTGTAACCATGTTTCTCAAATCTCTATTTTTTATTTTATGTTGATAAAAATAACAAGTTGAGCTGTCAAACCCAGAACTCTTGCAGGGTATGATCACTTTTCCCATCGCTTCTCAGAGCGTCACTGACCTCTTCTTGCTCGTGGCAATGTCGGACTGGTAAAAGGTTGGATGCGGTGGATGATCCGAGCACGGCCATGAGAGCTGCGCCGCGATCCGATACCTTGGACTTCTGCCAGACCACGGCCTGAAACAACATGGTAAAAATGGGTCATGCTATTTTCTCCCATCCTAAAATAAGACCACCTGTAGGATTGAGTACTCATATACACATGAATTATAAACAATTACCCTTCAAAAATGAACAGTGAGCTTACTGTGGCAGTGACTGAAAAGAAACCAGAAAATCCTGTGCTGCTGATTTTGGTGAACCCAGCTTGTGCCTTATTGCGCTTGCATTCTTTACCAACTTTGCCTAATTCTCCTTTTTTTGCCTGCAGGATTTACCAAATAATTCAATATGGAGACTGTGAACACTGGAAACTACTCACTGAACATGAACTGGCATTAATACCACTCTGTGCACCGCCTGTACATAAGAGTGCAATTACATTTGAAATGAACACATATTTTCACACCCATGCGTGTGCCTGTCATTGGCACTTCCACTAGTCAGTAAATATATCCAAGGTGTTGATTTCTGTGGTGCATTTGGTCCATAGCATGCATTGCTGCTATGAAATACACAGTTTGATAAGTGTAAAAGGATCACTCTAGTAAACAGCTTTGGGAGGACTTGTGAAACCCAACACTCGATGAAGTGCGAAGTTTGTGATATGAGACACCGTTGGAGGTACAACGCCATGGCATGAAATGGCCTTATGTTCCTCGTTACATTTCCTACAAACATTGAATCGATCAAACTAATCTGTATGAAGCAACTCCTTGGATGTAGTTCCTTATATAGCTCTTTTCATCTGCAACCCAACCACATGTTACACTGATCACACTCACAATCTGCTGCTGCACTTAAAATGAAGCCTGTAAACCTCACACCACTCTGTTCAGTACATTAGGCTTAGGTGACAGCCTTGGGCCATCAGCCATAGCCTTATTTGAGTCAGCTTAGTGGCTAATCTCATGGTCATACTGCTAAATTTGGACAATGTCCAGGTTAAAGGACAAATCAAGTCTTTTTCAACGTAATTCTATTTACTGTATCTATACATGTTACAATGTTTTTTTTTACCTAAAGTCTTTTGAATTTAATAAATTCTGCATAATTAATCATATCAGCGATTGGACTATTTTCTCATATTTGACAAAGTAGCTTAACAGAAATAGAAAGGAGTTATAGGAGTTCCTTGGAGGCCAGCGTTTCAGACAAGAAGCAGGCAGTCCGATAATGGCCTGGGCATACTGAGAAAACCTTCTACCTTGATGGTATCCAAGCTCTAGTGAAACACTGGGATAAGTGCATTAGTGTAACAGAGGATTATATGGAGAAATAAAGGGAGGTTTTACTCTCATTACTGTGTTCTGTTATTCCGCACAATCAAAAGTGATTAGAATGCCCCTTTTTACATTTAAAATTTACAAATGTATACTTCCTGTTACTGCATTCACCCATATTCAGATGAGTGAGAGAGTCTTGATCATTCGCTTATTTTGTATGCATGCGTCATGGAACATTTTATAAAATTTTCTTCATATTAAGTAAACAAGGTAAATCTCAGTCAAGTTAAAAATTCACAAAAGAGCAACTGCAGTCGCATGTCCTGTCATAAATGACCACTAATTAAACAAGGAAGTAGCAGAGATCATTAGTGCCTCTGGTGAGCACATATAGCTAGTACAGTTAGATGATTTGCTAATCCACCAGTTAAGATCGTATGTAGCAGTTCAACTCAAACTCTACACCTCTTCAACATTGTTTGACATTTTGAAGAAAATTTATATGGAAGCCTAACATTTGTCATTGGATCTTTAAAAATGCACAGGCCATAACCACAAGCACCTTTGCATTTGTAAAACTGTATAATATATTTAAGAATACATCTCAGTTTAGTAATTTATAAAAATTAATATCTAGGGTTATCACATACAGTACGTGCAAACTAATATAAAAAGTTTTTTTTTTTAATGTCACCATGTCCGTATATTTGACCACATGTGTCTGGAAGTATCTTCTCCTGGGTTCATTTGTCATAAAGCTATGCCAAAAGGAATATGAGCAGGGACCAGACTTCAGTCTGAGCTTTCCAGGAAATCAGGAAAGTGATTGGTGGAGGAACATTCCCTCGGTATGAGTGTGCTGTCAGGATTTAAGCTACGTCTTGGCAGGATGTTATCTCTGACTAATCAGCTTGGATTATTGAAAGTATGGATGGTAAAAATTGTAAACAATATTGAGACACAAGGTCAAAAAAGAAAAAGCCTTTTCTACATATGCATGTCTTTTAAAATATAAACTTTTTTTTTTATTTCCAAAGAAACTTATATTTCCAAAATTTTCTAATCTTCCAAAAGGGTAAAATTATATTTTTAATAATTGTCTTCTATAAAACACTTTAGCAGTAAAAAAAAAAATAATTATATATTCTGTACATCCTATATGGAGTTGTAGCATGAATGTGTATTAGTAATGGTCATTCAACCCTACATGCTTCTGCACTGAGACCAACAGATCATTTTGTAGACATATGATGACACCAAGTGGCCAAATATATTATTACAGGCCAAAAAACACCTGCTAGCCATTGTAAAACTCAACAGATCATTTCAGACTGAATGCATAGTGAGAATATTGCACCTCACTTTGGATGTGGTGATTAAAATATGCACATGCATACACACACAGAGAGAAACTTATTTTAAATGACCAAACGTTTCAGTTTTTCAATTTCGATTGCAAAACAAAGGAGCTTAACAGAAACTAATCTGTGATGTAAACGATCAGACCTGACACACTCATTAATAAAGTAGGAATTAGTAAATGTAGAAACTTGCCTTGACCTGTTGCAGAAACCGTGTTAAAAATGATCATGCTTCCAAAATCTACTTTTAGCTGCAATTTTCTTTTATTACTTTTTAAAAAAAGGGAAATATTTTAATAATCTGTCATATTTTATTTGGTTTATATACAAGCATGCTGCTGAGGATTTGCTTTTATACATATATTCTATTTTAAACACCCAGATCTTTCAACCAGTCTTGCTTCATTCTTCAGTTCCTACACTAACCAGAAACCTGCAGTAACCTAAAGGTGAAAGCACATGATGGATGGATCAAATTTCAATCGCAACAGTAGTAAAAGGAAATCTGGGTCATTCGCATATCTTCTCCTGTTATACTGAATTTCCAGTCCCACACAGTAGGAATGCAGATCAATCCCTGCTTTCAGGTTTATCCAAATGAGGATGGGTTTCCTGTTGAGTCTGGTTCCTCTCCAGGTTTCTTCCCACTGCTATCTCAGGATGTTTTTCCTTGCCACTGTCGCTGTCACCCTCGACTTGCTCATCAGGGACTATCTGACCATTTTGATTCATACACGATCACATTAGGGACACCTGAGTCAAGGTATGAACGCCTGTGAACTGAGCATAAGAGTGACGAAAGAACTGTATTGTAAATGGGTGATAAGTGGTGGCATGCACCTCATTTGCACCTCTTTAAAAGCGTCGATCTTCCTAATCCAGAATGTGCACACTTCGAAAGAGTGACCTTTGCCTTTCAGGTGCAGATGGGTGAAGCCTTGTAATGTATGATTTTGTTGTTGCTGAAGAAAACAGTACAATTCTTTGTACATGATTTGAGATTGTCGGTCTCATGCAACGATTTGAAGTAGCCATCAATAAAAATATCGTTACACAGGTTTACTAGGTTACTGACTTAAAGTATCATCAACTGTTGGGAAGCCAATGACATCTAGAGAAATTTCGCTCCACCAACTACTGTAGGTAAACAAAAAACACTCTAGACAAATGCCTTCCTCAATCCCTGAAAGATATTGGTCTTGAAATAACAAGACACTGGACAAGCACCTGAGTGACATGTGTGGACAGAAATCCTTCTGATAAGGGAAAAATCGTCATTTAAAGTTAGCAGTGTGAGAGGAAAAGGATGCTGTCAATTGTTTAAATTTTTAAAAATAAAGTTAGTTAATCTGTGATTTATCACTATTAACCACAATTTGAAAATACTTTTTATTATAGATTTATTGTATTATAAACGTTCAGTGTAGGAATAATGAAATGCGTGACAAACTGGATAGAGTTTTATAACCTCTCAAACATTAACATTCAACAAATGTTAAATTAAAATCTCTCGTATGGGACCGGTACCACATGCCGTGGGTGATAGTATGGGACGTGGCAACCCACCGACGATGGTTCTCGAACCCAGATCTTTACCGTAGATCCAAAAATCAACAACCTAGTGCCCTAGTCGCCTGAGCCACCACTCATACATTTTACATTTAATGTATTCTTCTAGCTTGGTGTTATCCAAAATGTCCATCTAGAAGCTTTTTATGATGAAACCTAGCGTTCAGCACACCTGGTGATGTTTTCTCAGTCAACTTATTATCCGTGTTAAACGTGCCGCTATCGCATACTGCCGGGCAGCTGCGCTGCGATTATGGGTAGCCATTAGGGGAAAACTTGGTCATGTGATCAATTTGGGTTAAGAAAATAGCAATGCGTTCAATTTTCTAGATTAATCACATGCGTTAACACGTTAATATTGATTGTAAAGATCACCTTAGTATTTCAAGCTCACTTTGAACAGGACATTTACATATACAGTGGAACCTTGGATTACGAGCATAATTCGCTCCGGAAGCAGGCTCGTAAACCAAATCAAATCTTCCCATAAGAAATAATAAAAACTCAAATAATCCGTTCCACAGCCCAAAAAAATAAATACAGAAAAATTATTACTACAATATATAAATTAAAAATAAAACAAATTAACCGGCACTTTACCTTTAAAAAAAGTTAAAATAAATCCCAACAGATGAGTGTTTCCGTTTGTGCGCGCAGGCGCCATTTATATGTGTGTGGCGTGTGTGTGTGGAATTAGCCCCTTCCCTCGCCTCGTCTTACACAGTAAAACTCCTCCTCCCTCCCCCCACCTCGCTTTTTAAGTTTCACAACAAACACACACAACGGAAACACTGTTTTAATGGGAAAAAAAGAAATCTCTCTAATAACACTCGCATGAGTGCAGACTAACGAAATCACTGCTGAAAGTAAAAAAATTAAAAAAATAAAAAATGAACCAGCACCTTACCTTTGAAAAGAATCGCGACAGAGCAGAGTTTCTGTGTAGAGCAGAGTGTGTATGTGTATCTGTGTGAAGCCGGGGAGGGGGGTGTAAAGGCAAGAGAATGTGTGTGTGTGTCTGTGTCGGTGTGTGTGTGTGTCGGTGTAAAAAAACCAAGACATGCTCGTTTTTCAAGTCAAAATTAATTAAAAATCTTTACTCGTCTTGCGGAACACTTGTAAACAGAGTTACTCGCAATCCAAGGTTCCACTGTATAGCACTTGGGAGACTCCCTTATCCAGAGTGACTTCAAAAATGTTTTGAAGTCCTTATACCGGTTCACTAAGTTACTGTCCAAGAGTATCATCATTCTAAAACACACTTGGGTGACACAATGGGTATTTATACATCATTTGAAGATTGCCAGCAACTCGGACATCTAGACAAAATTCTGTCCTTCACCTACACAGAAAATAGACTCTGAATTGTTGAATGTACTCTAAGAGATGATGGGACGAGTCGAGCAGTGCTAGACGATCAAAGGGAGAGTACAGTATGAGTACAATTCTTGTGCTTTCTGCATGTAACTTGTCTTTAATAAGTTTTTTTAATCGTTAGAGGATTTTGATCATATAATCAGGGAAAATATAGTGTCTAACACTGCACTATGTTTCATCAGGACAGCAATTATGTAAAAATGTCAAGCTTCATCTTCGGACACTAGATGGAAACTGGCACTCTGAGAAGGCGTAATCCATACCTTATTGTGCGTTAGGACGATCCTCAGCTCAGGCTTGATGATGGCGTACGCCATGAGCAGATCTTGCACCTTCTTCAGCTCGTCTTTGCACTTCTTGCTGTTGGAGTAATATTGTCTCCTGACAGGGAGGTTCTTGAACAGTTTCAGTGCACACACAGTGGTACCTGCGGGAAAATTACTAGTATATTTCTGGCAGTATTATCTGTTACACTTTTAGCATATTTTAATACGATTGATAGACATTTACCTTGGCCCAGGTGCGATGGCCGCTTCGAGACCACACACCCGTTGAAGTCGAGTGTGTACTGAGTGCTGATGTCATCATCGGCTGTTTTGGTGGTGATAATGACCTGCAAGTCAAAGAAATATAAAGGCTAAAATATACATATAGATACTTAGATACATACAGTATATTAATTGCTTTTTTTGTACATGAGACTGATTTATGCTTTCGTGTTCTGCTACATTTTCCAGTTTCTCATCCCTAAAGCTAAAGGTATTTCAATTCAGATCTAATCCTTTACTGGTTTGGCTTTAAAAACTTTGAGCTATTTTAAGGGCATGAGCATCACCGTGGTTTATAAAGACACAACTGTTACCTCGGAAACGGCGCATATGGATCCAAGAGCTTCTCCTCTAAAGCCATACGTCTCGAGATTCTCCAGATCTTCATGACAGGAGATTTTAGACGTGTAATGACTTACTGCCATGACAGGAGTGTCAGCGGCTTTGATTCCAGAGCCGTTGTCTCGCACCTCGATACGATCCAATCCATAATTCTCCTAGAATTAAAACACAACCTTATTACTGATTGCTCTGCTGCAGTTCTTTTCATCTTATAGGAACCTGTTCCCAATATTTAAAGAAGTCTTGACGGCTTGCTCAACTATATGACAAAATATCTAAAAGAAATGCAAATGTTAATTAAAAATGACTTAAAATCTCAATATACTAAAATATAGTTTCTAGGTTTATAATTTAACATCTGTTATACTGAGAAGGTTTCTACATTTATAATTTAATATCTTAAAATACTTAAAATGACTCAAAACACTTTTTAAATGTATCATTTAGTATCTCAAAATACTCAAAATGTTTCTAAAAGTGTTTACTTAACGCAAAATATTAAAATGTTTACAACTATTTAGTATCACAAAATACTAAAAACGTGTCATAAAATATTTAAAATTAGAATACACATGGATTTTTAAATGATAATTTAATGTCTCAAAACAATTTTTTCTACATAATGTTACATATACAAATACTAAGAAAGTTTCTTTTTTTATGTTAAATACTAAAACATTTCCAAGATTATACTTTAATATATTAAAACACTGAAGTTTAAATAAATATAATTTAATATCTCAAAATATTAAAAGAAGTTAAAGTTACTAAAATTATCATCATTTAGTATCTAAGAATACTAAAAAATTATAGTTTCATATTGGAAAATACTTTCTAAAACTGAAACGTGTATGAAATGTATGAAATACTAAGTTTAAAAGTTTTCAATTATGTCAAAATATTATCAAAACACTTTTTTTTAAATTATAATTCAACATCTCAAAATATTAGCTTCTAAAATGATAATTTAATATCTTCACATACTGAAAAGGTCTTTAAAATGATTATTTTTGTGTCCCAAGATTTTAAAAATAAATATTTTTACAAATTGTACAAATTAATATAGAAAAATACTGAAGAACACAAAAAATGTTTCTAAAATGACCGATCAGGATCTTACAATATTAACAAAGATTCTAAAAATTTAATTTAGTAAATCAAAAGTGGTTTAATGCGTTATTTAACATTTAATTTTAATATGCATTTATTGTTTGTTATTTAATTATTATTACTTCATCTTAAAATACTGAAAAGATATGGGTTAGTAGCTCAGAAGTCACTTTTAGAGAACAATTGATACTTAGAGTTAATGGACACTTTTATAAAAATATAATAATAACAACAACAACATCATCAACCATTATAAAGGATGTATAAAAAGACGATAAAAAATTTGAGAGACGACAACAAAGAAAGAAGACAAAGTCACAAACATGGTTATAACTATTTGAATATTTATTATTATTTAAGATTATTTTTATAATATATTATTTAATATTTAAATATTAAGAAATTATTAGTAACAACATTAACAATATACAACATTATCCTTGTCTTGTGAGTGTGTTTTTGTTTTAAGGGGTAAAACCTATTCGTTCATTTACCAGTTTGATTTCTAGACTCGAGGATTCAGCATCAAGCGAGTTCTCGATCAGCTCCTTGACGACATTTGTGACAGAAGTGATCACCTGCGTGCTGGAGAGCAGTCGCACAGTGTCTGGGGGAAGCGCCTTCATGCCTCACTCAGCTGGAGAGAGAGAGAGAGAAGCCAATTTAACCACCATGCATAATTTATCATTTAAATTTATTGTTTAAACCTGCTGCTTTTTAACCTTTTCATTCAGAAATTGCTCCTAAAATATTACTAATTCTTTAATCTGTCTAATGGTGTAAAATTGATTATAAAAGTGAACACTGTGGGTCAATAAGCAGAAAAGCTTTAAGATTTACAGCGCAGAGTCACCTCAAGGATGCAAATAGGCTTCAAAATTTAGAACACTTCACATTTCCTTTGCATTTATCCAACCATGACATTGTAACGGCTGAAGAGAACGTGCATTACAACATGAACAAAGCAAAGGATACCTTAATCACATGATCATTTACAGATGTCGTTGAAGTAAATGAATCTCATGTCCCATACACATCTGCTAGCAAAAGATTTGTTCATTATGTTAGTCAGATTCACATTCTGCATTTCTCATTAAATTATCATGAGCATAACGACAGGTGTACACGGTAAAGGCTGTTTGATGAACATGGCAGCACAGATTTATATTTTGTCTTTATATAAATATATTATTTATATTGTATTATTTTATAAACTACTTTAACATAACCTTTTTTTATTTACTTTTGGTTAATAATTCTTTTATGAATGAAAAATAACTCATTACACATCCCACAATAAAAACAGACCTGGACACACCTTCTTTTTCAATGTTTGTTAATTTTTTTGTACAGTCTAAAACCATACTGGATTTTTATAAACGATGAAATGACACATATGATGTTAAAGTATTAGGTAACAACGACAACAGCAACAGTGTATTGTTCTTTTAAGTCACAAAGGTCAACTGTTCTGTAACAGTTCTTGCAAGAACAGTATTGTACAGTATCAAGTGCATTTGTAAAACCCCATCAGACATCATGATGAAACTGTCTCTCATGAAGACCTTCCCAGGAAAGCAAGAACAAAATCTACCTCTGCTGCAGAGGAGAAGTTCATTTAGAGTCACCAGCCACAGAAATCTCTAATTAATAACAAACAGCGCCTCAGATTATGAAGGCTTTACAGAGTATAAATAGAACAAGACCTATTAAAAATGTAGAGATTATTTCATACTGTGGACACCATCAGAATTGTTTTACAATGTAGAAAGAAAAAAAACAGAATATTTAGAATTAGTTGTGTTCAAACTTTTGCCTGATATTGTAGATCTTCTTAGAACTTTAACCTCTCTAATGACACTTTCTTTTGCTTTACACGCGCGTTGTAATAATCAGTACACGCGCGCTGTACACTCACGCTTACAAACACAAAATAAAAGATGTTTTCCGCGCGCGCGCGTGGTCACGGTGTTATAGTAAACAGTACACGCGTGCACTGATGTTGATTATACCGGTGAGAGACGCGCACCAAGTCCGGTCTAAAACCCATGCTTTTTCCCCAATGTACAATGTCTCTTCTTCGTCCTGAGTAACTGATGCTGATTCAAGTAATGCTTCAGACCTGCTCAGTGTTAGTGACTTACATAAAGCATGACAAACTGTCCATAAACACACGCGCGCGCACATCAATGACTGTGTCTAGAGAGTGTACATACAGTATTATATAGTAAACAGGTTTGAGCATGCAATACAGTTAATTATTGCTCCAATAGATACAATAATTATTATTTACTCATTTACTCACAACAACAAGAAATCCGGTTCTTTAAAAAAAATATATTTTAACCTTATATACACACACCATAACTCTGCCAAGTCGCCAATGCGGAAATAACCACGCACAAAAATCACAATTAAGCGCCTTTTTCTTACGTTTTTTGTTTTGATTGGCTGGTTGGGTGATCAATCATGGCTACTACGTCGACAGGACCAATCGCATCACATGCCTAAAATAAAGTCGTTTATATACCACAAAGCTATTAATAAAAACAAAAAATGCGTAATATTTCTAAATATATTATTAGAAATATATTTTTAAACATTTAAAAAAAAAATTTTGTGGCGTATTTTTTAACATGTTTAGGACTTTGTGGCATCTCCTAAGCTGTGATTGGAGGATACAGTTTTAGAGGCGGGCCCATTCCTTTAGCTATTTATCAGTGCGAATACAAGGCATACAGCGGGGACGAGTGTCAGAGCAACAGGGTTTAAAATTAAATCAGTGCTTTTTGGAAGAAGGTAGGGTCTTATTTATTCAATAAAATGTACAACCATGTTTCTTTGCATTCGTATTAATGTTTGCGCTTTACATCTAAACGCAGATCAACTGCAGCTCGTTGATTTAATGCTTTTAAGTCTCATCCGAGCTGTGTCCTAATCCGCACTACACAGTGAGTGAGCGAGTCAGTGAGGGGAGCGGATTGGAACACAGCCGGTCTAACGGTGTTGTCTTTTATCTCTGCTTTAAATGCTTTCCAATTAGAATTAAAACGTGTAGAAATTAATATAAAAATAGAAAAAAACACATATCTATATTTCCTGATAATTAATATATATATTTGTATCTATTTATTTATCCGTCTAAGATAATTGTAGACTAGCAAGCTAGCAAAAAACTAGTGCGTTAGCCTAAAGCTAGCTAGCATCTTTAAGGTTAAAAATGTATTTGTTTATCACTGTAAGGGAAAGTACAGATGTAAAAACAAAACCCATTGTGGTTGATTAAAGTTTTTTTTAATTAATTGGTGAATTTATATTTCTGTCGTTAATAAGATGTAGGTGCACGAGCGCTTTGCTGTTTGTTTGTTTATTTGTCTTAAGTTAACGTTTTGTTCTTTAGTGAGGAATTAAGATTAAATTAGATCAGATTATGCATCATGATGCAAGATATATATAATTAGTTTAAATCTAATTCCTATTGAGTCTATTGACTATCCAGCATGCATTGCATTCAAATTATTATTGTTTTTTTTTTGTTTTTTTTTCTATGTTAAATCTATGTTTCTATGTTAACCAGGTCTGAAAGCTTACTCTTAGACTAACAGCTGGATTTTGAAAGCAATCATAACCGTGATATGTATTTATTTACTTGACTAACCATTAAGGTAATGTGTAAACTTTCTAGACCCTTTTTAAAAATAATAATAATAATTTGAACAGTTTCTTTAATAATAAACGCAGACTCTTTACTGTGAGAAAAAGAGAAAGCAGATCTGTGAAACGTGGCATCTGGACAGATGTGAGTGAGATCTGCGTGTGTAATCTTATCAGCCGGGAGAGGAGTTGTGTAATAGGAGTGGTGTGGAGCAGACAGGACACGCTGACAGAATGTGAACTTTGCTATGAAAAGAAATCTAATAAACAAGTCAGCCAGTGTGGGTCGGATGTTTCAAAGGAGGGGGAAAAAACACAAGCCGTTGATTTGATGGAAGATAAAATGTGACAAAAATGAAGGGAAACAAAATAATTTTTTTAAATGTCAGCATTTCCTCCAGCAACTTTTTATTTTCAGGGGAAGTCGTTAAAACATGCTTCAAGAGTTTCCCAGTGACGTCATAGCCTATTCATTTATTGATCGTGATCATGCCATAGATTATAACGGATTATAGATTACAGGTTTTCTTGCCTTTTATTGTGAATGTAAAACCAAAAAGGAGAACTGAAGGGGAGTTAATAGATTTGATTACTTGGGAATATGTTTGAGAAAGGAGTTTAACAAGAAGACTGGAAAAGTGCAAGGATTAGTTTGCACAAACAGTTGTGGTCAGGGATCAGTGGTGTTTGTGCAGAGGGTCCTCGAGAACAGCGGTCGATTGCAGGGGATTGGTTGTTATAGCCGTGCAGCAGTACACCTTGAAACGGTGTCTGTTGCAGAGTTAAATAGTAATTAACCATGGTCATATTTAGGTGGCTTTTTTTTTTCTTTTCTTTTTTTTTAAGCCTCTGCTTTATGGATTTGATGATCTTTGTGTCCAGATATTGAAAGTGCTACAGTACAAATACATCTACTCTGACCTGCTGAGAGGGGGAGAGATGTCACATCATAGTTCTCGGTGCAGTGTTACATAATGTTTTGCTATTTTGTTTGTGAGTTCAGAGGGCACTTTTCTGTCTCTGTCTGATGCAGGTCTGAACAAAACCTTAAAGCCTTTTTTTGTTCGTTTGTTTTTTAGCATTTTAACATTAGAGTATGCTGCTCAATCAGAGTAGTGCAAAAACAAGTCTTCTATTCCTGTCAGCAGAACTAATAATAACGAGTTGTCATGATTAACATATTACAAATAATTTACATTTTAGTGATGATTTAAAAAAATAATAAATAATAGTTTGTGTGCTCATGCGTCAGTACACGGTTCTGCTCGTCTTCGTGAAAGCCTGCGCTTGAGATTATGTAAGTGGTTTTACACAAACCACCAGACATTTGAGGGAAAAAGCCACAGCTCATTTAATTTAGTTAAGTTGTAAATACTAGGGAGATTTACACACACACGCGTTTCAGAATGAATTGCTGTACGTTGCAAACACCAATACTCATTTCAATATATAATTTAGGTAACAAACCGATGGCAAGACAAAAGCGCTGTAACAAAGTATCTACAAAGTGGTTTAAAAAAAAAAAAAAACTTTATTATTGTTTCTAAAAGAGAACATGACATCTCTGGTCTTTTAAGGTAATTATCATGTGTGTACCTCTTGCATTCTCATTTTCTTTAAGGAAGGAAAACAAGGCATTTTCAATGATTTAATTTTAAATTATTACTAGAGGTTTATCTGTGGCTCTCGCTGTAGACGCTCTGAGAGTTTCATTCCCTCGTCATATGCGATGTCTCTCTGTAGACTCTTTGCAGTCTGATCCGGGGTTTCAGTAGCTACGAGTCCGGCCTGAGGTGCACGTTATCGCCGTAGGTGCTCTCTGGTCTGCTCTGACTTTTCAGCAGATCTCAAACGTGCCTGTCGAGGACTAAACTTTTTAAGGTGGCATTTTTTTCCTGGTAATCAAATGAAGAGATCATCTTCTTCTTTGTTGTTTAACGGCGGTTCTAATCCAGTAGGCTACCTAACCACCAACTGTAGGTCTCACTCTCTACTATCGTCCATGCCCTCTTAAAGCGCCATTTTTCGTTCTTATTTTATAGACGTTGGCATTCAATAAGTTGTAATACAGCCACCTTCTGGTCTTGATCTCCCTCCTCTTTCTTTATCTCCTTTGTCAATACTTTCTCTCTTGTCCTCTTCCTCCTAGTCCTCAACTTATGAACGAGTTCCGTTCTGGCTCTGGTGTTTACTGTGAGCTTGACAGATGGTTTCCACTGTATAATTAGGATTATTCATCATCAGGACTGACATTTTCTATCATCGTGCTCTCAAACTGATTCACTGAAATCGGTGAGGCCGACTCATTCCTCCCGCACGCACACACGTACAATATACCGGACTTGAGACATTTTATACATTCACTTACACACTGAGAATATTATATATAATTGTAAATATTGGTATCTAGATCACTGCAGTGTCTCTTCTTTTTGTACAATATACGTGAGCTACTTACAAGATATGTCCGCATCCATCAACGTTCATAAGTCTGGGACTTGCTGTATGCATTTCCCTGCGTACTCAACCTTTCCTAATTCCCATCCCAGATCAGCCAGCCTTCCTTAAAAACGTCTAATGCTTCCTTTACTGATCTTGTCTCGACTCACTTTGAAGATACTCGGATAAATCAAGTCACGATACTATTCATGTGCACCGACCTGTAAGAGCTGACATGAATAATGCTGATTATCTTGTTATAATGGCGTCTGGAAGTGAGTGAGGTATATTACTCAGCAAGTGAACATTCTGTCTTTGAAGTTGATGAGCAGAAACAAATGGGAAGGCATAAGGATTTGAGTGACGAGAGACAAATAGTGATCTCTAGGCAAAAGGATCAGAGCAACTCCAAAAGAAAACTGCAGGTCTTGTTGGAATATCCCCTCTGAAATGAGGAGGCCTATAGTGTGGTACGATGTTCTGCTGGGAAACCTCCGGGCCATGTTGATACGGACGCTACTCTGACACACAGCACCTTTTATAAACGTCGTTCCCGATCAAGTACACCCTGTCATGGAAAAGGAGTGACTTTGATCAGTGAATAATGCACTCTGTTTTGACATTAGGCTGGAGAAACGAGTCTGATCTGTACAGATCTCGCCTCACAACTTGCAGAAATTAAAAAATTTGACATATCAGTGCCAGACACCAAAGCATACCTGTGTTTTTGGTTTATTTTGTGCATGTGTGTTGCGTATATAAGAAAATCATATCCTGACAGAATTGATCTCAGTATTGATGTAATATGGACGAATCGCCACGGCAGGACTTGACTCCATTCAGCCTCAGCAGCTCTGCAAATGTCTGTTACTATAAACTGCCGTGTCACTTAGTGGTCTGTGTGGTTTCTGAATAAATGCACTGTTTCTAGACGGAGACGTTATTCAACTGTCTGAGTGAAATGACTGTCATGCGGCATTCATGAGTAACAGATGTGTCAGTCAGTGGTACGTTCCCGATTCTGGTTTAAGAAGCTGATTTTTTTTGTTTGTTTGTTTGTACGCTAACAACCATGATTACTGGGATCGACTCAGGCTGTTTTTAGGGTTTTTGCTCTTTTCTTTATTTTTTTATTTTTTTACGTCATAACACTCCTGATTATTTTTCATCTCAAGCAACTCTTTGTTAAATGACAAAAATGATTCATCTACACCAGTCACTTGAAACATGTAATACTGAAACACAATTTTACTTAAAAAAAA
>QMIH01000449.1:131512-170283 GCA_003987875.1 Clarias batrachus | reverse complement strand
CTCAAAATTTATCATGTCTCGTAAAAACATGTACTATGTTTCACAGTAAGATATAGATGGATAGATATAGATATATATATATACACTGTAGATATATCTAGATATATATATACACTGTAGATATGTGTGTGTATATATGTATGTATGTATTTCCCCCCCCAGTGTGTCCAGGATACGAACGATTTCCATTCCGGGAGAAAGTTCCTAAGTCTGTTTTGTTCTTAAGTCTGACAAAGTGAGTCTTGTACGTCTTTGAGACGAATACGCAGTGTAAAGCATGCTTTCCTTTCCCCACACTGTCATCATGTGGCCAAAAACCGTAATCGCGTCTAATTAAATTGGCCCCATGCAAATTTAAGTGTTGTCTCTGCAGCTTTAAATCACGAGGTGAATCCTGGACGCCATTTCGTCTCGGAGCTGTTTTCCACTGTATTGGACTGTGAACTTTTCCAAATTTACTGTTGTCTGTCTTTTTTTCTTTTCTTTTTTTTTTGTACAATGTACATGACCTACTTTCGTGATTGAACTGGTCGTAGAACTGTGGTCCGTTCGTATCTGTGGAAATTTGTAACTCGGATGTTCATAAGTCTGGGACTACAGTACGTATTGTATGTGCATTATATATTGCATACTGGTTACTTCCTCTTCTCGTTCATGTTATAGAAGCTATAAAGAGTCGTTTCCTCACCAGCCTCTTTATTTCTCTCTCTTTTGAAATTAATAATAATATATATTTTTTAATCTTTGTCACAGAGAAGCAGCAACGAAAAAAAAAAACCTCCTTCCATCTCTATTATATTTTACGCCTCCATTTTCCTCCACTGGGACACCTTTTGAGTTGTTTGTTATAGAAATGGTAAAGTGTGTTAAGGTTAAATAAATCTGCACTACTGTCACTGCTGCTGTTCCTACAAATCGAATTATCAACTTTTTAACCAATCAGAATGCAGGATTCAGTAGAGCTGTGGTATACATCAGTGCCGCTTTTGTGATTTGTATGTGGTCGAATGTGATCTGTCCAGGTGTTCCCTCAGGAGGTTAGGATGAACGTTGGCGTCGCCCACAGCGAGGGGAACCCCAACACCCGGGTCATGAACAGTCGGGGGATCTGGCTGACGTACGCGCTCGGCGTGGGAATGCTTCATATCGTGCTCTTGAGCATTCCTTTCTTCAGCGTCCCGGTCGTCTGGACTCTCACAAATGTTATTCACAACTTGGTAAGTCCTCCATATTATCTTTTTCTCAAATAAACAGTTATTCACTTTTAAATATTTATTTATTTATGAATTTATTTTTAATTGAGCAGCAGTTTGTCTCTGTGAAGAACCGGTGCATCCTGGTAAACCCCTGCACGTTTTCTGGAGTCCAGTTTGGACAAAGAAGCAGGACGTCGGCGTGACACGAGAGATCGAGTTTCCTGCCATTTTTAGTTTTGCTATAATAATCCTGTTTTGTTAAAGAAGCGGTTTATAACCCCCTTGTGAGTTCCCTTTCAAAGCAGAGGGGGTGGGCTTGAGTCAGGAGGCATAAAAAACTAGCGGGACGCATTGTGTAATTTATTTATTTTTATTTGTATTTTTAAACTCATTGAATTTGAGGTCTTTGCAGTGTAGATCATCACTTACTAAACGCTCTGTTGTGACTGATTCAGTCATGTGTATTTATGGAGATGATTTAGCTGCAGGCCCGAGACTAGCTTCTCAAGTCTGAGAGAAACATGAGCTCAGAAAGCACAGAGTTTTTAACAGACTTTTCATTTACATTCTCCTTTCTGATTGGGAAAACTTCAAATACGGCTTGATATATGAGCGGTGTTCAAGTCAAACTGGGACTTTTCTGGTGACTTTTCTGGTGAATGAAGGCATAAAACAGACAAAACCACCAAAGAAGAGTTATCTAAAGTATTAAAAACTAAATAAATAAAATGCTTTATACCTTTCACAGATTAAAAAAATATATATATTTTAAATGTTTACATCAAAAATGCATGGCAATCAGAATGGGATCAATTTTTACCTATCAAATGACATGAGATAAATCCTGATGTCAGAAGAAAACAGCAAAACATTGATCCTATTCTGATTGCCACAATTTGATTGTGCCAGTTTGATTGTATTTTTCCATTTAATAATCGTTGGGATCGAGTCATTTATACAAGATGCAGAATAGGTCACTCGAAAGCTATGGTGAATTTTCTCTCGAGAGTAAAAATCTGTAGTGTTCATCATCTGTCCTTCAAACATATTTTACTTGACTGTAATACTTCTACTCCTGTAAGGAACTTGTTTAAAAAAGTAGCAAGTAAATTCCAAATGTAAAGTTCTTAAACTTAAATGTAAAAATAATCTTATCTAGTTTTATTATCAAGTACCAAAAACAGACTCTAGCCATGATTTATAGCTGTAGAATTTGGCATGAAAGAAATTTTAAGACATAAAACTAATTGACAGTTGCAGAAGACCTGAAGTCCAGTACGGTGATGAGACTCTTAGCTGCAGTAAAATATCTGAACGCCGCAAACGTTTTCAAGAAGGCCGTACGTCAGTGAATGACGAGGTGGCTTGAAGCCCCCTGCAGTTGTTCCTGTGAGCATCGTTCGAGTGGAGCGTCTGGTCCCTGAAAATTGTCATCGCTGACTGGAAGTGACGCGTCTGTCTCGATCATTCACCAACACCACTTCTACATTACAGGAACTCGATCCTGGCATCTGGCGTACTGAGAAAACTTGGATAAAAGTTTTAGTGTAGTAAATAATAATCAATATTACACAGAAATTCCAACCCAGACGAGAGGCGTTCCACTAACGGTGATAATAGACGATAACGGCACTGTGACGTTTAACTGTATGTATCACTCCGCTTCACAGGTGTCCTAACTGTCAGTTAAATATGCTAACTATCGGTCGCAGCTTGGGTGAAAGTACGGTACAGTCCACAATACTGAGGAGAGAACATCTGCCGGTCAAATCCAGCGTTCAAAACCAGCCACAGAAGCACCTTCAGCAAGAAAACACACCTGATAAAGTCATGTCATCTTAAACAACACGCTGTCTACTTAATAATTGCTTCTAATTCGCACTGATTTGCTTCTGTTGTTTTATTAAGCTTAAGATGAGCTAGAAAGCTAACAAGACTGAATCCCAAATCTCTCTCTCGTTTAATACGTTACAGAAGACGCCCTTTTCTTTTCTTCATTGTTAGTTTAAATATTTGCGAAACCAAACCAAATAGCAGACAAACCAGAATTGCAATGATTAAGAATCAGCAAACAGACCAGCAGGCGCGAAAACTTGTTGACTTCCGTCATCGTTTTGTTGGCCGTCGTTCATCTGTGAACGTAGAGCTGCTGGCTGTCCTGTGACTGAAGGTCACTCATCTGCTCACTTTATACCCCGTTATCAGTGTGTTATCTCTGAGCTTTTTGTGTTTATGAGCTTTGTTTTGTTTTTGTTTTTTTGCTTGTTTTTTTTTTTTTTCAGGGAATGTACGTGTTCATGCACGCGGTAAAAGGGACGCCGTTCGAGACTCCAGACCAGGGCAAAGCCAGGCTCCTCACGCACTGGGAACAGCTAGACTACGGCGTGCAGTTCACATCATCCAGAAAGTTCTTCACAATTTCACCCATTATTCTGTACGTATTTGTGCGAACTGTTTTTGCGTGTAGACTTTTCTTGGATCGTTAGAGTTTCACAATACTGTGTTGTTTTTGGTTTTTATACATGCATTTTAAGATGTTTTTCCCCTTTTCACAGCTACACATTTTTTTTATCTAATAAGTAATAAATACTTCACAGAGCAAGAGATTCGAAATGAAAGGCCAGTGATTTGGAGAGCACATAACAGAAAGAAATCAGACGTAAACTTTGCTGTAGCAGCAGACGGCAGAAATCTTTTTTCATCCAACTTTTTAAAAAAAAATGTATTTAGTCAAGGACTGATTTTCTTCATACTGGTCGTCCCCAACTTGCGAACGAGTTCTGTTCAGGGAGCACGTTCATAAGTCGGATTTGTTCTTAAGTCAACAAAGTGAGTCTTGTACGTATTTGACACGGATATACAATGTAAAGCAGACAGTCCACTCAACTAAATCCCCAGCAAAATTCATACATGCTCTTAAGGGATACTTAATCTCAAAGTGTTGTCTCTGCGCCTTCTAAACGCGAGAGTAATCCCGGACGCCAGTTTTACAATGATAGATATTTTCCATCATTGTGCTCCCAGAATGATTCGTTGAAACTGGAGAGGTCAACTCATTTCTTTCTCTCTCTCTCTCTCAATGTAGTGTACATTTACTTACACACTGAAAATATTGTATATAATTGTTAATAAAGGTATCCACGACTTCAAATTTCTGCAGATACTAACGGATCGCGGTCCTACAAATATTCATAGATGCGAACAAATTGTGTAAGTGGCTCACATTGTACAAAAAACAAAAATAGACACTACAGTGCACCAGATACCAATATTTACAATTATATACAATATTTTCAGTGTATGTATTTTTCGCTCTGATGCTCTGGACCTCAGTCGTTACTTTTTGTATGAAAGGATTTCGGGCGTCACTCATTCACACAAGCCTCAAGCGTTAACTTAAAAAAGGAAACATTTCATTTTATTTCCGTCGGCTCCCCCGTGGATTCACCATCGAGGTGATGTTTTGAATTTATAAGATTTCCTTCAAATATCAAATCTGGGATAGTTATTACAGCAGCACATTATCGTTAGTAAAATCTTTCTTCTGAATCTTGTTGTCAGCATTTTCCCCTCCTGACTTGAGTACGAACACGTTACAGATGGGTTCCTATCACATTAATCATCAATCGCACCCTGCTCTGACCTGCACAAGACCTAAAGCAAGGAATAAGTGTTTGAGAACACGGTGTGTAACGGACACGGAATGATTACTGTCATGAGCGTCATGAAGACACGCCCCTGTCGGAACAAAAAAGAAAAGTCCTTAAATCTAATTCTAGAGAGACAAATATGAGAAATACTTTCTTTCATTTGAGAACTAGTGATGTTTCAGTTATCCCAGGGGTCTCCATACAAAAAAAATGTCACACTTTAGTCTATATTATTTATTTATTCATAAGAATGTCTTGAAATTATTTGTATGCCTATAAGGATCATTCTGTTAAAGCAGTGACGCAGAGCATCATTACAGCATAACAATCTGTACCGTTTTCTTTCCCCGCAGATATTTCTTGACGAGCTTCTACACGAAATACGACACGGCTCATTTTGTGATAAACACGGCGTCATTACTGAGCGTCCTCATCCCTAAACTGCCCCAGCTCCACGGAGTGCGACTCTTCGGAATCAACAAGTATTAATTGTTCAGAGGGAACGGCGCCAAGAACCCCTCCCCCCTCCCTCCCTCTCTCCTGCGTCACTTTGCAGTTTTGTACAGAGTGTATATTTAGTGTTTGTCTTTGCCTAGAAGCACCTCGCGTTATTCCGAGGCATGCATACAGTACGTGTCGACGCCTCAAGCGTTATCTTAAAGAAGTAAATATTTAATTTTTCTTTCCTTCGGCTCCCTCATGGATCTGGGCTGGCCCGGGTTTCACTGTTGAGGTGGTGTTTTGTTTTTGTTTGTTTTGTTTTGATGTTTCTTCCTGTTTGTTTGTTTGTATTTGCGCACTAATTTGAGGCTTTTGTTTAAAGGTTTTAGAAGATTAAAAAGAAAGAAAGGAAGAAAAAAAAACTTTCTGTATAAAAGTCAGACCCTGTAGTCCTTTCAGTGTCTTAAAAAATAAAAAAACAATAAAGTTTGCATGATTTTTCTTTTTTTTTCTGATTAATTAGGTTTGTTAGATGAAGTATTTTGATAGCGATCCTGCATCAGGTTTATGCAAAAAAAAAAAAGGTAAAAAACAACAATGTGCATTAACACAGGTTTTGGTGTTTACTGATGCGAGTCTGATGTTTATGTGCTCATTCCAGTCAGTGTGCTCGTTTATTAGGACGTAACTGTGAATCTCTTAATGAGCAGAGCAGATTTTTTTTTTTTTGTTTATTTTAATTGTTTGTTTTTCCCCCCCAGCATCTCTGTTTATTCATAGTATTACTGGAGCTCAAACAAACCCTGTGTGTAATAAAGGCTTATTTGTGCTCTCTCTTTCCTCGTCTCTGTCTACGACTCAAACTGTGTTTTTGGATTTCAATAAATAGGTTCGTAATCAGCTACGTAAGGACACTTGGTACTGTGGCCTCGTACCACTAGGGTCTAGGGTTCGATTCCCACCTCGGAGTCTGTGTGCATGGAGTTTGCATGTTCTCCCCGTGCTTGGTGGGTTTCCTCCCACAGCCCAGAGATGTGCAGATTAGACTAATTGGCGTTCCTAAATTTCCCGTTGTGTGTGTATGACCATCAAGCTGGCAACCTGAACGTGAACAGACCGAAATATCAAAGACAAAAATACGTAAGGAATAAAATGCTGTACAGCTGTAGTCCGTCAATATTATTTTATTAAGCAAAGAAAAATTCTACTATACTTACTTAGTTGGCATTACTATGGTAACGGAGCTCGATCCACTTATGGCTTCTAGATGAACATGCACACTATTTTTAACTGACTTGTTAATTTTTTAGACAAACATTTAAGTAGATGAAAATCTAAGGCTATAGGGCTGGATGTTACGATATTATACAGTAATATCAGGAAGACTAGACTGGAAAAGTCAGATTTAAAGCACCAGGAATGTGAGCGAGAGTGAGATCTCTTTCGAGTATAGAAGACGGTTATGCAACTTACAGGATTCCATGAAAGCTGCAGAACAGTACCGAGAGAGAGCGTGTGGAAGCGGCTGATAAGATCAGATGAGTTTGAGAGACAGAGCAAGACCAGACAAGATCAGGGAAGGAAGCATTTAAAATTTGTTTTAAAGAAGGCTAGACGGGAACATCTGCTTTAAGAGGATGAGGGTGAATGAGACCTGCAGTCAGAGGTAATGCAACCTACTGGATTCCAACCACCATTAAACAAAAATGGAGAAGGAGAAGAGTAACTGATCAGGGAAGGAAGCATTTAATTTTTTTTTTTTTTTTTTAAGGAATGACAGGACTGGAGGGTCAGCTTTAAAGGTACCAAGAGGGAGGATGTAGAGAAGATCAAGTGTGTGGAAGTGCCAGATAAAAAGGTTGAGACACAGAGCCAGACGAGACATTATCAGGGAAGGAAGCATTTAAAATATTTTTTTATTTAAGGAAGGCTGGTCTGGGAAATTGTCTTTAAGAGATCTGAAGTTGTTGGTAATATAACCTACTGGATTCCAACCGCCGTTAAACAAAAAACAAAGAAGCAAAGCAATATCATTTTTAAATTACAATCACATATCTTACTTGAACTTGTGTTGTTTGTAAACTAAAAAGTAAACAACCATTTTAATATTTACAGTAACAGACGTGTCTGACACTTGAGGCTCCTTCCTGTTGTACATGCACCTGTGAAGGAGCCGTTACTATAGAAACAGTAATATTTTAGAGCTAGTGTGTTAATATAATAAACTTTCGCTGCTCTCAGAGCCACAAAAATCAACAACTTCTGACCAATCAGAATGCAAAAATCGACAGTGTTGTGATGTCACTGTGCTTTACAGAAGTCTGGAAAGGGTTTGTGTTTATTACTTTGTTTCTCGAAATAAACATGAACAAGCCAAAATCATCTGAAAATATTTTTAATGAACAGCCAAGTAAAATTAAAATTAAACAAATAAGAAATGTTAACTTAAAACAGCATTTTAAAAAAATGAGTCACTTGAGGCGAGTCAATTCCTCACAGGCCTGACTCATGACTCCTTTATAAACGTCAAAATGGTGATTCAGCTCTTTCTGGCAGTGAATTTTGTACTTGGTACCCAAAGCGCCGTCTGCAGAAGCCACTCCATAAAAAACCCGGCTGATCCTGGAGTGGACGAGCGCCATGGCGCACATCACACACGGCTCTCTAGTGACGTACAGCTCATACCCAGTGCAGATGTACGGCTGGTCCTCGGACGCCGCGGCTTCGCGCTGACCCGGGTCCAGAATGCTGTATCTGCACGCTGGGTGTTTCTCGTACCGATACACACCTCCTCCTTGTGCCCAGGCAACAAGATCAATACACACCATCACAGCATGGTGAAGGGGATGATCTCGTGTCAGGTCGTGACCCACGGCGATAACCTGTCCCAATTTCGGGTCGACGATCACGGCGCCCGCAGCATCCATTCCTTCCGCACGTCCGGATCTGGCAGCCACCACGGCGGCCATCATGTATTCCTGGATTCTGGCTTTCTGACTAGATGTAAAGAGCTGTCCAGTCAAACCCAGCGTGACTTGTTTGTCCTCGTGGAAGCTCGTCGGCCAGTGCCGGCTTGCTCGCTCGAACTGCGGCCTGGTTAAAGGAGCTCGGGCTGGGATTCGGATCAGGAAAGGTTCTCCCAAGCCTTCAGAGTTAAAGTCTTTCGAGCTCAGGAGATCTGTCAGGGTTGGATGCTCAGGTTCTGTCATGGAGCCGGCGATGGTGACGTCGCTAACAAGACACACGATCACTTCTAACGGGTGAGGGCTGGTCTTGTCCTTGCACGCTCTCACTCTTTTAATGTGCTGAAGATCTGCTAAAGGATGGAGCACAGACAGGGCTTTTACCAGACGTGACGTCTGGCGTTTATCAGTGATCGGGGCAGCATAAGCGTCCACTAATTTAACATCCTCAGACATTTCGTCTGACAGGACAGGAAGGACATGCCAAGAGTCTGGATCAAACTCCATGCCTTTTCTCTTTTTAGGCTCTGGTTCCATTATACACACTGACTAAAGACTAAAGCAATGTCACAGCTCAGGAAGTGCAAAATATTTCCACTTTTCCTACATTTTAAGGACTTTATACACAATACACATTTGTTTTTGTTTTTTTAGAAAAATATCTTATTTGGTTTGGAGGCTAAACACAAACCACGTGACAGAACGAAAATACATTTTAAAAACTATAATAAAAAAAAACCTTCGGTCAATTTGGACACTGAAGATAAATTACTTTATAAAAATAAATATATTCAATAAATACAAATAAATTAATTAACAAATAAAAGCCGCGCGTTGTAGAAAAAGAAGCCCGACCTACACTATATCGATGTTGTCCATCAGAATTGTAGACATCCCTAGAAACAAAGTAGAATATTAAAGGTTCCGGTTTGTTTATACCCAATTTAAATACATTATAAAAAATCAAATACCAAAATATTCTATAACAACTTAACCTATTTATTTACACATTTTCAATACAACCGTATTTTAAACTGCAGCTCATTTCACAGCGTTTCCCTTTTTTTCTCTTTTTTCTTTTCAGAGGAACAACATTTTAGGTTTTTTGTTGCACATCGGAACTATTAAATGTGTAGCCATTTTTAACCCCGCTCGCATTCAGACAGATCCCGCCTCCTTTAATGAGATTGGTCAAATATTCAGCTCCATTGATTGGTTAGCTCTCGTCACTCTAGCCATTCAGTGTTTCGAGTTTGTGATAGCAGCCAATCACTGCAGAGGAGGCGGGATTAGTATGAAAGCGAGTAGGATAAACTGAAAGGTGACGTGATTGTGAGATACGGTGTTTATTTGCGATGAGTTTAAAACATGGTTTTAGTGTTTTTAAAATAAATGCTGTTTAAACAGGACAGGATGAGTATTATTAAAATAGTTTTTGATCATTCGGTTTAAAGTATTGGTGTAGTTTGTGTGTAGTGGGCTGATCTGGTTTGCAGTATGTTTGCAGGTAGAGGACTGGGCATGTGCAGGTTGGTGCCGTGTGTGTGTGTGTTCAGGAAAGCTTCTCAGGTCACAGGCAGATTGGTGTTAGGCATCGAGACCAGCTGTGATGAGACAGGAGCAGCTGTTCTGGACGAGACTGGGACAATCCTGGGAGAATCTTTACACTCACAGAAAGAAGTGCACTTGAAGTAAAGACACTTTAATTGCCTGCTTTCATTCATTTGCAGTTTCATGCACAACCTCAACACTTATAGTCGGTTTAAGGCTGTTTTTAAACAAGAATGAAATATAAATCACAACAGAATCATTCATTGCATTAACTGTAAAGCCGCTTCAATCATTTCCCCTGTTTCTCATGATCTCCAGGCCTCGTATTCACCAAGATTCTTAAGCCTAAAATTTGCTCCTAGTGACCAAATCCTAACAAAATTCTTAGATTTTCCCCTCAAATTTAGGACTAAATTTTAGCAATGATAAAAATGATTCACAAAACATCGTAGCCCTAAAAACGGCTCGTACGGTAAAATTGTTAAGAGTAGAGAGGAGGACTTTTAAGACGCTTAAGAGTTTCTATAGCAGAGGACAAAATGGTGGAAAAAAGAAATCTTCTCTAAACACTGCAAAACATAAAGCTAAAAGTAATCACTGCTCTTCTGTCCTGCAGTCATGTAAAAGAGGCAAAATTAGTAAAAGCTAAGCCTTTTTGATCCTGATCCTATCAATCTAAAATGAATTACAAGTAATAAAATCAGCTTGGTAAATAAATGTAAGAACTTAAAATGTAATAAGTACTATGTGGAAAGTGGTTGCTTCAAAAGCAGACACGTTCAACATTTGGCTGTTTTAATTATCTTTAAGGGCCCATATTCACAAAGCTTCTTAAATGTAAAAGTTGCTCCTAGTGGTGAAATTCTAAGAAAATTTTTAGAATAATGACATTTTCTTAGAATTTCCCCTTAAATTTAGGATTAAATTTTAGTAAAGATAAAAATGATTCGCGAAACATCTTAGCCCTAAAAACAGCTCCTAAAGCAAAAATTGTTAAGAGTAGAGAGGAGGACTTTTAAGAGGCTTAAGAGTTTCTATAGCAGAGGACAAAATGGCAGAAAGAAAAAATATTCTCCCAACACTGAATGTAAAGCTAAAAGTAAACACTGCTCTTCTGTCCAATTTGGTTTTCTTGTTGTTTTACTCCCTTCTATCTCTCTTGGATTTCTGACTACATACCATCCAAAAGTGCAACTTAAATACTTTCCTGCAATCATGTAAGTTGGTGAAAGGTGAGCCTTCTATTTAAGTTCTTAAAATGTAAGAACGTAAATATAGTAACTACTTTGTGGAAATTGTGGAAAAGTAGACAAATTTTCAACAATTGGCTGTTTAATTATCTTTAAGATATTTAGACTGTAACAGAAACTTTGCATAAAGTAGCCTTATTTCTTTATATACAAACATTATGACTTCACTGTCTATTCTATTTTCATATATTCTATTTTCATAAAGAACACATTTCGAGACCTTTTTAAAAGGTTATTTTTTTATCAACCAATCACAGTCCTTGTATTACTGCATCATCCTGAGTAACCGGGTCGACCACGCCTCCTCACTAAGATAAAGGTTTTGTACTTTCCTTATTCAGAGTTGTTCTGAAAAGTTTCCTAAATCACTTTTAGTCTAGGACTCCCAGCTAGGACTTTTTAGGCTAAGATAGGAGCTCTCTGAGGGAATTCTAAGAAGCTTTGTGAATACGGGCCCTGAAGTTTATATAGATGTATTTGCCTCATTTTTAACCACAAAGAATCACAACAGATAAAGTAGGGATGGGAATCACCAGTCTATGGAGGCCTTCTGATCACAACAGAGGGAAAATATAGCTTCCGTGGGCATGACTTACTAAAGCATAGGAACGAGATACTATGTTGTGACCACGACTTAAGAACGTGTAGTAATGAGATCATTCATGTCCCGGATGTCACATGTCCCGGATGTCATTGTTTTGGACTTGTCCTGCATCTGTACTAGCAGTTCTAAATGAAATCAATTTAAATTTGTCTGTAGTTTACAAGGAGCTACGCATATTAAGGTTATTAAGTTGTGGCCTCAACATAGTTTCAGTGCGAATCTCTGTCGTTAACCAAAATGATTATTTCTAAACAAACTTAGCAAATAATTCACTCCTACCACACAGGATGAAAGTGTGTGACTAGTTCAGAGTGCGCCACCTGTTGGATCATGAAGAAACGGTGACGTTTTACCACCTCAGACACCTCCAAAGTCTTAAAACTCAACTGGGCAGTGAGTGCACGGGTTGAGTGGCTTCAAGCATGTGAGGCTTCTAATTTGCAACTAATTAGTAATGAGTGGGTTTGAGACACAGAGTTTCATCAGAGGCTTATAATGCGTACGATTGTTGATAATGTAGCGCCATAAAAAATGCGTTTCTGTTACACCACTCGGAAGCTTCTGGGCTTTGTATAGAACGGTTTATATCTGAGGCTGATCAGCTGATCACCGGTCACGGCCAATCTGAAAAGCAGACAATTCTGATCTCTGGCCGATCGACCTTTTCATCTGTATTATAACCGTAAAAGTTTTTTTTTTAATCGATTTTTGTGTTTTTTAAGTGAATCAGCAAACAAAAGAATTCATAACTGAATAGATTTCTTTCCATCTCTAGTGTTTTCCTTTATTCCTTTTTTATTATTCCTTTTTTCTGCTTTTGAAAACTTGGTACATATGCAACAGGAAACCTGTATTAATATCAAACCGGCGTTTGCGTCATGTCAGAGCTACATTCTGTCTGTTCAAAGACTGAAAAGTCGGTAATGTGTTTGTGTTTGTATTTGTGCTCTGGCCCGTGTGTTTCTCGGCAGACCCTCCTGATCAAATTGTTCTTGTAATGTGAGTCCCATGTGATCTATTAAAGCTTGATTATGCTTTTAAGCCACTTTGCTTGACGGAGCTTCTGTTTTTTCTTTTCCTCCCACAGGTCAGGAGGGATCATCCCCCCCGTCGCCCAGCGCCTCCATAAAGAGAACATTAGCAGAGTGGTGCAGGAGGCTTTGGACAGGAGTGGAGTTACACCGGGAGATCTCAGCGCCGTGGCCACGACGGTCAAACCGGGTCTGGCTCTGAGCCTCGGTGTCGGCTTACACTTCAGCATGAGTTTCGTAAGGCAACATGAAAAGCCCTTCATCCCAATCCATCACATGGAGGCCCACGCCCTGACCGTGAGGATGCTCCAGCCGGTGGACTTCCCCTTCCTGGTGCTGCTGGTGTCGGGGGGGCATTCTCTCCTGGCGCTGACGAGAGGCATCGATGAGTTCTTACTGTTAGGGCAAACGCTAGACGAGGCTCCAGGAGACACGTTGGATAAGGTATCAGAGACACGAGTCGCCTCTAAATACAGAGACATGTTTGCACTCAGCTGTAATGCTGGTACAGAAACATTATTATTATTATTATTATTATTTTGTTATTAGATACAAGAGCTGAAATCTTAGAAACATCATCAACTCTTTGACTAGAGCTATTAGAGTTGTGCAAAAGGTCGATGGCATAGCTAATAAGAATGATGTGGAGCAAACTATTACACACACATACACAACTTTCATCTCTCTTTGATGTGTGAATAATTATGAAGCTCAGTGGGCGTGTCACTCTGGCATGACGGCCCCTGATTGGCTGCGTCAGTCTAAAGTCAGTGCTGGAAAGTCTGGGCTAGAAAGGACTCGATCGCAGCATCACTTCTCACTTCAACGTCCCATCCTGTGTGTTTTAATCACGGTGCACTGTTACACAATCCCCAAAACCTGTTTTAGCCCATTAAGACCCCACGATGCCACGAACCCCAGGTGTCACAAAACTATTAAATATTCTGCAAAGCTCTTTATTCAGCTTTATTCTTGTCAGGGAAAAGTCCATGCGACGTCTTTCAAATAGTTTCCTATTGATCTGTTTGGTCTGTGTTATGTCCCCATAATGTCCTTTAAAGGAGAAACGGCTCTGGGCTTTTATGGGTTCTTAATATATATTCTGACCTGGATGCAAAAGTTAATCCTTACAGAATCTTTTAATCGTGTTTAGCGTACATTCATCCCTAGTTAAAGCAGTTTGAAATCCATACGTACTGTATAATTATTTTAACTTTTTTTTTTTTTTATGTCCCTTGACGTGACTATGGGATGATTTTGACATGATGCCCTGATGATGAACCCTTATTTGTTAGCAATGTTATAACCGATATAACTTGATAACACTTAACTGTTGCCTTTATGAGAGCTTTAAGTGTATTGGATATTGCAAATTGATCAGCATTTGTTAATGTTTTTTAAAGTTTAGGGTTTAGGGTTCTGTTTCTTTCTCTGGTTCCTCACGTCTCATGAGTTAAAGTGAGAACCAGGATTTAAAAGTTATACATGGTTAGCCTCATTGCTCTGGTTGAAACTAAGGAATCAAACGAGTTAACGATTGGGTTAAGATGAAAAGTCGTGACCTGTGACCTGCAGCGTTAACGGTTTGCGCTTTGATCGGGCAGGTAGCGAGACGTCTGTCTCTCATCAAGCACCCGAAGTGTCACGGTCTCAGCGGCGGACAAGCGATCGAGCTCTTAGCGAAAGACGGAGATCGACTGCAGTTCCCGTTCAAGTCTCCGATGGGGCAGCTGTACGACTGCAACTTCTCCTTCGCTGGCGTTCGCAACCAAGTGACGATGGCGATAAACAAAAAGGAAAAGCAGGAGGGTAATTATTTCGCTATTTTATTTTATTCCGGATGTGAGTGCAAGGTGAGTTGTTTCTGATGCTGTGTGTCCTGGCAGGTGTTGAGTCGGGGCAGGTGTTGTCTTGTGTGCAGGACATCGCTGCAGCAGCGCAGCACACCGTCGCCTCGCATATCGCCAAGCGCACACACAGGGCCATTTTGTTCTGCCAAGCCCGTGGCCTGTTACCACAGAACGACCCGACTCTGGTGAGTTCACCACACGGCAGGGTTCCACAGAGGCATTTCGCTTTTTAAATCGACTCCAGATCAGATTTTCACAGAATTTGGCAAAGCCTTTGGTTAAACTTTGGTTAATCTCTCTCTCTCTCTTTTCTTCTCATTTGTACACCGTGCCCTCTGCAGGTCGTATCGGGAGGCGTAGCAAGCAATGAGTACATCAGAGAGACACTGAGAATCGTCACTGATGCCACAGGATTGCAGCTGCTCTGCCCTCCGGCTCAATTCTGCACCGATAACGGAGTGATGATCGCTTGGTACGCGGAGACCGCCTGCTGACGCGGCTACTCGCTTCTCATATCCACATAAACAGGACGCTTTTTACAAGGGAATTATAATGATCACGTTCCAGGAAAGCTTGTGGCTTATTATTTCCGATCTTTTACTTAAAATAAAAGAAAAGCCACGTCACATCAGAATTCCAACATTGAAAGTCAGGAACATCTAATAGTTATGAATGGAGAAAAAATATATACAACGTGTAATCGTTAGCAATTCAGTGAGTTTAAGACGAATAAAACAACTTAGGATTTTTCTGTCCTTGTAAAATATATATATATATATATATGTTATTTTATTTTTTTTAAATGGCAACCCGGACGTACAGTATAAATCAGTGCCACTTCTGTGTTCAGGAACGGTGTGGAGAGGCTAAAGGAGGGAAAAGGAATCGTGTCACACACGCAGGAGGTCACGTATGAACCCAAGTGAGTCCATGACATGTAAAACTCATCATTATCATTTTTATCTACTTATCTGCATCCGTTCGGTGACGGTGTGTATAATCTGTTTTTTCTCTCAGAGCGCCCCTGGGCAGAGATATCTCTACAGAGGTCAGAGATGCTGCCATCAAGCTTCCTGTGTTAAAACTAAAGATAAAAAGCTAGACTTTTACTTATTTAGAAAATAAAACATCTATATGTGCAAAAAGATCTCTGTACGAGTGTGAATTTGTGGTATCTATCTACAGCAGCTAGTGTGGGAAATGGTTGTTTTTCAGGGATGATGATGATGATGATGATGGGTCAGCGTTAGTTTAGTGTTGACACACACGGATAAGAAGCGCAGGAGGAGTGCACCGCCCGCCGGGCTCCGGGGTCAGACGTCCTGCTCGTGCTGGGAAGCGTCTCCAGGGCCGAGCAGGCTCTGTCTGAGCCGTGTGACGTGCTCTTCGTCTGAGGTTCGCCTGGGAGGAGATGTGAGAGGACGAGAGTTTAATACATAACGCACCTGAAATGCATGAAATCTCTGAGGTTCCTTTCATTCACGATAAATAAAAGGGATTTGATTGGAACGTGAGGTACGGAACGGGAATTCTGGGAACACTGATGCGGTGAACAGAATGTCACACATGTGCATGACCAGAAGCTGTAAATTTAAAAGGCCTGTTTATCATTTTAACATTAAGTGACGAAATAAGAATTAAGCTAATTATTACAAGTGGTGTTCAAGGATGTTTGATTGTGCGGGATAACAGGACACGGTTCTGAGAGTAAAAATATGAGCGTATAAACTGCCTTTATTTCTTTATATAAGCTCGAGCCATGATCTGAAACGCTGGCCTCCCAGGACACCCAAAACGAGAGGATATGGCTTGGGACTGCGGTCAGCACTGTACAAGTGATGTGGCGATGACTCCCATCTGAGTTCCTGTAATGTAGAAGTGGTGTTGGTGAATGATCGTGTGTACAGTTCACACAGACAGATGCGTCTCACATGTTCATGGGAACGACTGCAGTGTGCTCCGAGCCACCTCGGCTGGGATCGTCATTCACGGATGTACGGATTTCATTAAGACGCTTGCACCGTTCAAATGTCTTAAGAGTCTCATCACCGTAGTGTGTTTGAAGGCTTCTGTAAATGATGATCGTTTAACGCCTCTATTCATGAGTTTGACTTTAGCGGCCCTTGTGCGGTGCCTTTTTCTCTGAAAACTATTTTTTTTAAGTGATACAGATTAATTACAGGACACATAATTAATGAGCTCATGACCAGCATGCTGTCAACACGTGTATGAATATGTGCATTGAATTACTGTAGAATTCCTGTATGACTGATATACTGGTTTATATTGGATTTCAAGTCAAGTCACATACCTCTATTAGAGCGCAGACAGACAGCTGAGCTCACGTTTGCCTCAAAACTGTACAGAAAAACATTTAACACATGACATTTTAATGAACACACTGTTCCATTTATATCTAAAAGATGATGTCATTCATTGATGCATCAGAAAATGTCTGTGATATAAGAGGAATAAAACACCTCAGGACATGCTGTTACAGGAAAACAATCCACTTTATGGTTCTAACAGTTTGAGCCTTGATTATTTTCCTATAACAGATAAGTGTCTTATACCTTTATTAGTAATCTAAGGAATATTGATGTAATCATTTAACACTTAGGCTCAGACTTCTGTAATTAAGTCTTGACCCAACAATATAATCAAGAATTTTTAAGAATATCATTAGAATAAAATATCTGGTTAATCTATCCAGTTCTTACAGTATGTCACAAATCAGCATTACAGAAATCCAGACCTCGATTTGTAGCCCCTCTGAGCGATACCTGAGTGACGGAAGTCCTAATTTTCTCTGTCTTTTAAACTCCGCCGTGAACCTTCGGCATATTTTGGCATCCTCGGCTAAATGGTCCTTCAGCGCTCTGTACGTCTGTGGATTCTTCCTGCATTCCACCAGCAGGAGGCGATGTGCGAACCGGTTGAAGCTCAGGTATCCGAGGGCGCTGGCGCACGCCATGAGTACCTGGGTGAAGATGATGAATGAAGTGTCAATCTCTGTAATGACTCCTGACAAGAAGAGTGGTCTAGATAGATCGATTTGATCAGGTCTACCTCCTCGTTCTCGGAGTACAGGTGACCGGAGAGGTGCTCTATCGCGCCCATGGTCACAATGCCGTCTGGGATACCTGCTCTGGTGTGGGCCACGCTGGCCAGGAACTGAGCTGGGGTAAGACATTGCAAGTTACACCTTCTGAGGATGATTTAAAGCCATGTGCAGGAACAAACTATATATATATATATATATTAATTAATATTATATTAATATTAAAACTTCAGCCGCACTGTCTTTTTATGTTTTATTATGCAATGAGTTTCTTACTTATGTGTTACATCAGTTTACTTATAACTTGTCAAAATGGACACCCGATGAAAGAAGAGCAGTGACTGGTTTTTGTGGTCTAAAAAACTCAGAAGAGTACAATCAGACGTGTTTTGCAAACAAAATTTGGACTGCTACTCCAAGGAAGACTCACCACGAGTCTGAAAGTAAACGGCATAGTGTGGAATGGAAACATCCTCAATCACCAACCAAGAAAAAGTCGACCATTAGCTGGAGAATTTATCAATGCTTACAGTTTTCTGGGATTCTCAAGGGGCAAAAGTATTGGAACATCACCAGGAAAAAGATCAACAATCGACAGTGCTCATTACAGTGAGACGCTTATTTAACATCGGTTTAAATGCGGAGGCCCATATCCAAGCATGTCATGATTTTGCATGATGATGGACGTCCACACATTACTGCACACACTGTCGACACTCTGCAAAAAACTTGTTTTGACTTGTTAAAGCGTCCTCCCTACAGTCCTGATGTCACTCCATCAGACTTTCTCCCTGAAATCGGCCCTACGAGGACGAAGATTCAATTCTGATGAAGAAGTGAAGACAGCGGTGCAGTCGTGGCTCGCAGCTCAGCGGTAAACATTTTTAATGAGGGAATACCAATGCTTGTTGACAGATGGACAAAGTGTATTAAAAAGTATTTTTTAAAATTATGTATTTGTCTTCTACAGCCGGTGGAGTGCAGGTAATTTTTGACTCTCTTTTACATTAATACGATATACTGGACTGTATACAGAGTACTGATGTTATAAGCTCAGCCATGTGTTTCTATCTTACCTGTAATGACAACAGTAGTGTTTTTATCAGATTGCAGTAATTTGACCAGAATTGTGACTCCTCTGGCAGTGAGTGTCACTTGGTCAGAGCCAGTAATCACTTTAGCCAGCACAATTATCTGGAAAAAATAATACTATTCAGTGTTTTATATAATCAGATTAATCATAAAAGCATGGCAAGAGTCCTGAACATGACAAAAATAATAAATCACTGTAGCTACAAATGCAAAAGAAAACTTGTTCATGCCACCTGAAACGCGGCCTTGGCCCTTTCTGTTTCATCATCTGAACCTAAAAATGTCTCGAACGCTTGCACTGGAACTCCGCCCATTTTCCTAAAAGCTGCCTGTTGCTTTGGGTTGTTGTACGCGAACAACGCCAGGGCGTGGCCTGCCTCCAGACGGATGCTCTGAGTAAAATAGCACAACATGAAAAATACTGTTTTGAAATCATGATAGAGATGCGTTTATTAAGATATAAATAAAGAATAAATAACACAATGTTCAAATGACTAAAACTGTATAAAATAGCTGTAATAAACTCTGTGATACTCGGTCTTGGGCGTGTAGCAGCTCCAGAATGATGTCGTAGGAGAAGTCCTCTCGTTCCCAGAAGACCTTTTGAAGGTCCTGGTTTCCTAGTAGGACGCAAGCCAGAGTCTGAGAGACCTGGACCTGTCGTGGTTTAGAGAATAGCATAAAGTGCATGAAGTAAAACGGTCCTGATTATAAGCATGACTGTGATTGGTAATGAATAGAAAGGGTGGAAAAATCATAATCCATACAAATAATCCAGAAGTAAAATAACTACACACTGAACACTTTATTTGGTACACCTTGTTAGTACCGGGTTGGACCCCATTTTACCCTCAGAACTGCCTTACTTGTTCATGGCAACGTTCCTTGGACATTTTTGTCTGTATTGGCATAATAGCATCACACAGCTGCAGCAGATTTCCATTGTCTTGTTCAAGGAAACAACTTGAGATGATATAAGCTTTGTGACATGGCGTGTGGTCAAAAAGGGATGGACACAGTCAGCAACAGTACTCAGGTAGGCTGTGGCATTTAAATGATACTCAATTGGTACTAAGGGACCCAAAGTGCGCCAAGAAAATCACCACCATCACCACCACCAGCCTGAACCGTTGATATAAGACAGAATGGACCCATTCTTCAATGTTGTTTATGCCAAATTCTGACCCTATCATCCACATCTTGCAGCAGAAATCGAGACTTGTCAGACCAGGCAACGTTTTTCAATCTTCCATTGTCCAATTTTGGTGAGCCCATGTGAATTGTAGTCTCAGTTTCCTGTTGTTATCTGCCAGGAGCAGCACCCGAAAGTGTGACGTGTGGTCTGCTGTAGCCCATCTGCTTCAAGCTTCAATATGTAGTGTTGTGACAGGTTCAAACCAGCCTGACCTCTGGCATCAACAGGATGGTTTCACCCAGAGAATTGCCCTCACTGGATATTTTCTTTTTCAGACAGTTCTCTGTAAATCCTAGAGACGTTCTTGAATCCAAGAAACCCAAGAAAAATCCCAGTAGATCAGATGTTTTGGAAAACCTCAGACCAGCCAGGACCAATAAGAATGGCACAGTACGTTTAAAGTCACTTAAATCACTTTTCTTCCCCATTCTGATGGTCTAGTTCCGTCTTGACTATGTACTGTCTACATGCCTTAATGCACTGAGTTGCTGCCATGTGATTGGTTGAACAGGTGTGCCTAATGAAGTAGCTGGTGAGTGTATCACTCACTCGCTCACTATATCACTTAATCCTGTATTCAGGGTCACGGGGGGCCTGGAACCTATCCCAGGAGGCTTAGGGTACGAGGCAGGGTACACCCTGGATAGGGTGCCAATAGATCACAGGGCACACATGCATACACTCACACTACGGGCAATTTTGGGAATGGTCAATTAACCTAACCTACATGTCTTTGGAATGTGGGAGGAAACCGGAGTACCCAGATGAAACCCACCAAGCACGGGGAGAACATGCAAACTCCATGCACACAGAGAAGGGAATCGATCCTGGGCTGGAATCGAACCCGGACCCTAGAGGTGCAATGCCAGTGACAGTGCTAACCACTACACCACCAATGCCGCCCTGGTGAGTGTATATTTCCTAAAAAAATTTCATGTCTCTAAAAACAACCTATTACTTCTCTGCTGTATAAAGTATATTATATAGTAATAACTTATACAGGAATGTGATTTCTGTTGATATGGGGAAGCTATCTACTGTATAACATCCCATTTATGGAAGGAGTCTCCAGTGTCAGTGATTTGTCACGTTCGCTCATGTTCTATAACTGCGTTTCTGGTTTCTTACACACACACACACACATGTAAAATTCATCTTTTTCTTTTATTAACTTTGAACATCAGGATGTTTTATTTTAGTAGTAAGACCAACTACTAAATATATAAGAGGACAAATCCCCAATAAATATATAAGGGGACAAATGTGTGAAGTGTTGTTCTTGTATTATTAATATAAAACATCCTAAAGAGAAATGACGCACTTCAGGATGTGCTTTAAATCTGGCTTCATCACAACATCCTGCTGTGGAGCATTTTACTCAGAGCAGTGTCACTGTGTTTAATTTCTTACACACACACACACACACATATAGTTTTTACCTTAACCTGGAGAGATTTGTGACTTTGCAGAAGCTCTAAAAACGTCGGAATGGCTTTTTCCTCATAAATCACATTCTGGCTGTTTCTGTTATTAGTGTTTGCCACTCCTGTAATCAGATAAAAGGTTCTATGAGATATGAATATAGACTTAAACAAATCATTTTAACGTAATATTTATGAGACTCATGAGACGTCACCGATGCACAAGCTCCCCAGTGCGGTGAGGGCAGTGAGCAGGGTTCTCTCAGTAGTACGAGACCCACGCAGCAGTCGCACTAGCGGCGACACGCAGTTTTCCCCGCACAGTCCGTTCTGATGGGTGCGGCAATCCCTGCTGAGGGCTATCGACGCCTGGCATGCTACGAATCATAGAAGCAGACAGGTTAAAAAAAAAAGCAAAAAAAAAGAAAGAATGAAAGGTCCAGGTGACCTGTTCCACATGCTGCATTTTATAGATCTAATGTGAGGACAGCTCTGGCTAAAAAGGGCCTAGAAGGATTCAGCTATCAGACGGAAGCTTTAAAACAGACCTGTCACACTCGAGCGCCAGATACGAGGAAGTGTTTAAAACCTGGTAGCGGAATATCTTCCTGTGACCGTGTCATGTAAGTAATGGATACATCTGATGGCAAAAACAAGTAGCGAGACGCAGCGTGTTTGTTTTTTGTTTTGTTTTTTTGTGAAAAGGAGCGGAATCCCAACGGGGTCAGGTATTCCTGAGTGCAGGTCTGAGTGCCTTAGCAGACGAGTAGCATCTCGAGACAGGAAGTGTTGCTCCTCTTTCCCAACGGACCAGACCTGAGCCTTCTGACAGTAGCAGGAGGAACGCGCAGGCCATATGGCTGTCCATCAACGTTCGGAGCGACTTATCCAGGACCTGTCATCGCCGTGTCATCGAGGACTGGTTTTACTGCGCTTGGCACACGGATTTGTTAACCTCGTGAGATTGGACGGAATGACAGCTTCGCTCGGAAGGTTTTATTCGGAATTTACGAGCACCCCAGGTGCTGACAACAAGATTCTGGAACAGTACGCACTTAGTAACAAGCTGAGCTCTGTCCGGTTCTGTCCCGTCCCTGCAGCCTTACCCACGTATTGCATTTTATCCGACGTGGACAGGAGCAGATCCAGGACAAAACGGTAGCTGATGAGCTCGGCTATGTACTTCTGCTGCTTCAGCGTGTGTCCTGCCAAGGCCCAGAGAGCCGTCGCACCCTGTTCCCTCACCTCCTGATCGAAAACCTGTGGCAAGCGAACAGAAACATATTCTCGCTCTTTAGCTGCGTGGTTTATTAGATTAACTTTTTAACCAAAACTAATAACATTATCAGCATAGTGCCATTTAATCAGCTTAGTATTTTTATGTTCGTATAATTTCACAGCATGAACCCGACTCTATCATTGTAGTTATGTAGAAATCCCTAATAAATGGCGGTATTAGAATAAAAATTCTGGCTCTGGATTAACACAAATCTTGCTATAAATCAATCTTTGATTAAAAACAGTAATCGTGTTACCTTAAGAAGGAATAAAAGATGTCTGGTGGCGGATTTGTTCAGGAATTGTTCCTGTATGGCACGGTTTTGGTGCGCTATGGCTTCGAGGGCATTGGCGGCTTTCACCTGGCATGAGATCTTTCTGGAGCTCAGGACCTGCACCACAGAGCTCACGGCACACGTACCACTAATCAGATCCTGATTCTCCCTGTGGCCGCGCACCACCTCGGCCAGAGCCAGACACGCCTCTCCTTGAAGTACTTCTGTCTCACACAAACACTCCTCAAATTCATATGCAAGAAGAGTGACTACTTTGTACCATCTGACCAATCGTATTCAATAATTCAGGAGTTACAGAAGTCTTCGATTTAACCAGGCTATTTCTTGTTTCTTAGTATATTATGAGTAATGAATACAAATACTGTGATCTTGTAATGATGGTTGCTATGGCAACTACTGTACCAGAGTTCACGGTGAGTAAACAGACCAGTTGTGGGATGGCTCCACATTGTGCCACCGTGGTCTGATTTTGGGGACAAGCCACACACAGCGCTCGGATACACCTCGCGGCGTTCACCAGCACGTCCTGGAGGTCAGAGGTCAGCATCTGTACCACTGGGGCAACCCCACCCTTATTGAACACGCACATAGAAACACATTATTGAAAGACGCAAATGAACAATGGGATTGAGAAAAGTGATTCATATTGTTATAATAAAACACCATCCAGTTATAATTTATTGTAGAATGTAGGGGAAAAAATCTAATCAGTTATAAATCATGATTATATCACCACACTATAGATCAAAATCAAGTATTTCAGATCTGACAACGATCATATTTATCTGAAAATATACCTGTTGTAAGGACTATTGAATTATAACTATATTGTTAACATGGTTCTTAGTATCGTAATGCTATTTCATAATGAAAACACTGAAAATCATCTCCAAAGTACTGTATATGTCTGTTATTTGTGCCATAAGTCCATACCCATGTAGACTCACCAGCTCGGCGATTTGAGTCTGGTACATCCCGCTGTGATGAGCCAGGTCTGTCAGTATAACGGAGCAGCGCGAGTGAAGCTCTGGATGATGGCTGCTGAGGTGTTTGATGAGCACTTGGATTGCACCGAAGTGCATCAGTTCCTCACAAACCGGAACGTTCTTGGTCATGTGACACAAAACGGCCGCGGCAATGCGCTGGAACAGCAGTCTCCCGTTGCATAAAATGTCCACTAGGACTGAGATCCCACCTGTTACAGGAAATACAAAGTACCAGTCGAAAGTTTGGACGAAAATTTTAATTAAATGTTCTTGTTTGTTTGTTTTGGGTGGGAATCGAACCCAGGTCTCGGGCGAAAAAAACCTACCACTGAGCCTACCTGTCTCCTACTTTTCATGCTACGCTTTCATGCATCTCCAGGAAGATCAAGACACCTTCACGGGTCCACCAGGAAAGCCACACTTACAGTAAGAACTCCCCTTGATCTTTTTGGTGGTTACACCTTAACTACTCTCCCTAATCTCTCTCTATTGGTGTTTCTTCTTAACATCTCGCTTCCTATATTCTCTAATGGCTCTCCCTCCTCCTCTCATCTTCTCCGTTCTACATTAATGAGATGGGGAGGATCCTTTGATCCTGGAGGATACAAATACGAGGAACTTACCAACTTCCCTCAAATTAAAGAAGCTACTTGGATGAGTAGTGAAACATTTCTATCTAACAAGGAAGAAGTCCAGTTGACATAATTCGACTCCCAGATAATCTCACCTGGATGATTATGTTATTTGTTAAGGACTAAGAAATCAGGATTGAAGATTGAAGGATTAAGGATTGGATTAGGGAATTAAAGAAACTGCTGTTAAAGCAGACTAACTTTGCATTATCACACCACCCTGTCATTGATTATTTTCAATTTACTTAGAACAGGAACTGTATTTACACACACACTAGAGATATGGTGGAAAGAAATTAGACTGAAAAAAAAAACCTCTAGTGCCTCTAGTGTGTCACGCATGATGTTCAAAACTGCTAGAACAAATACCACTGACCCTCATCCATGATGTCCTTCCAGAAAGGGTTAGCATTCACACAGAGAGCCTCCATGCATCTGAGGGCCATCTCTAACCTCCTGTTCTCCTCACTCCGTAACATTTCTGCAGCCACAGACATTATTAAAGGATAAAGAGCATAAAAGGTTTGAGGAGAAATACTGAAGCTCAGATGGTAATGCATTTCTTTAGACGTCAATCTGTTTAGCATGCAAGTGGTCGTCGAATCAGTGCATAGATTCTCTACTCCAGCCTGGAGAACCCAATGTTTTCTTTAGTGTTTTCTCAGCACCCAGCACCTGATTTAATTACTTGACTGATGAACTGCCTTTTCTGAATTGGAGTGTGTGTAATAGAGCTACAACAGAGATCTTCAACTCCAGTCCTGGAGGTCCAGTGTCCAGCACAGGCTGTTCACCAACACCTCAACACACCCACTGAACCTCGTAAGTAACAGATTATATAAATAAAATTGAATTGAACTGAATTCTATATTTCAAGAATTGTTGGTCCATAACTAAGCTCATCTTCTAACTAGCTTCACTCCTTGCCCCAAAAGAGAAACTCACAGGCGTACATATTTGTTAAAGAAGAAGGCCAGTTAGGATTTCCTATTGTGTGTGTGTGTGTGTGTGTGTGTGTGTGTGTGTGTGCGTGCGTGCGTGCATGCGTGCACATGTGTCTGTCATTTTGCGATTGGTTAAAAAAGTTCTAAATGTTACTGACCCTTTAAATATATTTTTACAATACAGCAATTATTAACATGCAAAAATGCAAAGGGAAAGAAATCAATCGATTAAATGGTAAATAATGTTAAATATTTAAACAACAGGAAGCATATCAACGGAAGTGATTAATTCTGAGCTATACTGCAGCATACCAATGAGAATCTTCCACACAGGAAGGCCGTCCAGATTCAGCTCAATAAGACGCCTGAGAATGTCGATGTGGAAGTAAAGAGCCGCCAGCTGGACTACATTATTGCCCTTGCTGTCCGTCGCTCTCCAGTTTGCCCCCTTTGACAGCAGGTAGTCCAGAGCCTCTAGAGATCCTGACATGGCTGAGAGTAAAAAGGGAGTGCTGCAGTACCTACAGTATGACACACCAGAACGGTTGTGACTCCCTCTTGAACACTTAACACAGGTGTAAAATGGAGATGATCATAGTCTTGCAACTTACTCTGCAGATGTGTATATATCCAGCAAGCTGGGATCTTTCCTGCACAGGGCTCGGACACATGAGACCTGGCCGTAAAAGGCAGAGAAGTGTACGGCCAACCAGCCTCTCCTGTCTGTAAGTGTGTAGTCGGCTTGCAGAGCAATCAGGCAATTGAGGGCTACAAGAGATCCGCACTGAGCAGCCAGGTGCAGCGGCGTGAGTCCTGAAGGAAAAGTACAACAAAATGATATCACTTTTCAATTAAGCCATACTATAATAACAGCCAAACATCCTGTTTCAAAAGGAAAAACTTTATATCTACATATGGGAACCAATTATAACCCACGATCCATGTGCTGAAGTGTGTGTGGTTACACCTACCGGAGCAGACAAACCCACCGATGCATGGCTGGTTAAGGTTGATGCCAGCAGCTGCCAGCTGGTAAATGATGTGCGGTTGGTTACACATAGCAGCGTGGTGGAGCAAAGTGTAGCCTCGCTCGTCAAGCGCCCCCAGGTGGCTCAGAGTGTTTCTACAGCTCAGTGTGTGAAATGCAGCGGAGAGGCCGCGCTGCACAGCTGCACGCAGGCCGTACGGTACACTCTGTGGGGAAGTCAAACTTCAGATTCAACCACAATACTGTACCAGAGAAATTACTGCTGCCTACTGTATGTTATGCTTTGGGCTGTATAAAGGTCAAAATATGAATTAATGTAAAGTGAGTTCTAAGCATAGTAAACGAGTGCACTATTGGGATTTCTTCTCAATCCATGGTCATTTTTAATGTTTACAAGCATGTGCATGGAATTAACATTGGCGTTATTAAAAAAAAAAAGTCGCACACTCTAATATTTCCTTGGACCTCCTTTTGCCTTGATTACCTCCATGGTATCGTTTCAATAGGCTTATCAAATGTAACAATATTTATTTCTGTCAAGAGTCACATCCAGTTCTCTCTAAGATCTTGTATGGACGTGAGAAAGGGATGACCCTTTTTTTTTAGTCACATAACATTGCTATTCCTAGACCATAACTCTTCCCCTACAGGCTTGTACAGTAGGCATGTTGGTTACATGACTTCATCCACCTTTCTCCTTACCCTGACGCACCCATCACTCTGGATTCATCAGACCACATGATCTTTTTCCAATGCTCCACAGTCTACAGTCTATTCTTTATGCTCCCTAGCAAAATGGTAGGCCTGTTTTTCTGATGAATGTATTTTTTAAGGTAACACAACTGTTTAGTCCCAATCCCTTAAGTTATCTAAACATGAAGATGATGGTTCACCACAATCCTTTAGGTTTTAATAATGCTTTGTGCTTGAACGTTCTTAACCCAATTTTCGTAGTTTCAGCAACCTCTTTAGTTGTTTTCTTTGCCTAATGTATGACAAAAATTTGTCCCTTATGAGACAGACAAACATCTTTGCCATGAACACAGGAAATGTCTTACATGGTTGTTTAAAAATGAGAAAATACTCCCTGTACCTATTAGGATTAAATAACTTGTTGCAGCTGAACCATATTGACCACTTTTTTTGGTCGGCTAGTGTATTATATTACATTTGACATGGATAAAATTCTTTAAGGTAAAGACAGGTTTTAAGCCAGTGGTCTAGACACTCACTCACTCATCATCTATACCGCTTAATCCTGTATTCAGGGTCACGGGGGGCCTGGAGCCTATCCCAGGAGACTTGGGGCACATGGCAGGGTACACCCTGGACAGGGTGCCAATCCATCGCAGGGCACAGACACATACACATACACTCACTCATTCACATTCACACACTACGGGCAATTTGGGAACACCAATTAGCCTAACCTACATGTCTTTGGACTGTGGGAGGAAGCCGGAGTACCCGGAGGAAACCCACCAAGCACGGGGAGAACATGCAAACTCCATGCTCACAGAGACGGGAATCGAGCCTGGCCCGGGAACGAACACGGACTCTGGCGGTGCAAGGCGACAGTGCTAACCACTACACCACCGTTCCGCCGTGGTCTAGATTATACAAATAATAAGAAAATGTAAAGAAAAAAAATCTCAGCTGCTTCTTTTTAAGAATAACAAATCTGGCAACTTGGGAGGTATGAACTATACTCAAGCCATTTTAATAATCTGAATTCCAATCTCAGAAAATCCCAGAGTGCCTGACTCTGAGTATGCTTAACTTACCCCATGTAAATACTGTTGCCTGTGGGTTTACAGTTCATGCTTTCCACACTTGTTCCACATTACCTTGCACTGTATGGCCTTGGCGTAACCAAAAGTAGTCTTAAACTGCTCATGAAGCTGAAAGTCAGTTAGCGGCAGTTTCTGTTTCCGCATGGTTTTGATAGCCTTGTTCATGGCTTCCCACCACTGCGCAGTGTTGGGTTGTGGATAGAAAGATGCCAAGGGAATAGAGATCACACTGTAGCTGTGGAATGAGGAAATAATTTCAGCACAGGGCAACATATCGCACTGTACAAATGATATGAAGTAGGAATCACAGCCTTACCTTTTTCCATCAATTTCATTGAGGGGGATCGGGAAGTGCTCCTTGTATGTGGTGTCTTGCCGGAGAAGGTAGTGTAAATGGTCCGCTGCTAGATTCTGTAGAGTTATTAAAGCAGCCTGGATAAAGAAATATCAGTTCTGTTTATTCTGAAATTGGCTTCTTTAGAAAGGAACTGTAATGAATAAAATAATTTAAAAAGCAGAACCTTCCTTGAATTTCTTTTACATAGTTTGACCTCTAATGAAACTCAATCAGGAGTCACAATGCCAAGACATTCTTAAAGGTCCTCTATTTCTTTACCAAGTTAACACAGGTCTCTTAACTTCATTTCACTCTTCCTCTAAATGTACCATTTCAGTGTCTATGTAAATAGGCTACTGCTGAGCCACGTCCCTACAGAGAAGAGCAGAGCTGAGCAACAAGCAGGGATAGCGGATCTTCTTATATGATGTCACAAGAGAGAAGATTTAACTGGGTTGGGGAATCTCAAACATGCTATTTTTTTTCTGAGAAGGCTCCCAATCTTGTGTTTCAGTGATTTATTGCTGAGGAAATCATGGCTTAAACCTTGTGGGCTCAACCTCACCTCCATCTCCTTGGTGATGTGCTCCAGCTCAGGAGTCCCAACATCAAACTCAATGCCTCCATGAAGATGGAAATACTCGTTCGGTTCGTAGGGAAAGTGCTTACAGGAAAACTTAGGTCCAAGAAGAAGAGGGGGCAACTCTCGCTCAGTTTTCAGCAAGTCATCTGTCAAAAAAAAAAAAAAGGAATACCCAGTCCATTTAGTGTTACAGTACCAAATGTATAAAAAGTGAAGCTTAATCTAGGTTGCTGATTCTTGTTCAAAGGTTTAACCATTAAATATCACTATTTCTATAAAATGATAATATCCAAGATTTGTCCTATTTGTCTTAATTTTCAAGATAAACAAACAACCATTTTAAAATTCTGAGTAAACCTTATTTCTATATGTTTTTTCTATAAGAACTTTTATAAGCATGGGAAGTAACTACATTAAATCATATACAAAATACTTATCTAATGCACCATTTTCATGTAAACTCATGCGTACACACTTGAGATAGGTGAGAGCATTTGAGACAGGTCTGGAATCCTCATCTTCTTCCTCAAGCCGATGAGGAAGGGCACGAGGAAGCTGATGAGCTTCAGGTAGGCCAGGTCCCGGGCCAGCTCCACTTTGCACCCCAAGTGTTTCTTCACCAGCTTCGTGTGCTGAGAGAGCCTCTGCTGCAGCCGCTGGTACGTGCCCAGCTCCAAGACGTCCTCCGTCATCCGCACTACATTGGACAGGCTGTGTGTGCCTTCGAAGGTGAACAGGTTCTCGTGCTGTTGGACCGAGGTGAGGTACGAGGTGATCTTTAGCCGGATGTTTTCTGCGTACTGAGAAAAGAGCTTCTGTTCCTCTGTGCTGTCGGGCTCGTAGGTTGGGTCGGGGTTGTGGTCGTCTTCGTCGTATATGCCACGGTAACATGGGTCATCAGAAATGTCGACTAAACCTACCAAAAAAAAAGAGAAATTTCTTTGAAATTAACAAAAAAGCTACTTGGCAAACAAAAAGTATGAATAAAAATAGAAACTAAGCAAATTAAATAATAAAATGCAGCACTGTCATGAAATTAGGTTCATTTTCAATAATTATGAAATATGCCATTGCATCATAAAAACTGAGGTTTAATAATTATGAAAATATAATATCATTGCAGAGGACTGTAATGTCCAGTAGAACAAGGATTGATCTCCCTGCACATCTCTTCTTTCAAAGGGTCCCTCCTACCTCACACTTTATATTTTCTCTTACCATGTATCACTGTGAGGATGATTCTCTCTCCTATGTTCTGTGAAACATGGTGTCACTTACAGGAGCATTTCAGAAAAAAATGTAAGCAGCAGTACATTACAACAAATAAAAACAATAAAAATAATTTACAACGTTGTACAGTATGTAAGACAACACACTGATCGTACTACATTGTACAACCTGTTTCTCAAATAGTTTTGACAAAAATTGGACCAACATGGTGTACCCATTGATTGTGTGTCTTCATTTAAGCATTTGTGAAATGTAGAGAGAGACAAAAACGTTGACCTATAAACTACATCGATAGATAGATAGATAGATAGATAGATAGATAGATAGATAGATAGATAGATAGATAGATAGATAGATAGATAGATAGATAGATAGATAAAGAGTAATTGATTGGATGATTGATTGACAGATTGATGGATTAATTGATTGATTGATTGATTGACAGATCAGTAGATTGTTTTCTTGATTGACAGGCTGACAGAGAAAGACAGACAAATTGATCGATAGATAGATAGATAGATAGATAGGTAGATAGATAGATAGATAGACAGACAGACAGACAGACAGACAGACAGACAGACCCTAAAACAGACAGACAGACAAACAGACATAAATCACTGCAAACCTGCTGTAAGAAGTTCTGCAATGCTGTGTTTCTTAGCCTGCAGAACACCACTGTGATCTGTGTCCATGCTGGATCGCCACAGTTCCAGGAAGCAGGGGCGTTTTTCTTTGGGGATGTACGCTCCGTGCCACAGAGCCTTCATGGTGTAATCGATATTTATGAGGATCTGCCCCACTTTGGTGTCGGTGTAGGCTGGGGTCAGTTGGCATGCGGAGCTCTGATCAAGGTTGGGCTCCAGGCTGATGGACGGTACCTGGTTGAAGCAGTATATTCCAACTGTGAGCTCTCGGACTATCTGATGGACCACCCTGTAGTCCATGGACACCCCAGAGTCGTCACAGGGGGCCAGGATGATGGCGCTGGGCTGAAACACGGCCTGGATCTGTCTAATCATCCCAGGTGGGGGTTCGGCAGGCTGAAGGACATCTTCTCCACTGAAAAGCCAGCTGCAGGAGGTTTGACTGAGCAGCTCCTGCGCTTCTTTCCAGTCGAATTTCTCAAAGAAAGCTTGAGCTGATAAAAAGTTGAACTCCATTCTCATGAAGGATTTATCTCAGATTATTAATTTATTTTGTGTCAGGTTCTCTTTTAAATAATCATATACATATATATAAAGCAAAATTAAAGTAATAAGTAAAAAGTAATATTTTTTATTATTATTGCACAGCTAGCATGATTAGCGAGTCGTCTGATTTTGACAAACTGTCGCTAAGGCAACAGGAGACGCTCAGGTGCGCTTAGTGCGTGCGTTGTGCGAAAGTCGACCACGAGATGGAGCCGTTGGACATTTAAAAACTCTATATATGGTTGCGCAGTGACGCGTTATGACGTACCCGGAAGTGAAATTACAAAGTTACTTATTAAAAACTGTTCAACGGGGTCGTGACGACTTGTCGTCATATTTATAGATATATACTAAGATATATTTGTTTTTTTGAGCATCTGGAAAGAAAAAAGAGTATTTAAATTGTGTTAGGTTGATGATATAGGAGAGAGTTGATGATGAGGGCTGTTGTTTTGGCTGCAGGTTATGGGACGAGGCTGCAGAGGGACTTTGAGCAGGATCAGACCGGAAGCTTCGAGCACCTACGCGGGGTTGCGAAACCTCTACTTCCGGTTGGAGACTGTGCTCTGATCTCCCACTGGCTCAGGGCTCTCACTCAGTCAGAATGTGTAGAGCAAGTGTTTGTGGTTGTGAGTTCTGCCTCCTTTCCCATAACATTTTAGAAAAAAAATGTTTGCATGCAAAAATAAACAAAAAAACTGGTAAATGTTGTAATGAATGCCAAATAATAATAATATATTTACAATAATAACAGTGTAATATTGCAGAACTGTATGTGTGAGCCTCCTAGTGGGACATAAAGGTACTGCATGTGGGCCACCAGATCATTTATAACAAAAAGTAAATAAAAGTAATAAGTTAGTAAATAAAACGTTTCTATAGAACATTTAAAATCAATTAGAAATTAGGTTTAAAATTCCAATCTAATGTTTCTGCTTAAGCATTTACATTTAAAAAGTTATCAGATCTAATAAAACAAAGCCATGGGATTTGAACAAAGTGATATTCTCTTGTGTTGATCAGAGTTGTGATTAAAGGTGTGGATGGGCCACAAAAGATTTGACATTTTAAATTGGGCCTTGTTAAGTTTTGGAATAGCTATGCTATAGAATATAGAATATATATTTCTCAAACCATGCTAGTAGCTTAACCATAGACATATTGTTAATATCTTTAATCCTTTTTTTATCCATTAGACCAATGCACATTACTATGAAGCATTCCAGCTCTGGGCTCAAGACTTCCCCAGTGTTCAAGTCCTTAATGATGGGACAAGAAAAAATGAGGTACAGTAAAATCCAATCCAGCATTGACTCTAGATCCATACACCCTGGAATCAAATGTACATGATGTATGGTATTATGCAAACGTCTTAGACAAATGCCAAGAAATGCTATAAATGAAAGATGCCTTCAAAAATAATACAAGTAAATGTTTGTTTATAATAAAATCCCACCATTGAAAACAATAAACAGAATTAAACCAAAATACTCAGTATTGTGTGTAATAAGCCTTTGCTTTTTAAATAGCATCAGTGGTCTCAGGGAGACTTTGTACAGTTGTATAAATAAATAAGCTCCTTGTTTTGTTTGTTTGTTTGTTTTTTGACAATTTTGGAGAATCTGTCACGTTTCATCTAAGGATTATGACTATCATACCTATTTCTGTTTTTGCAGGTAAAAACAGATACTCTTCATTTATGAAAAATTTATGAAAAATAGTATATCATGTAATATTTTGTCTGATGGAAATATAATGTTTAAAATATTTTTTCTAAGAAGTTATAAAATAAACATTTAAGATTTTATTTGTACAGGACTTTTGCACAGTTTTGTATTTGCATGTTCAGTGTGATGCATTTTGAGTACGTTTCATTCAGACTTGGTTCTTTACCTATTTAAGGCACAATCTTAACTACCCTTTAAGAGTGATGAGCTCCATGATGGCACATTATCACCACTTAGACTGAACGTTTTCTCATGCATATTTGTGTAGGAGCGACTCGGGGCGGTTGCCTGCCTTCGGCTGGCCGTGAATCACTTCGCTGTGGATGATGATGTCATTGTGATTGGAGGGTACGTTGTCCCATATTTCCCCTTCGCATTCTCAGAACGTTCCTAAGAGCATCATTTTCTTATTTCTTTGATTAAGAGTGGAGGGAATCGCTAATCACTTGCATGAGAGTGTGTTTAATGAAAGCAATGAATTTCCGGAGTGAGTTGTTGTTACCGTACGGAAGAAGGACAGAAATGAAATGGTCACTGAAAAGCATGAAAAACAGTGTTGGATCAAAGTAAACCTGGCTTTGTAGCTGGTAATAATTTACACAGTGATATTTTGGCAGACACTGTATGATTACAAATCAAACCAGTTATGATTGTGGACTTTAGCCATGCAAAAACGTGCACATGCTGCAGCATTTACACATCTTCAGGAAGGCTGAGTGTAAAACTCACCTCTTTACACATCATGACGAAATTGGGAAAGTAACCTAAATGAACATGATCAGTTATAACTGCCTTCTGTGTTTCAGATTTAAAAGAGCTAAATCTTAGTAGCCTTAGCTTCAGATCAAAGGTGTTAGAGGTGCACTTTGTGATCTCACTTGATGTACGATGTTTTGTTTTTTCATTTGAGATATAAGGGGGTGTTCAAGTCAAAACAGGACTTCTGGTGAAGTTTTTTCATTTACAGAAGACTTCAAGTACAGTATGGTGATGAGACTCTAAGCCGCAACGGTGCAAACGTTTTAAAGAACGCCGTACGTCCTTGAGCCATTTCCACATGTTTGGATTGGAAGTTAAAGGAGTTCCTGGGAGGCCAGTGTCTGACATAAAGCAGGCAGCCCGATCACGGCCTGGTCGTACTGAAAAAACTTTCTACCTTGATGGTGTCCAAGCTCTAGTGGAACACTGGGATAAGTGCATTAGTGTAGCAGGAGATTATATCGAGAAATAAAGGGTGTTTTTAACTCTCATAACTGTGTTCTGTTATTCTGTACAATCAAAAGTCCAGGTTTGATATGAACACTCTCTTGAGGTGTCTTGAGGCAATGGAGCAACATTTAAACCAAGATTTATTTTAAAAAAAATTTAAAAGACCAAAGGCCCTGAATCTCTTTTTTTTCAGTGACACTCTATTCAAAGAGGACTTCAGTCTCAAAAAGTTCACGGAACACTTCAGTGAGCTGCAGAGGAAAAGCGAAGACGTCAACTTGGTGCTCACGTATCAGTGCAAGGACGAGGGTGAGCAAGAATAGGACATGATAAACATATGGCAACAGTTAATAAAATCGGATGCATTTCTTCAGATAAGATTGAGTCTCTGTTATAGACGTAGATGCTCGGTTTTTGACATCTGGCTTCTTTTTGCCGAACTTCAATATCACGATTAAATCAATGGTTCCCATACACTGGGTCGCCCGGCAGGTGGGTCTCAGGAGAGTTTATCTGAGTCGTCATTGTCCCGATTTATGACTGCAGTACACCGTTCAGTCACTCAGTTAGTTTTCTACCGCTGTCATGGTTTCTGCCGATTTTATTTGCAGTTCGAGTGAGAATAGAGGAAAGAAAACCAATCAAAGCCTGTAAACTAAAAACGCATTTATTTAGTATCATTTGTCAGTTCTAGTGTTATTGCTGACTTTTAAAGTGAATAGGTTGTTAATAACACATGCATATGACCGGAATGAGAAATGACACGCTTTCATTTGTAGAGACGTTAAAGTACGGCATTCTGGAGGTGGACTCAGGCTTTCGAGTGCAGTGTATGAAGGAAAAGCCTCTGCCGGCTGACACACACTCACGCAGCGCTGTACGTACACCACGCCACATGGTCACGTCACATATCAGTCACGTCTTTCTCACTACAGCGATGAGAAAACACACTTTTACTCTGTCGTGTTTTTGTTCCCCAGTGTCCCTGTTTCTACTTGTTTTCGAGAAGAACCCTTCCTCTGCTGGAGGTCTTCCTAAAGGAGAAGGAGGTACTGGAGGATCTCAATTTAAAAAAAAAAAAAAGAAAAATTTCAGGAAGAAAAACACAGATACTGCGGTACCTTGGGATACAAATGTTTTAATGTTTATTTATACCATAATTGTATTATGGTATAAATTTCTCCATAAGAAATAATGTAAATGCAGACAATCTGTTCCAGCCATCCAAAAATCTCACCAATATTACAAAGGAATTCGCGAAATATCATGTAGCTTTTGAAAGTGTGCCGAGGGCAACGTTGGTATCATGGGTTAACCCTTTCAAAACAGCTTTTACTGACAAAAAATTTTGTAAACTTGCTTCGTTGGCTCTCCACTAACTCAGAGTTTTGAACGGCTCCTGAACTTGGGCACAACTTTACATTTTTGAGGTGAACATTCATAAAGGAGGGCATTCAAATGCAGAGGCTCTGCTGTAATTTCTTTTAATTTTTAACATTTCATAAGAGGGAATTTTTTTTTTTTCTTTCCAGAGGTTTAAATATTTCTGGGTTCTACCCTTTTTACACACTAGGTGGCAGTGTACACTGTGGAAAGTTTGACTGCCTCAAAGCATGCACCTGTAATCCTTCCATCCATCCTCTATACTGCTTATCCAGTGTGGAGTCCTTGCAAAATTAAAGCACTGACACTGGAGACTCCTTCCAAAAAACTTTACCATATTCACCATTTTAGTGCAAGATGATGCTACCATATAAACACTAAACAGAACTGAGATTTTAACAGCACTGTGTTAAAAACAATAGTCCTAATTGCAAGCATCATCTATCGTTATAATAGACAAGGCCACTTGAGGAGAGAGATGCACCAGGGAACTTCCTGTCATGGCTTATCTCAAGGTCAGTCATGCTATTTATGAATCACTTCATTTGATCTAAATGATTATGTACATTGTGAATGAAGTCACGTTTTGCGTTTATGTTTGTTTATTTATTTCAGGAGGCCGGTGTACGTGCACGAGATATCAGGACGTTTTGATGTCGGAAACCTCGCCTCTTATACCGAGTGCGACAGATACTTCAGAGAACAGCTTCGAAATCCAGACCTTTATTTAATATAGCACTTAAATGCATTGAAATTCTTAAATAAAATCACCCAACATTAAAAGAATAAAACCCATGCTCTAAGTTGCGATCAGTCTCGTGCACTTTTCCGACGCCTTTTCCCGGCTGTTCTCCATCTTGGCTATGCGCGATCCGAACTGCATGGCTCTCTTGGGCAGGACGGCGGCAGGTCCGAGTCCGAGCTCCACGGCCGCCAGCCTCAGGAGGAGCTTCTCTCCCAAACCCCGGGGCAGAGACAGATCCGCCTTCTCCCAAACCGGCAGCGTGTTCAGGAAGCTCACCACGTCCTCGTCCAAGTACGGAAATCTGAGCGCAGAAAGGAGACCATGAACATTCTTACAGTTTCTTTTCAAGGTTTCGGATATTTAAAAAAAAAAAAAGAAGAAAGAAAAAGCAAACGGAAGAAAATGTATAAAAAGGTTTGAACACTGAATAATCAGAATCAGATTCAAGTCCATCTAAAACATGTTTAATGAACCCATAAAAACATTATATTAAGAAAGAAAACACTCCATGTCATGCTCACTCACTCACTCATCATCTATACCACTTAATCCTGTATTCAGGGTCACGGGGGGCCTGGAGCCTATCCCAGGAGACTTAGGGCACATGGCAGATGTTCATGCTGTTATTGAAAAATCATTAATGACTATCAAGCAATGACTTTATTAGAGAAATCTGCTCAGAGAAATATCATGAATGGTGATCACTTAAACGTTTGGTGAAGTTACATCGTAACAATATGGACATGAAAACAGTGAAAGGTAATGTAGAGCTGCCGATAATAAAAAAAAAAATTCTAACCAATCAGATTTGAGAATGCAACAACTTTGCAGACTATCTAAAATTAAGTTTGAAATACAATAAGTTACCATGACAACCACTGTTTTGTTCATCACATTGGCTAGGTAGCTTTAAAAAAAAATCCAATTTGGCCCTAGAGTTCAGTAAACAACTGAGCGTCTTTGTAGCTCCGCCCCCTAAAGTATATTATTATATCTGACCATTAGTCATAAGAAGGCAAATAACTCAAATCCTGTACTTGAGTAGAAGTAACGATTTCCCAGTGCAAATATTACTCAAGTAGAAATCCTTATTTCCTTGTGTACTTGAGTAAAAGTACTCAAGTACTCACCTTTAAGTATCAAAAGGACTTGTTTGCTTACTTTGTGAATTACACACACACACTTTCGTTTAATCTTCTCAGGACGAGGGATTGAAAGTTTACCTGGCCTCTTTACCGTGATCCGCGATGATCCGATCGTCTCGCCCGAGATTCCTGGAGGATATTCTGCCCAGCTCCATGGCCAGCTCCTCAACCACGCCCTGTAGACCTGAGGTTTTAAACCGCAGCCGGTGTCTCGAGTAGCCAGCTAGCTGCTCGTCCGCCCCGATGCCAGTCAGGACAACCTGCCGACGGACAAGAGGTCAAAGAGAACCCAAATCAGTGTTGATCGAGAAGGGATTACGGAGTTTGGTTTGTTAACGGTTTCTGCTACGAGGCTGTACAGTGCTGTAAAACTATTTGCCCCCTTTTTTTCCCTTTGCATAAATTTGTCACACTTGAATGATTTCGATCATTTTATGCATTTTCATACTACACAAAGATAACCCAAGTAAATATCAAATAAGTTTTTTTATTTTATTTTGATTTTATTGATTAAGGAACCAAAAAAAAAAAAACTTGGCACACCCAGGCCTGATTACTGCCAGACCTGCTGAATCAAGAAATCACTTAAATAAAACCTCTCTGACAATATGAAGCATGCTAAAAGATCTCACATCATGCTGCATCTAAAGAAATTGGACTATAGCTATACAGAAGGTCTTAGATTCAAAACCCCACCACCACCATTAACCCTGACCTGCTCAGATGTATTAAGCAATAAAAAAATAAGTCGCTCTGGATAAGGGCGTAAATGTAAATGCTATATAATATATAAATATAATAATATAATATCAAAAAGGAGCAAATACTTTTTTTTTTTTTTACAGCACTGTAGTTGTGTTCGCTGCTTCTGCCATCGCAAACCTGAATTCTCCAAATCAATTGCAATCAAATGAACAGATCACAATCCACAATCCATAAAGCTGGTGAATTAAAAAGCAATACGTAAAATGCTTAATGCTGATGCCCCCCCCCCCCCCCC
>QMIH01000449.1:97917-131474 GCA_003987875.1 Clarias batrachus | reverse complement strand
GAAAAAATAATAATAAAAATAAAACTTTCCTACCTTTGCTGTTGAGCAGTGCGCCCTCTGTTGCGTTCCCTCCGATACGATGCCGGTTCCTCTGGCTGCAAACCACACGGCACACCCGATACTGTCGTCCAGAACGGTGTCTAAAGGATGCACCAGGTGGCAGATGTTCCTCACCCGCATTTCCCTAAGCTCCTCTTGAGTCACGTTGATCTCGACGAAGTTCCACTTTCGTGAAGGACTCAGACTCGCGAGTTCCCGCAAACCGTCCCGACCTGTAATTCTGTCCGGAACGTCAAACTTTGTACACTGATGCGACGCCGCAACTTCGTGACTTTTCTGCTCTTTCTTATTGTTTCGTCCCTTCTTTCCTGACTCCTGAGCCGTCTTTGATTCCTGGAGTTTAAAAGCAACGTTGAGGAGGTCGATGGGTTGGTCCGGAGGTATGTAGCGATCTGCAAGAACAGCCAGGATCATTGAATCGATTCCTCCCGAAAATAGGATAGCGACTCGTGCTTGATCGGGTTTGGACTCGTGGGGAAGGTGCTGTACTCTCCTGCGTACAGCCTCTCCGAGGACGTCTATGAGACGGCAAACCGTGTCTCGCTTTCTAGTGTTTTTCAGATGCTCCTTAAGGTCATCCAGTGGGGTTGGACCAGAATTAGAAAAATCTGATCCTGTATCGCTCACGGACATGTTCATCAGGGGAACCGGGGACGACAGGACAAGTCCAGAGTCGTTCACGACAAAGGAGACGGAACTGAGAAGACCTTCAAAGGTGAACCCAGACTCAAGGTAACCCCACGGATAAACCTCGACTTTTAGACTTTCCTCCTTCATCCTGCTCTTCAAGTCCAGTCTGTAAACACCAACCGCTGGTACCTCCGAACATTTCGAGGAACTGAGATTTGGCGAGCGACAAGACACGGACGTGAGCGTAAAAGTACTATCGTCCGAATCCCAGCTCCAAAGCAAACTCCTTCTCCCGAAGAAATCCCTCCCAAACCAGACACAATGTTCCTCTTCCTGGTAATAAATAATGGCCCATGGTCCTTTCACCTGACTCAGAACACGCAAAATATCCGATGAGGTTTTGCACGAGGACAAGTGATCAGAAATGACTTTGGTATCGTTCTCCTCGGGTTCCACAGTTAAACCGTCAAACACCTCGCCGTTCCAGAGGAGGACGTTCCCGTGGTCGTCTTGCAGAGGCTGCGGGGTCGGGCTTCCCCTCATGTGGAGGACGTGAGCAGAGAAAAGGCAACTGTACTCTGGATCCGAGGACGTTTTCGCGACATCCTGGCTGTGATCAGGTCCTCGGTGGCGTAGCCTTTCGTAGACATGATCGTGAAGCGTACACTGAGACGAGGTCAAACTCACCACACAACAGATCCCACACATTTTTTCCCACTACACACACACACACACACACACACACACACACACACACACACCTAAGCTCTACATGTCTTGGTAGTCTTTTTTCATTTTGTCCAGATTCTCTGTATGGATGAAAAAAAAAAATTATCAGTTTTGCACATAAAAAAAATGCTATGAGGACAGAATGAGGGGAAACTCACTCTTGCAGCTGCTCAAGGTCTCTCCTTTGTCTGCGAGGAAGAAGATGTTGCTGTTTGGTTGCTGGACGAAGACTTTCTGTTGGAGGTTGGAAAAAAAAAGGTTTGACCCTTTTGGACGACCACACAAGAAGAAATTATTTTTGAGAGATGGTGAGATGTTTGCTTTCACACCTAGTATCCCTGGGATAGACTTCAAATCCACTGCAACCCTGACCAGGATCCTGTCCCTTACTGAACTATTCACTAATTACTACACAAAAGGTAATTATGTGCCCTAGCAGATAGAAAACACCCATAATGCACCTGGGTGTTTTTTAGAAATCAATTCAGTTAGGAATCACCATTCTTTTTTGAGTGCCGATTCATCTATCGTGTATGGTAGCTCAGTGGTTAAGATGTTGGACAACTGATCATCAGGTTCAATCCCAAGGGCCCTTGAGCGAGGCCCTTAACCCTCAACTGCTCAGAAGTATAATGAGATAAAGTAAGTCGCTCTGGAGAAAGGCATCTGTCAAATGCCATAAATGATTCGCCACATTGACTTCAAATTTTATTTTTAAAGTATTTATAACATTTATAATAGCGATGCACGGTCGACCAGGCAGTGACCGGAATTGGCAGATGTTCAGCTTGACCAGAAATGACCGATCACATTAGATATAAGCGATTCCGTTCGACATGAAGCAGAAGAGTTGTATTTATTCCCATTTCCATAATCGTGGTAGGACTTCCAGTGAACATTCACACTTCAGGCTATTTGGGAACATCAATTAGCCTAATCTGCATGTCTGTAGGAGGAAACCAGAGTACCAAGAGGAAACCCACCAAGCATAAGGAGAACATGCAAATTTTATGCATACAGACCACAAAGCGGGAATTGAACCCGGACCCAGGAGGTTCAACGAGAGTGCTAACCACTATGCGGCTATTGAAACAATAATTATGGCGGATGAAATAACAGATATGTGCTGCTCAGTAACAATGTAGCTTTCTGTTTGAAGTTAATTCTTGTATTTGAAGGTTAAATACTGCGCTTGTTTTTTAAATGAGAAAACTAATGGTAAAGGGAACGCGCTACATTTATTACTCATGTTCAGTTCAGTAAAGCTGCTGAATAAAGCTAAGGTGTAAAACTTTAGACTTATAACTCAACTTTTTATTTAAAACAAAAAATGTCCAAGTTCTTAAAATTTTAACAAAATCAGAAAAATAAATGTAATATCCCATCGGAATAATTATCACATTGTGATACTAACAAAATCGCAATATTAATAGAATCGACACCAAGGTATTGTGATACTGTCCCATCAAGAGGTTACGGGTGATTCCCATCCCTAGTGTGATGCTCAGACAAAATCTGGCTGGACAAACAGACATGCAGACAGACCTAACATTTTCTGAGATTTCTGAGGTTTTGGGTCCTCCAATGTATAAAACATCAAGATATCACTGAAAGATATTTTTGACCACACTCTGTATGTCTTCCGCTCTATTATGAGTGAACGCTAGTATAAATTTTAGTTCACTGGTTTGTAATTTAATAAAAATTTATTTCATCAGGAACAGGATTATAATTAATCCTAATTAAATTTCATTAAATTTTAATCCGAGGTTAGATCAGTGGGATTAAAGGAAATCTTAGTTTGTTGTAAATTTAAAAACAGGATTATGTTTTCTTTAACATCTGGAGCAAGTGGATTTACACTTTAGATAAACTTTATGTTAATCCAGGTTTAAATCCCTGGTTATTCGTGCACACAGTTTATTCAGACATACTGTATAAGTGACCCCTTACCCTGTTTTTCTTCAGATTAGACAGCTCATCAATCACAATCTTCTGTTCCTTAATCTACAGAAATGATTATAAAAGTATAAACGTGTGTCAGGAGTCAGTCCATGAAGAGACACACACACACACACACACACACACACACACACCAATGAAACAGGAAAATCAACTAGCAAAGTTTTTATCATTCATCTTCCACTTACCTGCTTATTTAGTTCTTCTTTGGTCGCGCGCTCTTCTTGAACAAGATCAGTCGACATTTTTGTCTAACCTTTTCTTTGATGTTCAAGAAAGCATTGCCGGAAGTCTACAAACGGAAGTCGTAACAACGTTTGCGTGAATGTTGCATGTACTTTTTTTTTTTAACCCTAACCGTTTTCCGACAAGTCCCGCCTCCTCCCCTACGATTGGCTGAACTGTAAGGCACTGATTGGATTGCGAACCTTGTTCCGCGTGTTCTCATAGGCGCGTTTCTGAAATAACGTTTAATCAGAAGAATTATATACATTTATTTTTGCACTGTATCTTTATCAACAAAGGTGGGTTTTTTTTCTCTGTTTGATCCATAATCATAGGGAAATTAAGCTAAATGTTTTTATTATTCTATCTTTGGACTGTATGAATGTATTATAATATCACGTAAATAATGCGAATCAATTCGTCTGATCAATAATATAAAAATAATATGAAAATTTGATTAAACTAAATGAAATCTTACTACTGTACATAGGTATGAATTGTATTATTATCACAGCAATAAATATACAGCAATAGATTTAGTGTCAAAATGTTTATACAAGTTTTTCCTTTCCTGAAATGTGTATACATGGTAAAGACAATCTGCTGAAGTTCAGATCGAAGGTGATGTGAGCTTCTTTGGATGTGACATCGTTGTCGGTGTCAGACGGGCTGGTCTGAGTAATTCCAAACCTGCTGATCTACTTTTCTGCTATTTTCATGCACAACCATCTTTAGGGTTTACAGAGAATGAGAAAAAAAAAAAAACAGAAAATATCCAATGAGTATGTTAACTGTATGAACTTAGCAGAACAAAGGAGTTCACACTTTATGTTTACTTTGTAATATGACAAGGTGCACTTTTTTTTTTTTTCTCGCTGTGTCGATTAAAAGAGCGATAGAGAGAAAAAATTACCACTGATTGTGACTAAGCACTGTACCGGACACTCCTTCCACAGATGTGATATTAATATTTTTATCCTTAGAGAAAACCTCACCGTATCAACAATTATAAATGTGGACGTATGAGAAATAAATATGAATCTGTGGTTTGGATCTAGACTACACAGCGGAATCCCTAGTGTTGAATTAACACCACACAAATGGTCCATATATACATTGACCTGCAGTTCTCTAGGCGAAAATGTCTTGTTGATGCCAGAGGTCAAACTGGTTCGATCTAATAAAAAGGCAACAGTTACTCTAACAGCATCCATGCCGAACACGTCGAACATTTTGCGTAGACAACAAGAAGGCATGGATCCACCCTGTCTTGTATCAGCAGTTCAGGCTGTTGGTCATGATGTAACTGTGTGGGGGAGATTTTCCTGGCACACTTTGGGCCATTAGGGCTAATAATAAACAGATAAAAACATGTTTCTTAGCAAAGAAAAGGCATGACTGTTGTCTCCAATGTCAGCACTTTGTAAGAGTCAGAGTTAAATCTTTAACCTTAAAGCTTTCTGACTTTAAATGTTTAGGACAAAGAAGTTTACACTTCATGTTTACTCAGTAATATGACAAGCTGCACTTTTTCATCTTTTGCAAGAGAGAGAAAAACTGTTTATAGCTGCTGTAACATACATGATTATAGAACATTCCAGAAAACACTGTCAGTGGAAATTAATCAGTCTATCAGTGGTAACAGTACCTATGCATCATGTTGGGCCATATTGCACCATAACAGCATGGCTATGTTTCTAAGATCATGCTAATCAGGAACACTGCAGCTAAGCAGCTACCAACTAGCTTTAGCTACGTAGCACATTAGCCACTGAGGCTTTTATACAGAATGTGAGGACTGGAAATTAGATGACAAAGGTTTTTTATAGCAACATGATTAACACAGGATCAAAGTAATTTGTTTAGTTAAGATTACTAAACAAATTAGTTAATATTAGTAAGCTTTAATTTAATTTTGTAAGAAATTAGTTGTTTACAGTGGCTATTCATGATACTGCAGGGTTTGATTAACTACAATTCAACTTTACTCACTCATCACTCACACATCGTCTGTACCACTTAATCCTGTATTCAGGGTCGCGGGGACCTGGAGCCTATCCCAGGAGACTTAGGGCACGAGGCGAGGTACACCCTGGGCAGGGTGCCAATCCATCACAGGGCACAGACACACATACCTGTACACACAGTCATACACTCATTTAACATATATGATTATAGAACATTCCAGAAAACACTGTTAGTGGAAATTAATCAGTGGATCAGTGGTAACAGTAACTATGCATCATGTTGGCCTATTTAATTGGAACACCAATTAGCCTAATCTGCATGTCTTTGGACAGCGGGAGGAAACCCACCAAGCACGGGGAGAACTTGCTAACTCTAGGCACACGGAGACGGGAATCGAACCCAGACCCTGGCGATGCAAGGCTAACCACCACACCACCGTGCCACCCTGATTCAACTTTAAATTCAGCTTATTAAAAACTAGCGCAAGTAGCCGTCGTTGAAGGGGAAAGAGGTTATAAGGTTAAAGCTAAAGATAATCTGATGAGCTTTAATGTAATCAGTGATATTATTATTTCAGGTTGAAGCCCACGTACATGTCTGTCTGTACAGCAGAACTCTCTCTCTAACTTGATAATACAAAGAAATAAAATTTTGTAAGCTTGTATCTTACGTCTTGTTTACCCTTTCTTTCGTAGTCAGCCAAATACACTGTCTGTTTGGTAATCGTAGAGTGAATCACAGATGAGAAATGGAAAAAGTAGATCGGATAAAGATTTTAAGGTTAGTTTTGTCTTAAAACGACTCCAAAATTCACTTATACTACTTCAGCGCTGGTATTTCAGTGAAAGTGAAAATATGAACTAATCTCAGTAAAAATATTCATATTTTAGCTTTTCTAATTAATGGTGCCGGTGTTTGTTAACATTGAGCAAGTAGCGCATTAGTAGCTTATTTTAAAATAGATTATTAAATCCTCTACATAGCTGTAATTCATAACATTACTTTTACTCAACTTTTGATCTCTCTTATGGTGCAGGTTAAACTTCAGGCAGATATCTAAGTACTGCAAAAGTTCTATTAAATTCTGTCCAGACAGTTTTGTGTGACGCTGAGACAACCATCTGGCTGGACAAACAATGTATAAAACGTCAAGATATCACTGAAAGATATTTTTGACCAATATACCGACAAAACCTTTCCTTTATTTATATAGACATACAATTGAGCTTTTTCTTGTTTTGTGGTTACTGAAGATGAATAAATGAATAAATAACAATGTTTATCAAATATCTGAGGCAAACATTTATTATATCAAACTTTGTTATTGGTGCTTTATTGCCTTGTTTATTGTCATTTCTTTGTTTTACATGGACATGGCTACCATGCAAAGGCCCGGGTTCGATTCCCATACAGTGCTCAGACCCCAGCCACTGGGGTAGCCCGGATAAAATGGGAAGGTTTAGTCAGGAAGGGTTTCCTGTGTAAAAACCTGTGCCAAGTTGTTGTGGTCCGCTGTGGCGCCCCCCAATCCCCCCCGACAGGAGCAGCTGAAAGACTGACAACAACACTGTCTACTTAAAAGTGCTATAGCAGATAGCTAATAATTTATCAGATCAGATAGCTAGTCATTTCATAGTTGCTTAGCAACAGTGTTCTCACAGTTTTAATCAGTACAGAAAAATGCATCTTTATATTTAGACCTTGAAATTTGTACAATTTTTTAAACAATCTGGTCTCCAAGCACATTTGGAAATATTAATCTGTGAACTCAAAGACTTGAATAATTTTAAACTTTCAGAAAATGTAATTACACATCATTAAAATGACAGAATCGTCCAGTCTTAAGCCTGAGCGCTTAAATCTAAGTGCAGGATGCGTATTTGTTTGCACATATCCAGCCCAGTTTTAAGTTCTTTCCCAATCCCCTCTTTTGCAATATTCTACATTCATGAATAACTCACAATCATTTACTGATTCATGGTGTTTGTGTGTGTGGTGCGCTCGAGTACGCTCGGGTTGTACTGTGCGCTGTAGTCCAGTTGATCCCAGTGCTTCTTTAAAAGGGCTTAGTGGTTGACCACATGGCCCGTGTTTGCTCGAGTGACCCTTCTAATGTCACAAACACACCGGTTTGCTTAGCCTCAGTCACGGACAGAGTGTAGATTTCTCTATTGATTCTCTGCACACCTGTGTAACGTCTCTGTTGCTGGATCTCGTCCACGTTCAGGAGGTTGCTCTATTTAAAAGGGTGATTCAGCTTTTTTTTTTTCATGAGAAAAGCAGAATTGAAAATATGAATATGCAAAATAAAAAACAAAGAGGACACATCTTTCTAGATTGCTCATTTTGAAAATAACCACTTCCACATGGGATAAAAATTACAATGAAAAAGTACATTTACTATCACATGACCAGCCAAGACACCTAGATCTATACACAGTCGGCTAAAATAAGGCCTTGTGCCGGAGAACAACATCACAGTCACCCACCTGAGTAATCTGTTTTTTATTTTTCAGATTTCAGGTGTATTTTTAGTGCTGTGGTCACCGAATGTGGCCACCGTTTTATTCTATAACCACAGCCAAAGGTATCATTGTTTGTAAAGGAAAACAACAAATGTTCATGACCAGCAGAGACAAGGAGACACTCCAGCGCAGTCGTTTCTCTTTGTTGGTCAGCGTTGCAAAAGGTAACTTCACTAAACCACTAACCACAGGATAAGACCTCATATTTCACCCTCGTGCTTACAGCATTCTTAAAGCAAAGACTGTTTTGAAGAAAAGAGCTGTCAGTATTTCAGTAAATGGTAAAATCGCATTACTCTTCCTGAAGGGGATAAAAATACTAAATATAATGCAGAGTAACAGGTAATGGTTTGAGTGATGAAGTAAGATTACAAATTTGATTATTTTCCTGTAACAGCATGGCCATAAACATTTTTTGGTTTATAACAGCATTTCAAGCACAATTACTATTTTTAATTCATTAACAATTTACTACAGAAAATATTACAAAGGCAATAAATATAATGAATGATTGAATGAATAAATAAGTCGTCGGTGAATATCCGTGGCGTACCCTATAAGGCAGACCCGGGCATTTTAAGGCCCGGGGGCCAAATACAGCCCGCGGCTCGACTCTGACTGACCGCGAAACTTTGCTTGGAACCTACTTTCAAAATTTTGCATAATTCATGGACTAAAACAGCAGTGCGTTTACTTTGAAACCTGTTTACTGTGTGCGTGCGTCGTTTACGTACAGGTACTCTGAAACAAGTCCGAGTGCATGTGATTAGCAACAAGTCATTGTAATGGTAATCCTTCAAAATGTTTGCACATGCCTAAAAAAGAAAGGTGGATGCTGAAGACTGTGGTTTCAAGAAAATATGGACTACTAAATAATTTTTTACTGAACTTGGGGGTGAACCGGTGTCTTTAGTTTGTGGAAAGCAGGTCGCCGTGTTTATGGAGTACAATGTGAGTCGGCATTACGAGACGAAGCATCCGGCCCTCTACAATATTTTCTGCTTCTCATTTGGCCCCTGGGGAAAAATAATTGCCCACCCCTGCTATAAGCAGACTTAGGGCACGAGGTGGGGTACACCATGGATGTGGTGCCAATCTAACGCAGGGCACACACACATGCACACACTCACACACTACAGCCAATTTGGGAATGCCAATTAGTCTAATCTGCATGTCTTTGGACATTTGGAGGAAACCGGAGTACCTGGAGGAAACCCACCAAGCACGGGGGGGGGGGGGGGACAGAAATCGAACCTGGCCGGGAATCGAACCCGGACCCTCGAGGTGCAAGGAGACAATGCTAATCACAAAGCCAACGTGGCGCTCAGAATAAATTAAAGTAAACAAATAAATAAAATGTAAATTCACAATTCCCCCCAAAAAGTTTTTGCCTTATTTTTTTTTTACCTCTGACTGTGACTAAGCATGTAAAATGGAGACTCCTTCCATAAATGTTAAATAAATTCATCCTTGCAGAAAACTTCATCATATCATTGACTGCAAATGTGGATCTACAAGAATTGATCATTATAATCACAATAAACTGATCATTATACAGTAAATTATACATATTTCCACACACTTTTTCGCTATTTTTTACATATTTATTTTATTTTAAAAGCCCTACCTCCCTGAGTGTTACATCCCTACAGAGTTTATACAGTATGAGTTCATCTGAGATAAATCAAAGTGATAAATCAACACTAAGAGCGTTACTGTAAAGACAATTAATCCGTCCCTTCTGATTAACCAGCTTTCAGAATTTGAGAAGAGTGCGCTGGTATAAACCTCATTATAATATCACATGAGTTAAGAGCTTATAAAATAGCTATAGAATAGTCAAGCGTTTGCACTTTCGTGGCTGTGTGATGTCAAAGTGTCTGATTTTAAAGAAGTTAACATACAACAAGTACAAACCTTGCATTTCAAATAGAGCAAAAGAGGAAAAGAAACAGGGAAACATTATTGATAACAACCAGTGCTTGTGTCCCGTGGATCCTATACAGCATTTCATATGTAGCTATCTATAAGGCATAATACATTTCACTGATTTTGTTATCGTCACTAGTCGAAAAAAAAAGTGAAGCAAATAGAGGAGACGGACTCTACGCCAAAATATGTGGAAATGGCTGTCAGAGATCCAAACCTTCTGCAGTGTGTGTGAGTGTGTGTGTCAGAGAACAGAAAATATGTCCCAAACACCAAAGAGGAGTGATACAGTCCTGTATGTGGAAAGATCTGTAGAATTGTCTGAGAGACATTTATACAGTACACTGATTTCTGTGCATGAAGATGAAAGCAACGATGCACAAATCAGTCATGTATTTTCTGAGAAGTGGAAAGGCTTGTAAAAAACAACAACAACAAAAAAAAAAACAATAGGAATCTGTATACGCCCAGTAGAGAAAGTCGTGCCAGGATTATTCAGAGTTCTGAATTTCTTGCAAAACAGTTTGCAAGACTCTGTGATCCTTTCTTAGTGCATCTTAAGAGACTATATTTGTATAAGATTGAAATCCTGATGGTAATATATTCACTAATCCACAGATTTTTTTTTTTTTTAAATCCTTAAGATGAGTTTACAAGTGTGCACACTTTCTCCAAAATGAACGCAATCTTTAAAGCAGCAACCAGGAGTCTAAAAATGAGTTAAAACTCTGATCTGACATGTAATCATAACCAACCACATGAAATCCAGGCCTTAATCGGAAGGACATCAGCAGGGGAAATGAGTTAAATTATCACGGTTTGTAAAAACTGCTATTCCCTTGTTTCGCATTGTGCACTTGTGTTTTGTCATAAAATGCAAAAATTAATTTGATTCGCAGACATTCCACGACTTATTACAAAAAGTGTGGTTAATAAATAAAACATTGTAATCATTTGTAGATTACTGTGGTATAAAAGAGATTAAACACTTCAGGACACTATACGTAGTGTGATAGCAGTACAGTCACACTTGGTGTGTCCTTGATTTTTTTTTCTCTCCATATAACAGTACTCTATCACTTCTCAGTTTTATATCAACAGTACTCACTATATCCTTATATAATAATATAAAAATTTTGCAGTTCTTTACATCAAATCAGTCAAATGAAGTTAATAAACTAAATATCTAACACCATTCTGTGAAGACTTTTATTGTTTTTACATTATTACAGTATATATAAGCAGTATATAGTATATAAGAGGGTAAAATCTGGATAATCATATTGTAGGTTCACTTTTTCATGGGGCTCTGGCATGTTTGTGAGAGCGATAAGCCTCTATGTTTCCAGGTAAAGCATCAATAAAAGGGCAGAGAGACCAGACATCTGCGTTCACTGATCACATCTGGGTGAAACCATGTCTGTTTGTTCATGAGTTCACCATATTCCCACACACATAGTGAGAAAAAGCATGAAATCATGGAGAGAGAGAGAGAGAGAGAGAGATGTAAATTTCAACCATTAGAAAAATCTTGTTTATCCTAATGACCCCTGATGTCTTATCTAATTTTAATCTCATGGTGGTCATTCACCCATGGGAAAATGCCCAACTAGGTTAGAATGAGTTTCAAAGTAACAAAGAAAATCCCTGCAGGAATCTGGTGGAAACCATTAGGCCAGTTATCACAGAGTAACGATTAAGCCGTTTGTAATGGGGTTGTATTGTACTTCTGGTGGTCTGGAATGGTAGCTTTATATTATTCTGACGGCATGCATCTATGCCATTCGGTCTTATTGCTGTTTACACACTTCCTGTTATAGTTTTGCTTGACGTCAGATTTTAATTTCACTTTAAGTTCATTTGCTCATTATTTTTAACTTGGTACTGTACTGTAACACTTTATTTCTTACTTTCTTGCTTTCACTTTCTTTACATCTTTATTTTGTTATCTGTGCCCTTTTGCATCCATGTCGAAATGTCATACACAACTCTAGCCTTGTTACTCAGCTTTCATTGATGTACATTAAAACTAAATTATTGACAGTTTTAACACTATGGCTTGGTGCAACTTTGTTTACAATGAACTGTATGGGTTAACCTTACTTGTACAAATAGAAAGAAATGTGAGGGCATGTCCACTCAAAAAAACTCTTTTTGCTCCTTGTGTAGCCTTTACATATTGATGTTATGTCAATTTTACTAAAATAAACGATGTAATGCAATTATATAAAATAAATGCAATTGAATAAATGTTGATGTGTCTAACATTAACATATCAGTATTTAACGTTGTTTCTGTTCTTGTTTTTGCAGTTGTACTTACCGGTGCATATCAAAAATTTGAATATCATTTAAAAGTCTTATTGTTTGTAATGTAACTCAAAAAGTGAATCTATTCTAGATTCATTACTCATAAAGTGAAATATTTCACACAAAATCCAGAATCTCAAAATAGTTGGAGTGAGGCTAGAGGTAATTAAACAAACTAAAACAATAGTCTTGAAATGTTTCACTTTGTTGTAATGAACTTTTAAAACGTTACAAAAATATTCTCCCTTTATGTTAGAATTTTTACACTAGTATTTTACTTGAGTAGAGATGATGCCCTTTGTTTGAATATATTAATATCTTAATATTTTTTTCAGCATAATAAAGAAATAATAAGATATTATTATCTGTGTCTTGATGTGAAAAAGACAATGAGATATTATTAATGCCCTGAACAATGTCAGAAGAACACAGAACTTTAAAGTAGTGGCTTACGTCATTAAGATACAATGCACATTCCTGAGGTTCCCAGGTCTGAGGTTGAGAAACAATGACCTCACTGAGTATGGCACGGTGAGCAACGATGCATTTCTTAGTAATCACATCAACACTGTTTGCAAACAGAAAAACTAGCCTTTTTTAATCACAGTATTTTAGCCTATAATTACAGTTATCCTGTATTACTATGATATAGTGATCACTTACCCTGTTCCAGGAGATCTGTTGATGTTTTTTTGTTTTAATGACGGCAGATCTTTAGAAATGGGATCAGTAATCAGGGCTAATTATATATCTCCAGAGCTGCACTAATTATCATAAAACCTCATAATTGTTGTCATACCTAAAAAGGGTCGTAAAGAATTTGCATTATAGACAGTGGGCCTAAATAAAAGCAATTGATATGAAAAGTTCAGGTTTGTTAGGAATAGTAAAAAAAATGGTCCTCAGTGTATAATATTCTATGTATAATTACATGCTCACATTTAAGTTTAAGAAAAAAGTTGATGATGACACTGCATACTTCCTACCTGTGCAAACACCAGCCACCAAATAGAATTTCTGTTTTATTGGTGGCTTTGTTAGGTTTCTCACCTGCCATGTTGAAGGCCCACGTTTAATTCCTAACCAATGCCCAAACTCCAGCCACTGGAAATAGTACCGGTCTCAAACCCTGATAAGGAAGGGCATCCGGTATATCGAATGGTCTGCTGATCAAATGGTCTGCTGTGGCGAACCCTTGAGGGGAGCAGCCAAAAGACCAACAATATACAGTGCATAGATTATCACTGTAGCGTGCAGAGGAATTGGAATATTGGAACAGATTCACACAAGGTCAGGACCAAAGCAAGAACAAATGGTTAAAATATTTTTTTTAAGAAAATTTGTTTTTCTTTAATAGATTCCTTCTTTTCTGAAGTGTATCATAAGGGTAATAACTTAAGCATACGAAAGTGTTGCAACAAGAGTGCAAAGACCTTCGCCCCCCCCCCCAAAAAAAAAGAAAAGGTGAAACAATAATTTTTCAAATAAATTAATACACTTATGCGCAATCTCTGTCCTTTATCTTCGTTAACATGATCATTGTCAAAATATGATAAAACATTATTTAGGAATCTGTAAAAATAAAGGAAGGGTACCAATTATACTTTATTAAGGAGTTGCTTACCATCTAGTTGTTGTTGGTCTCTTGGCTGCTCCTTTGGAGGGGTCGCCACAACAGAACTTCCAAACCACATTTATCCAGGCTTGGGACTGGCACTGCATCCAGTGGCTGGGATTTGGGCATTGGGTGGGAATCAAACCCTGGTCTTGATCAGAATGATTGGCCCCCTTATTACAACAAAAAAACTAAATATTTGCTGCACATCATATACTGTGCAATATTATTTTTCAGTTCTGAAACTTGAAAAATTGTAACCTGTTGGAACAAAAATTGGATTCCTGAAGCCTATCCTAGGGCATTTAGGGCATGCATCAGGGTACACCTTATTTGGGGCGCCAAACCATCACAGAGCACATACACATACACACACTCACATGCTCATTTACACTGGGTACTACATGCACATTTGGAAACCCATTCACACAGACCCAGAGAAGGGAATCGAACCCGCACCCTGGACGTTCAAGGCCATAGGGCAACAAAACATGCACTGCACATCATGTACAATTTTTCAATCCAAAAATTCTATACTTTTAACACATTCCAATGATTTAAACATGTTTGTTCCCATTTCTTAATTTAAAACGTGTTGGGATAAAAAAAAAGTGTAAAATCATTGGAATGCATTAAAGGAACTGTCTTTTAGGGTTGAAAATTTGTATTCTATGTTATGTGTTGTTGTTATTGTTGTTGTCAATGGGGTGCCAATAATTTTGGCGTTCAGAGAGACAGTACCTAGACCCCTCCAATATGTACACCGACAAAGCATTGAAAGACTTCCTAAATTAAAATGATTGTGCAGAAACAGCAGTGGAGGTGGAAACAAGATAATGACACAGCACATTTCTTTCCTTCTAACGAAGCGTAAGTGGTAAACAAAGCACCGTGAACGCGCATTCTCTGATTAGCTGGGGTTGGGTCACGTGTCCACCCCGTGCACGGGTGCGCGTTCATAAATATCGTCGGCAGCGCGCAGGAGCGTGAAGGCGCTCGGATAGAGTACTCCCGGTGTTTCGCCTTGTTTTGGGCGACAAAAACCTCGAAAAAAGGTTTAATTTCTTTCCGACTTCAGCTACAGTGATAGCTAAGTTTGGAAGGAGCGAAAAGAGAAGTGTTCGTGCTGTTCGGAGGAATTTAGTTTTGTATATTTTGCTGGGAATTGTTCGATCGTTCGCAACCCTGACCAAGGAATATATATTTATTATTACTGTTATTTTCTTTGTTGCACAAAAACTATAAAGTGAAATCAAAATGGAAAGCTCCAAAAAGGGCTGCTGTGGTAAGTGATTTTAGTTGCAAAACAACCAACATAAAAAAACAAGAAGCAACAATATATGTATATTGGTTTGTTTGTTTATTGTTTTGTCACAAAAAAATAACATTGTTTCCTTTCAGATTCCCTGCGTAATTTTTTCACCTCAGCGAAGTTTCTTATCTATGTCGGACATGCATTATCCACCTGGGTGAGTTTACTGTAGTTTTAACAAATAATAATTAAATGTATTCATATAATGCATAATTCCTTTCATAGTTATTGTATTTATTAACAAACATGCAACACATAACTATTTAGTATTATTAGAAAATAATCTGCAGTTAAATATATGTTGATTTATTGTATATATATATATATATATATATATATATATATATATATATGTTGTTTGAAAAGATAATGAATTATTATTTTTTTATTTGTAGTTTTATTATTAAACACATAACCCTTTAGATAACATTATTTAAATTTGCCAAGCATTTTTTTCTTGGTATTGTTATTAATATTTAAAACAAGCAAAAAAAAAGTATAATTATAGTTTAATAATATGGAATATTAATGGGAAAAAATCTATATATTATTATATATGCTATGTTATTTAGGTCTGAAATAAAACATAAAAAATTTAGACCAAGAACACATCTCCAATCCCTCAGCTGTAATCTGACATGAGTGGTGGTTTTTTTTTTTTGTCCTTCAGGGGGATCGCATGTGGAACTTTGCCGTGGCTGTGTTTCTGGTCGAGTTGTACGGAAACAGTTTGCTCCTGACTGCCGTGTACGGCCTGGTGGTGGCAGGATCGGTGCTGCTCCTCGGAGCCATCATCGGGGACTGGGTGGACAAAAATGCTCGACTCAAAGGTAAAGGTTTCCCCCTGTTCACTGTTCCATGTGTATGTTTATATACACACACCACTGCTCAGGAATAATTCAGCAATATCAGATGAGAGGCAGTGCTCTACTGCCTGATATAGCACAGCTTTGGTGGGGTTGTAGGCACAAGGCACGATATCGTTTTTATACAACAGTTCAACAAACACCAACTAACTTACTGCAACTAGTGCAGCTGGCGACCAGTAGTCAGTGTAATTAACAGGGTTGATTGCAGTTTAAAATTCTTACCAGTTCTAGGTAAAGAGAATAAACTATGGAGGTGGAGGGACGTTTCTCTCTATATTTACTGTACACTCTTCTTTAACTTCTGGGTTCTGGGGTTGAATCTCAAATGGCGCTAGCTAGTGCTCTAGTGCTCTAATGCATACAATGCATCGTCATACACACGAAGCACAGTGCATTTGATCAGAGACTCTTATCTTGGTTAGCTTTGTAGGCATAAATAAAAGAACACTGATAGTTTAGAGACAATTCGGAATGACTTAGAAGCATTTGTGACAGGCTTTCAAAGTGTCATAATGTTGTCAGATGTGTTGTCTTGCTTCTGTGACTAGCTTTGAATGTGAGTTCTGGCAGGCAGCTGCTCTCTCATCAATACTGCAGACCGTACAGACCTACTTTATCCCATGCTGCGACCGACAGTTAGTTTAACTAACGACTGTAGAACACCTGGGACCTGGAGTGATACATGTAGTTAAACGTCCCACCTTCTGTTATTATCGTTTACTGTGGGAATGTCTCTTGTCCAATCAGATTGCTTGGTCAGAACTAAATGTTGTATTATATTCATCATGTAACATTCAAAGAACACTGAAGCTAAACAAAATGACCAAATCTTAAAATCTCTAGCTACAAACTACTAAAGCCCAAAAAATTGAACTAAAAAACTACAATAAATGCAGACTTCAAGGTGTTGATTAATATTTGTTCCCAGTGGCCCAGACGTCCTTGCTTGTCCAGAACTCTTCAGTTATCGTGTGCGGTATCTTGCTGATGCTGGTTTTCCACTTCAAAGAAGATCTCACACACCTCTACAATGGATGGCTGCTGGTGAGTGTTTGATTACTTGTGGTTTTAAAAGTTAGCAGTAGGTGTAATACTTTATTATAACATGTGTAATAACAGGTTATGTGTTATTGATACCAAGTAACATGTTATTTTGCTTAAAGTTTTCAACAATATTTTAGCAACAGGAGCTTAGTTACTTTTTAACTAGTGTATTTTTAGATTCACTTTATAATATTCTAGGTAGGTTTTGTAGCTAAAAGTGTGTGTTAGGTTCAGTTTTTGGGGTTAATAGTTTGTTCAAAGTTGGTACAAGGTCAGTTTTCTGGGTTTTAGTAGAGTTTTTAACTACAGTTAAGTAGTAGATTTTTATCGTTAGTAGATTTTTAGCTTGAATTTGACTACAGTTATTAGCTTTTTAGCTAGGTTTTGTAGCTACAGTTTTTTGGCAGTTTAGTTGTTTTAGCAGTAGTTTATGGGGTTAGTAGTTTTTTTGTTCAATTTTTTGGGCTTTAGTAGTTTGTAGCTACAGATTTTGGGATTTGGTAATTTTTTTAGCTTCATTTATCTTTGTGCTTTAGCAGTTTTTAGCTATACTGTTGGGGGTTTAGTAACCACTCAAATTTAGAAACATAAAAAGAAAGGTTCCTTCCTTTTCAACTACACTAGATTTAAAATAACTAAAGTCAACTTCTTGTAGACAAGCTCATAGGTTAAAGAGCAAATAGCAGCCCTCTTTTTTCTAGCAACAGATATGGAGCGCAAGGCATTCTGGGTTACTCACACCTTATATTCACATAATGGTTCTTACTGTGTTAACTTCATCTCAGTTTTATACTCCTTATATTTTTTATTTTGTCATTTCAAAAGTATATCAAAATATATAATTCAGTGAGTACAGTGATATTTCTGTGATTTCAACAGGGTTAAAGATAAGGTTAAAGAGTCTGTCCCACTGTGCAGTCAGCAGAACACAGTGACCTCGATGTGTGCAAACGAAGCATTTTTTTTAGCAACAGTATTCGCACACGTCCCTGTTTTACACAGGTGTAACCTGACCACGTAGGGGAAAAAAATTACTGACATGTCTCTGACTGTAAACTGGCTCATGAAGGTCCAATATAATGCTGATAATGTGAGTCGTTTTAGATAAATGGGGTTGTTGTTCTGTTCTGTGATTGAATGTAGGTATTTATCCACATTCTAACATGTATTATTATCATTAGTGTTTGATCACACAGTTGAGAAATCCTGACTGATAAAGGGCTTCATGGAATACATAACATGTAAAGAATACAACACCATAATTCAATTAAACAGCCATCTGTATTATTATTAGTAGAAGTATTAATGGTATTATAGTATTAGTAGTGAGATTTAGTAGTAGTTGTCGTAGGGCTAGTAGTAGTATGTATAGTAAAAATTGTAGTGATGGTGGTGAAGGAAATAGTGGTAGTAGTAGCAGATGTAGTAGTGGTGGCTGTAATAATTGTTACTACAGTTGTTATTAGTAGAAATAGTAGTAGTGGTCATACTGGTAATAGTGGTGGCACTTGTGGTGGTGGCAGTAGTAGTAATTGTAATATTTGTAATAGTATTAGTAATTGTAGTGGTATTATTAGTACTAGTAGATTAAATAGTAGAATTAGTAGTGCTGGTATTATTTTAAGTCGTAGCGTTAGTAGTAGAAGTAATAATAGTAGTAGTGGAAGCCAGAGTATTAGTTTGTTTGGCACTTGTAATAAAAGTGTCAGTGATATTACTTGTGGTAGATCTAGTAGCAGTTACAACTTCCCCCATAAGGGTAAGAATAATACCACTAGTAGTAGTTGGAACAATAGTATTACTGTGAATAATAGTGTTAGGGGTTTGTATTAGTCGAAGTAGTAATAATAGTGTTAATTGTAGTAGTAGTAGTATATGTAGTAGTAGTGTTGGAAGTAATAATTGTAGTGGTTGTTGTAGTGTGCTCAGTACTTGTAGTAATAGTGAGAGTAGTGGTAAGTGTAGGTTTCACTGGTATTTGTAGAAGCAGTTTTAGTAGTGGCTGAAGGTAATGGTAGCAGTGGTGGTAATACTAGCAATAGTACTTTGTAGTGGTAGTTGTAGACGTGGTAGTTCTGGCAATAGTATTAGTCCTCTGTAGTTGTAGTAATAGTATTATGAGTAGTAATTGTATTATTAGTACTATAGTCCAGGGAATACTATTAGCATTAGGGATTGAAAATGTAGTACTACTTTTAGTGGTAGAAGGATTGTTCGTAGTTATAGTAGTAATAGTAGTTCCAGATTCTAAGTCTAGATTAATTTCTGTTGTTTAATCTATCGATATTTTAATTTTAGTTGGAATTTGCATTGCGTGATGTCATACTCATAAATGTTCAGTGTGTCTTGACTAATGTTTGTTGTTGTTTTGCAGACATTTTGCTACATTATGGTTATCAGCATCGCCAACATTGCGAACCTGGCCAGCACTGCCATGTCCATCACCATTCAGAGGGACTGGGTTGTGGTGGTGGCTGGAGAGGACCGCAGCGCCCTGGCAGGTCAGAAGGCATTTTGTATCTATATAGTGCTCGATAACATGTTGCTATGTTTTAGTATTGTACAGTCATTTGACTGATAACAGGGATCTTTTTATATTTTTATATTTACATTTTAAACATCCGGAAAAGAAGCTCATTCCTGTTATCACTTTTGATATAGCAGCTATAAACAGCCCTTCCATCATCAGACTCTCTTTGTAAAAAGAAAAAAAAATTATGGTGTCATATTAAAGAGAAGAAACCATATTTTTTATGATAAACCAATGCAAAACGGACTTTAAACGTCTAAATCCAGAAGGTAATTTCCTCACCATGACCATCATGGTAATCAACTGCAACAATTTTGGCTTTGTAAAAGCTTAAGATAATTACATTTAAAAGTTAATTTGTAGTTTGTTAATCACTTTATTTGGGAGCTATAAACCCGCTGTAGCAGAATGATCGGAAGAAAACCTGCCACCGCTGGAATTTATGGTCGCTTCCAGTGCGGTCATACAGACTGTGGATTAAAGAACAGGAAACGCTCAAGTCACAATCGTATTCAGAAATTTAATTCACCAGAGGAAATAAGGATTATAAAAAGTTATTATAAGATAATTTGTTGTTTGGGTTTATTGTATTTGAAGTGTTTTTCTGGTTAATGATTTTCTGAGAACAGCATGACACTACTGTAGGTTTAATTCTTTAGTTCATCTTATCTGTCACAGCCGAAAAACATGAATCTAATCTAATCTTGATATAAAAAAAACAACAACTTAATATTAAAAATAATTTTTCAGCAGATTTTCTCTGCTTACTTTTTTAAAGTATGAGTGAGAGTTTTTATCTTTTGTTTGTTTGACCTTCTGTTTCAGACATGAATGCCACAGTGAGAATCATCGATCAGCTGACTAACATCCTGGCCCCCATGCTGGTGGGACAGATCATGGCGTTCGGTTCCCATTTCATGGGCTGTGGTTTCATCTCGGGCTGGAACCTCTGCTCCATGTGTCTGGAGTACTTCCTTCTGTGGAAGGTGTACCAGAAAACGCCAGCGCTGGCCATCAAGGCAGGGCAGAAGGACTTCGGAAACCAAGAGATGCAACAGCTGAATGTTGAGAAAAGTAAGATTTAAAGAAAGACACAATTTACCACTTTGATCATGTGTGTGTGAATGTGTGTGTGAATGTTGACTGGAGGTCCTACCACGCTTGTAAAAATGGAAATAAATGACCAATCAATCAGACTGTTGTCACCGTTGGCTCCCACGGTCTCCAGTTGGACTACAGAGTTTCCTAGATGGACGGATAGATAGAGAAGCCATGTTGTTTACATACTGAATCACTTTCTCTTGTGACTTTCTTTCAGAACTGCAGAAAGGTGAAGGTCTGGCTGAAGGTTCACAGCTGATGAACGAGGGATCTGTGGTGAAGTCAGATGCAGAGGAGAAGCAGAGATGCTGCTATCAGATGTCCGAACCCATCCGCACTTTCCGTGACGGCTGGGTCGCCTACTACAACCAGTCCATCTTCTTTGCCGGGATGTCACTAGCCTTCCTGTACATGACCGTCCTGGGATTCGACTGCATCACCACTGGTTACGCCTACACACAGGGCCTGAACGGCTCCATTCTCAGCATGCTCATGGGCGCTTCAGCTGTGTCCGGGATCTGCGGCACCGTGGCCTTCACGTGGGTGCGCAGGAAGTGTGGACTCATCCGCACCGGGTTCCTCGCCGGTATAGTTCAGCTGTCCTGCCTCATGCTCTGCGTCGTGTCTGTCTTCGTCCCAGGAAGCCCCTTCGACCTGAGCGTCTCGCCCTTCGAGAGCATGATAAGCCATCTGCTAGGGAACACACCCCTGCCCGACGCTCCCACCATGGCGAGCTTGATCACCACCGAATCCCCGGTCAACATCACCACAATGCAGGCTGAGGAAGTCCCACAAATCAAGTCGTATCTGTCTGTCAGTCTTCTCTTTGCTGGAGTTATTGCTGCTAGAGTGGGTACGTAGACTTATTTAATGTATTGACAAGTATGTAAGGTGTAGACGGTGCAGAAGGTTGGATAAGATGAAAATAAACTATACCAAGACTGAGAGTTGAGTTTGTTGGTAAACTAATGGTCAACTCATTATAACATGTTCATGACTATATATAATTCGGTCTAAAGAAGAAACAAAAATGTATTCATTTTATTCTAAATGCATTTCTTTTCTTTATAGATTTATTTTATCAAAGTATTCAACATCACTATGAATGACGTAAAAGTGTGCTTTAATCCATCTTCATCAGCTGTCCCTGGAGACAAGTTAAATTTTATCTTATGTTATGTAAGATGGACAGAATGTGGGTGCTTTGAAAATCATACATTTCTAAGTTTAGTTTAAAAAAGGAATAATATTTCCATTCCTAAAGAACACAGTAATACTTAGACAAAAAAAAGTCAAATCTAATCTGTCCTGAAGATTTTGAAAAAGTCACAGCTTTGTCACAGAGTGCTTCTGACACTGGAGACTCCTTCCAAAACCCTTCATCATATCCACCTTTTTTTGCTCCCTTGTTGTTGAGTGTTGCAGATTGTTTAGTGTATTCATCCTTGTGGGTGAGTTTTACTTTAAAATCGATCACGTATTTCATTAATATCTGGCCCAAAGGTGCATCACGAGAATAAACGCCATGCTTTATGGATCTATCTTAATTACTGGGTTGTTGGCAATCGGTAGTCAGCTGTCACAAGAGCTATAAAACTCAACCTTTGAGGCCAATCATCATTCATGTTTATGTGGCAGTAAAATAATCCAAAGAGCTGCGTGACACTAGCTAACCGGTTATTTCCGCTGCTCTCTTTCAGGTCTGTGGTCCTTCGACTTGACCGTGACCCAGCTCATCCAGGAGAACGTCGCCGAGGCGGAGCGAGGGGTCATCAACGGCGTCCAGAACTCCATGAACTACCTCTTGGACCTGCTGCACTTCATCATGGTCATCCTGGCGCCCAACCCCGAAGCTTTCGGCCTGCTCGTGATCATCTCCGTGTCCTTCGTCGCCATGGGACACGTGATGTACTTCAGGTTCGCTTTCAAGAGCCTCGGGAATCGGCTGTTCCTGTGCTGTTCGCCCGAGCAGAAAACGGAAGCGGACTCTCCGTCACTTCCATCTGTGTAGACCACCGAGAGGGAACGCCGCGACGACGTGTATTACTCTAAAACATCGTGCAAGGGACTCGATTATACTAACCACTCTTGCATAGCCAGTGTATCTACTCATATTTAGCACTGTTCACCTCTACGCAAAGGAAAAAAAGAAAAACGCCATCACTAGTTTTCATTTTATTGTATCATGTGACTTGTATTTATTTAGCTTAGCTAGTGCATGCTTTATCAGTAGAGTTTTAGCAGTGTATTGTTACTTAATGTTGTTCTGTTTTGTTTTTTGTCCCTCATAGATCAGGGGGAAAGTGTGACATTCAGGAATACGTACGATCCACAATCTGATATTGTATCTGATCTGTAGCGGTGCTAATATGTTACTGCAAAAGCTATGCACTCACTCAAATGTTTATTTTAAATCCAAAGATAATTGAAGAATGCTTTAGAGTGAGAGAGCGAGGGAAAACACCGTCTGCCTTGATTTACACATTCCAGTTATAAATAGGTGGATATAATAATGATACTAATAATAAGACAATACAGTATAGTCTGAGAATAAATAGCCATTTTTACTTTCTCACCAATCCCATGACAACATAACTGCAAAGGTTTTTTTTATTTTTTTATCCTTTTGATCTTTCATTTGACTTTTTTCACTCTGAGAAAAGAAATTAAAGTGCATTAACCTGTGATACATTATAGTATATATTTTAAAATTGTTATTTCTATTTTATAACCTGTTGCACATTTTAATTCTTTTTTTTTTTTTCATTAACCTGCACAAATCAACTTTGGATTTCAGTTGAACAAAATGACGTACTTTTTTCCCCATTTCTTTTCCTTCCACAAATATTTCAAACACAAGCACTTTAAGTGGGTAAGAATTAAGCGCATCAATGAACATTCAGGTCTGTTTAACATTTTGCACGATTTCCCGTCAGAGCGGAGGACCGGCTGCCCAAATCCTGTTTTAATAATCCTTTACAAGGAGGGGGGAAAAAAAAGTGTTCGCTTGTTCAGGAGAAATATAAAATAATAATAATAATCACGTTCTGTCTAGAATTCATTGGGTTTCTCGAACACAAAGTAAACACTGTGCATTAGTTTAGGCTGGAGGGATGTGTGGAACAACCTGCCAAACCAGAAAGTGCAGATGGCAGAAATGCGTTTCTTCAGGAGATTTTTTTTTGCATGTCTGTGTGTGTGTGTGTGTGTAATAATGAAGGTTAGCGAGGAGTCGGCTGTAGAGGATGCCTGAAGGCAGGGAGGGCGTTCTTCAGCTGAGTCAGCGCTGAAGCAAATGAAGGGCAGCTGGACTCTGTGTGTAGACGCAGGTGTTTTAACCCAATGCAAATCGGCCCCGGGACGTGAGCACATATCCAGCAACAGGACACTTAAAGATTGAGATTGTTCTTTCAGGACTCAAACATTTACTATTTACTACTTTGCCGAATGTTTGTGATGAAATATGATGTTTCTCTCTTGTCTTTGATATGACTTTTTTTGTACATCTGTAAAGTTTTTGTTTTTACATATACAGTACATACATATAATACATATGTATATATACATATCTATATCTCTATCTGTATATTCTAATGTTATGTACTAGTGAAGAGTCAATCTTTCCTGCTCCTGCTGATCTTTTATAATGTTATAGTGTTATAATGAAACATCAGTGTAAAGTGCTGTACGACACACAGAATCGAAGGTGTTGGAGGAACAGCAAACAGCTCAGGTGTTGTGTGTTTCACATGCTTGCTTTAAAAAAAATTCAATAAAGATGTTTTTACCCATTCACGGCCATGGCGTGATCTCTCTAAGCATGAGGAAACTAAAAAGCTGATGTGAAGGAAGTTTAGCGTGGCTGGTGTCCACTACCCGCTGTGAAGTGTCACGTTCCTGCTATCGTTCGGAGCGGCCTCTCTCTCTCGCGCTGTGAAAAAAAAAGTCACAGATCATTGAAGCAACAGCTCACTTTCATGACTTGAGTTCTGGAACATGGCCGTGCGATCAGGGAAGGAAAACTCCATAGATGTGATAATCTGGACATTCGGGTCATCACCTGACTTTATTTTATTTCCACATACAGTAACGTTGCTGAGGTCATAACCCCGCCTCCAGAGGCTTGTACAGTGCATCGCTTCATGTGCTTCCCTTCTTACCTGGACACGCCCATCGCTCTGGAATAGGCTCAGTCTGGACACATGACTTTTTTCCATTGTGCCAAAGTCCAATCTTTATGCTCGCTAGAAAAAACTGAAGTCATTTTTTTCTGATCAGTCTCACATACAAGTGGTTTTCTTACGGACACAAAGCTGTTTAGTCTCAATCTGTTTAGTTCTCATTACATTGTGTTATATGGTGAACGTAAAATGCTTTTACTTTCACTATTAAACATATCTATGGTTTTTACTGCGTATTTTTGGATGCAATTCTGCCTGTTCTTATCAGCATTTAGGACACCATTATTCCATTATAAGCAGAAATGCAGCCCCAATGCAGCTAGGATCCTTCACCATGCTTTGCTGTTCCGGCCAGACACGTCATTGAATCGCTCCAATGATAGCCCAGCGGCAAACACCCAGCTCCAGCAAAATACATAAAGTTTTGACTCATCAGTCCAGGGTACCTGCTGCCATTTCTCTGCACCCCAGTTCCCATGTTTTTGTGCATAGCTGGGTCACTTCGCCTTGTTTCCATGTTGAAGGTATAGCCGAATAGAATTCCTCCATGAATACCACTTTTGGCCAGACCTTTCTGGACAGTAGATGGGTGTGCCTGGGTCCCAGTGATTTCCATCAGTGCTTTGCTGATGGCACTGCAGGACCTCTTCTGATGTAAAAGGAATATACTGTAAGCATGACGTGTCTTTCATCTGCTCCATTTCATCAAGTTTCCTTGCGCGACCACTTCGCCTACGTTCCTCAGTATTGCTTGTCCCTTTGTGCTTCAGTCTGCTTTGGAGTCTGGCTGATGTAGCAGAACTGCGCTGCACTCAGTCTTGCCATGACGTATGACCTGTGAAACAAAACTGGCTTCCACAAACTCTCCTTAGTAGCAGACTTTGGCTGTTTCTCAAACCAGATTTAAGCCTCCAACACGGCTGCATCCGTTTCAGTTAATGACTGTATTTCAACCTACAGTACATACGCCATTGATGATCATTAGCACTCACTTGGTGTAATTGGTTAATTATACACTTGAAAATCCCTGACTTTGCACAAGTGTAGAAATTGGTGCTGGTTCATGGTAGTCGCACCAAATATTGATTCGATTCATTTACAAACAATACAATAAACAAATTAATTATATATATATATATATATATAAATTTTTTCTGAAAGCATGCTTAGTTTACAGGATTTCCTCACTCCTGCCTCCCTTCAGACAGAAATCGCAAACCAACCATTTCTCAGACAACATCTAGAAATCTGACAAGTCTATATTTTAGGCCTTGTTTCATCTACAAACAGGAGTCAATGAGGAAATGCTGGCACAAGACCGACGTGCTACATTCTGTGTTTCAAGGTCCACTCACATTTACTTAATCTTGAGATAAACACGCGGAAGAGATAAGATAAAGACACTAATTGTCGTTCTTCCTGAAATTTTTCAAAGACGTGACTTAAAGAAAGTGATCATTATGGTCTGCTCTGCCATAAAACAGGGTTTATTAGATTAAATAAAATGTCAGAAAGTAAAATGTGTTGTGGGTTTTTAAAAGAACCTGTTTTATTCAGGGTAACTATGAAACTGAAATTCTATGTTTTTAGGAATCTTTTGCAATGATGAACATTACTTTTATAATCTGCATGGTTTAGCACAGTGGGTAGCACTGTTGCCTTGCACCTCCAGGGTCCGGGTTCGATTCCCGTCTCTGTGTGCATGGAGTTTGCATGTTCTCCCCGTGCTTGGTGGGTTTCCTTCGGGTACTCCGGTCTCCTCCCACAGTCCAAAGACATGTAGGTTAGGTTTACTGGCGTCCCCAAATTGGCCATAGTGTGTGAATGAGTGTGTGTGTGTCCTGTGATGGATTGGCACCCTGTCCAAGTCTCCTGGGATAGGCTCCAGGCCCCCGGTGACCCTGAATACAGGACAAAGCGGTATAGATGACGCGTGAGTGATTCTATTTTATTTTGAATGCAAAGCCATGATCTGTGATTGGATTTCTGATTTTTTTTGTAGTGTATCATGTTGGCTCAGGGTCAACTCTTTTGGCTTCCAAAACCCGAACTCCATAGAGATTCCATTCTCATTGTGCACCCATGGGATGCGATCCATGGAGGCCTGACCCTGCAGCAAAAGGAAAGTTAAAGAAACCCCAACACTCCCCTGAGACCCTGTAGAGTCAAGGTCATGGCAGCCGGTGCACTAGGGGGACTCAAAACTTTTTTATGTTTTAATGTTATGTCTGATCTGCGTATTAGGTTGCAAGTGTCATGGCATTAACAACAACAATAAATAATAAGAATAATAAAAAAGGTAAAACATCTGAATAGGCTCAAAGAGTTGACTTGTTCACGAACGGCACATACACATCAGCCAGTGACCTAAATTCCATTGCTCTTGAACAAAGTTCACAGTTGGCTCGACATGCACTCTGTGAACTCCTGAAGTGGCAAATAACATGAAAAGCTTCACACAGCAGTGACACCGTCTCAGTTTATGTAATGTGATGTTTGAGTCCCAGCTGTGTCTTTTAACCAGAATGACCTAGTGTTTAAGAAAAAAAAAAAAATCACAAATGACAGCAGTGGTCGGCATGGCAACAGCACCAGGTGTGCAATTTGTAAAAAGAAAAAAAAAAAAAACATGTCTGCAGCAGATGCATGCTTTCTGTATGTTGGGATGAATTTTTGGAGAAAGTTATTAGCTTGTACTGTACAGTACACCAATTTTCATCATATTCACTGCATGGCTAAATATATCATATAAAGCAATTTTATATTAAAATGAAAGATTTTCATTTATATTATATTATATTATATATAAGCAATTATATTGCTTATATTAATAATTATATTACTTCTTACATGGGTAGAAACAGTGGGCAAAAAGTCAGGAAATAGACATGAAGGAAATGGGTGGAGTAACAAAGCTCTTAAAACAAAGAGCAAAGAGACTTACAGGGTGGAGAAACAGTGCCTGGTCTTTGGGAACAAAAGTGATTAATTCATGCATTCCTTTATCTTCTAAACCGCGTATCCTGTACAGGGTTGCATGGGGGCCTGGAGGAGACTTAGGGGATGAGGTGGGGGACATTCTGAATTAACCGGGAACGCGAATTAACCGGAGAACCTGGAGGAAACCCACCAAACAAGGGGAGAACAAAAACTCAGACACTGGAGGTGTAAGGCCAAAGCGCTATGATCAGTGATTGATCAGCGGTAAGTTCAATAAGATGGTAATTTTATTGTGATTGGTGTCATTTAAAAAGAACGCCATCATCAAGGTCACTGACGATGGATTCGAGAGTACAATTGTCTTCAGAGCGTGATCACCACGTCGGAAAAATCATCTCCTGATCAATACCTTCTAAGACTCATTTCATCTGACCATAACAGACAAACAGCCAAACAAGAACACATTGAGGAACCTTGCATTATACACTTACTTTACAGTAAGAATACGGATATCACACTTTAGTTCCACATTTATTCCCAACTGTACATCAGACCGCAGCAGTTCAACAAGCATGCAATATTTTTAAGTGCACTTATTATGCTGCTTTTTATAGCTCCATTGTATACTAACATCTGAGTCTTACTCGTACTGTACATTACACACCATTTATCCTGTTCAGGGTTGCAGGAAGCCGGAGGCCAATCCCAGGGGACTTGGGGCACTAGGCGGGCTTGGGGACACCCTGGACATGGTGCCGGTCCATCAGAGTACACAAGCACACACACACACACTCACTAAGGGCAATGTGAAAACGTCTACTTTGCATGTCTTTGGGCTGTTGGTGGGTTTCCTCTGGATATTATGGTTTCTTCCAAGCATGGAGGTGCAATCACACCGTTTAATATTTGTACACTTTTCTATTTCCATCTTCTTTTATCTATCCATCCATTCAACTATTTACTGTTAATGTTTTTTTTTAAATAGATGTAGGCAATATAATGTTTTGGAAAGATGATCTAATAAAGATGTTACTGTAGAGACTAGACACTGCAATACAAATCAACATATTAACTGTCCCATCAGATAAAAGTCCAGTCTATAATACTGTTACTGGTTTTAAGATTGCTGCCTGCTCTGTCGCCCCCAGCTTACAGTCAGTCTGACCATCATCTACTGGCCTACTGTCTTCCTACCAAGAACAAGCAGAAATCTGCTAGGCGTGGTGTCTCCACCCTGATGTGATAAGACTATGGAGGCTAAATGAAATTATAGGACGGCTTTGATGCATGTTGGAAACTACAGTCAATTATGTAGATGAGCTCACTGCCCCTGAAAACATACAGTCTTATGCAAAAGTTTAGGCACCCCTTGATAAATAATAGATTTTGGTGATTTTTTTTAATTGAAAAGATGTTAACACAGTCTCTCTTGGAAATGGAAAAAATGCAAAATATTTCTGCAGACATTGATGCATAGTTACTTCTTATGCCATAAATTGAACAAAAATAACATAAAAGCATTATTATGGCACTGTGAAAAAGTTTGGGCACCCTAAGAGTTCCAGAGTCTCAGATTCTTTTTACAAGGTTTCAGACCTTAATGAGCTTGTTAGATCTGATGCATGGCAACAGCTGTCATTAGTATATGCCAATTTCAAAGCTTTACAAATATTTTCAAACTCTTTAAACCTTGTGCACACACTTGTAGACACTCAACAACCCTGGGTTCCACTAAGCAGCTGTGTAAGACTCTGAAAATGAAAGTTATTGATGTCCACAATGTAGGAAAAGGCTACAAGAAGATAGCAAAGCGTTGTCAGCTTGCAGTTTCCACAGTGAGAAATGTAATTAAGAGATGGCAGTTCAGGGGAACTGTGGAGGTCAAGATGAGATCTGGAAGACCAAGAAAACTCTGGGAGAGAACTGCTCGTATGCTGGTCAGAAAGACAAATCAAAACCCCCATTTGACTGCAAAAAACCTGCAGGAAGATTCAACAGACTCAGGAGTGGTGCTGCACCGTTCCACTGTGCAGTGATGGAAGAGTCAGTATAAGAATCTACATCTACAGAAGCCTGATGCGTTTTGGAAACAAGTGCTGTGGACTGATGAAGTTAAAATAGAACTCTTTGTCCACAATCAGCAAAGGCATGTTTGGAGAAAAAAAAGGAGCAGCATTTCATTAAAAGAACACATTGCCAACTATTAATCATGAGGGTGAATCTATCATGCTTTGGGGTTGTGTTGCAGCCAGTGCCTCAGGAAGCATTGTACGTGTGGAGGGAAGAATGGATTCCACTAAATACCACAGCTGAAGCTGAAAAGAGGATTTGTCTACAACAGGACAATGATCCTAAACATACCTCAAAATCCACTATGGAAAACCTCAAGAGAAACAAGCTTAAGGTTTTGGAACGGCCATCACAGTCCCCTGATTTAAACATCATTGACAATTTGTGGTTAGATCTTAAAAGAGCTGTGCATGCAAGACGACCAAAGAATATTACAGAACTAGAAGCCTTTTGCCAGAAAGAATGGCAGAAAATCCCAAGTACAAGAATTGAAAGATTTTTAGCTGACTATAAAAAGCATTTGCAAGCTGTGAGATCTGCCAGAGGAGGCGTTACTAAGTACTGATTATGTAGGGTGCCCAAACATTTGCACAGTGCCACAATAATGTTTTTTTTTATTTATCTTTGTTCAATTTATGACAAAAAAAGTAACTATGCACCAATGTTTGTTGAAAATATTGTGCATTTTTTCCCATTTCCAAGAGAGACTGTGTTAACATCTTTTCAATTAAAAAAAAAAAACACTAAAATCTGTTATTTATCAAGTGGTGCCTAAACTTTTGCATAAGACTATTATTTTTGGAGCAACATACTTTTTCCTAGCAGAATGTGTAAAAAGTTAAACAGTGACAAACCATGGATTACCTAAAAACTCGTAAAGACCTAAACCGGTACCTAAAGACCGGTAAGGCAGGAAAAGGAAGTAGCGATATGATCCATTACAACACAGCCAGAAACACACAAAGGAAAACAGAGTAGCCAAAAACAACACTAAAGCGAGTTCTTGGCATCTGTGCGGCCTTCAAGACCTCACCATCTAGAAGAAAGCATTTGTTCAACTATGTAAATGTGTGCCTCGAAGGGTCCTCCTGCTCCCCAATATCCTCTAATGATCCACGAAGATTGTGTAAGTCTAATCTTTCAGACAGGAGGATAAGACCTTGTCAAGTCAAATACAGATCAACATGTCCCAGTCTAGAGTCAGATTTTCAATCGATTACTAGAGCTGTACATATAGGAATAGGACCTTTGCTCTGCTATCTGTAACGGAAACAGCCAGCGAAACCTGCTGAAATCACCCAATGGCGCATGCTGGCTGACCGCTGCTCTTCTCTGTATACACCAGTGATCTTTCGCAGAGATTTCTATCTAGACCCTGAAATTTGCAGATGACCTCACAAGCATCGGCCTTATTCATGATGAGACAATGAGGTCAGAGACAAACAGGAAGTTTATCAGCTTATCTGTAACAAAAATCCCGTTCTCCATTCTCAACACCACTGTGAGCAAGATTTAAAATGAGACTAATGCAATCTCAATCATAAAGGGGACACAACAGGAGATGAACAGTAGCAAAAGTTTGGACACAAGTTTGGATTGATTTTCTACATTCTAGGACAATAGATTGTCCTAGATAAAAGATTTCTAAACTATGATTAGGACATGACGGTCAGCTGTTCTGGAAAGAACAGTGTTGTGTCAAGTGCTTTTGCAAAACCCATCAAGCTCCATGACGAAACTCTCATGAAGACCTTCCCAGGAAAGCAAGACCAAAACTTACCTCTGTTTCAGAGTAGCAGAGACGTATGCAGTGAATGTCACTGTTCAAAGGAGATTAGTGCATATTTTGGATGCCTTCAGCATTGTTGTACAGTGTAGAAAGAAAGAAAAATCAGAAAAGACCATGAAGTTGGAAGATGTGTCCAAACCTTTGACTAGTAGTGTACAACCTGCATATAAGGACCTGCTGTGCCAATTCTGCAAGGCTTTCATCAAGTCAACCCTAATCACATCTATAATTGTCTGATTTGCCTCTGGTATGGTAAAAGAAGATATTCAGCACAAAACAATCATCAGCACCAACCTGTCTGTCTTCATGAGCATGTACTTGTCCTGAGTGAGGACATGGGCAGTTAAAAAAAAATAAAAATCTTTACAGAAAATTCCTCGACTCTAGAAATAGCCTGCTCAAGCTTGTCCACTTTGGCATGTGCACAAGAACACTATCCGTCACTCACTGGAACACTCGCTCTAGTCATGGGTCTTACTGTTCTCCTCACTCTTACTCATCCTGCTTCGTGCTGTGCACGTTTAAACTCAATGGCCGAGCATCAGAATGTAGAAGCAATGTGATTTTGAAGGTAGTATGGTTGTTGGTCTGGCTGGTCTGAGTGTTTCTAAAACTGCTGATCTACTGGGATTTTCACCCACAACCTGTCTAATGTTTACAGAGAACGGTCTGAAAAAGTGGAAAATATCCAGTGAGCGTCAGTTCTCTGGGTGAAAATGGCTTGTTGATGAGAGAGGTCAGAAGAGAATGGCCAGGCAGGTTCGAGCTGATAGAAAGGCAAAAATAACTTGGAGTCCTGTTACAACTGGTGTATGCAGATGAGCAACTCTGAAAGCACAACATTTAGAACCTTGAAGCAGATACTGTAGGCTACAGCAACCAGCTAATCTGCAGCAACTGATCTGATGCAGATTCCATCATGTCAGTATGGATCAAAATGTTTCTAATACCTTGTTGAATCTGGGCCATAAAGAATTAAGCAGTTCTGAAGGTAAAAGTGGATCCAACCCATTACTAAGAAGGTCTACCTAATGAAGTAACGGGTGAGTGTACATCACTCACTGAGTGCTCTGCTCTGCAGAGCTTGTGGGATGTTCCTGGTCTGCAGTGGTCGGGACCTACCAAAGGTGATCCAAAGAAGGAAAAGCAGTGAGACGGGGACAGGATTATGGGCAGCCAAAGGGTGTCGACCTGTGTGCGGAGCGAAGCCTGGCCTGTGTAGTCTGATCCAATAGAAGAGCTAGCATAGCTCAAATTGTTGAAAAGTTATTGCTGTTTCCCATAGAAAGAGAACATGACACACAGCACATCGCTGTTATGCTGGAAAAAAGCGGGAGGACCTACTCAATATATAGAGTATTAGCGGATGGTCATAACATTAGGGTTAACATCATTTGTAGTCTTGTCCACTCCACAGTAAAAGATCAGTGGTCTGATCAACTGTATACAAGCTGTCAGTGGTCTGATCTACTATACAGGAAATATGAAGGATCTGATCTACTGTGTAACAGCCGTCAGTGGTCTGATTTACCTGATGTCATCTATTGTCTGATCGATTCTACAGAAAACATCTGATCTACTGTAGGCTGATTGTTGTTTGATCTACAGTATCTAAGTCTGATCTACAGTACAGACCAAAAGTTTGGACACACCTTCTCGTTCAAAGAAGTTGAATTTGTATTATGGCAAGAAAAAAGCAGYKAAGTGAAGAAAAACGAGTGGCCATCATTACTTTAAGAAATGAAGGTCAGTCAGTCCGAAAAATTGGG
>QMIH01000449.1:83815-97770 GCA_003987875.1 Clarias batrachus | reverse complement strand
CCTCTGCTGCGGAGGAGAAGTTCATCCGAGTCACCAGCCTCAGAAATCGGCGGTTAACAGCAGCTCAGATCAGAGAGCAGGTCAATGCCACACAGAGTTCTAGCAGCAGACACATCTCTAGAACAACTGTTAAGAGGAGACTGTGTGAATCAGACCTTCATGCTAGAATATCTGCTAGGAAACCACTGCTAAAGACAGGCAACAAGCAGAAGAGACGCGTTTGGGCTAAAGAACACAATAAAGAACACTCGCTGAATGAGAAGGTGTGTCCAAATTTTGGTCTGTACTGTATCAGAGTGGGCTGATCATCTCTATACAAGACGTCTGTTGTCTGATCTATTCTACAGAAAATATGGTCTGATTCATTCTACATAAGACATGCAGGGTATGATCTACTACACAGAAAATTAGAGTGGTCTGTCCTAGAGTAGATCAGACCACACGAGACATTTGTTCTCGGATCTATAGTTGGACAGCTGTGTACACCTAATACATCTAAAAAAAAAAAAAAAAAAATCGGACCCCCATGCGTTCCCTTTCACACAGATCTCGTCTGGCCCGTGTCACCACCTCTGCTCCATGTTTAAAGTCGTGACAACTCCTCTCCCTTCCACCTGTTTCTTTAACACGGAGCAGAAAGGCCGAACGCCAGTGCAACATTCCCACCCTGAACCAGCTGTGTGAATGGGGTTATTGTAAACCTCACTTTGTTTAAACAGGACACATGACCAGTAAAACTCAGGCTGGATAATTCAAATAGATTCTCTAAACTACAGAGCAAAATGTTTTGTTAATCAGGTTGAAGATTTAATAAAAAATAATCAATAATATTTTAAGCTTTTTATGTATATAAAAATGTGGCAACCATCCAAAACCGTCAGTTCTTATCAGTGAGCTGAGCCAAAGAGTGTCATAATTCCATAAATTGCATAAAAAGTTGTATAACTGCCCAAGCTTAAGCGCTGACTCAGCATCTTTTTCTCTTTTTTTTTTTTGCATCCAAGACCTTGAACTCTCTAAACTCGCCTGTGAAAGGACAACACTAAGAGAGGACCGTACTTCTACTTTTTTGAAAACGTGATCATTTAGAGAACTGGATGGGATTTCGAAAGAACCAAGTAAACATTTTTGGTAAAAAAAAAAAAAAAAGAAAAGAAGAAAATTAAGAAAAAAAAAAGTCTTTATAAATTAGTCAATTTGGATGTGTTTATATCTTTCAAACATGGTTCATTCTGAAGTACAAAAGACAAGAGAAGTTCAAAACCTGTATTTCTTACACGTCTCATAATACGTAATCCAGAACACATTGTGTACAATGTTCTCCTTTGTTTCTTTATAATTTGAAGGAAAAATCGACGCCAGTTCCAGAACAAAGACATAAAACAGCAGGAGATTTCACCTAGCTTCAAATCCACGTTTATACTCTTTACATTTAGTTCATGATAAAGACTTGTATATGATGTTTGCGCCCAATTTATTATTTGAGGTTTTTCATTTTTATGCTTTATTTTTAAACAGTGTACAAGTTTTTTTGAATGGGTGAAAAGCAACATAAATCAATGCAGCATAAAGATAAACCTCGGTGCGATGCATTTCGAATTGTTGTACCCTGATCGGCTGAAACGGCACGGACCGAGTTCAAACCGTATTACGTTTTCAAATCCTGTACATCTGATTAGTTTAAAATCTGATTATGGTTCAGGATTTCTAGGAGGAAACCAGAGAACATGGAGGTAAACATCGTGAAGCTTCGTAAAAGCTCTGGATTGAACTCTGAACATTGAACCACAGATTGTTCCAAGTTCAAACTAGAGTCATGATGTTCAAAATAAAACATATTTACAAAATTCAAACGGTTGGCACATGCCAAAGAAAATTTGAGTAACATTTCTAACTATAACGATAAGAATTAGCTCCGCTAAGAGCGGAAGTAGCTCGAAACCCAGCTGAAGTTCATCTTTCTAACACTCTTCAGTTCCCTTTCCTCCTCTGTAGACAGCTGGACAGAGGCCTCCAGGACGGAGCCCAAAGACCGAACCGCCTGCTGACGATGGCACGTTTCCATTTCCTCCTCCGAGTCGACTTCCTCCTTATCGCTCTCTACTTCCTGTTCGAGCGGCTCCTTCTCATCTCTGCGCAGCAAGAAAACGAAAAACATCAAGGGGTCACATGGGATTAACGATGATACAAAACACACAGTGGAACATTCATTTTTTTTAAGCGTGAATTTGAATCATTTTGTTCCATTGCAGTCACTGAGTTGCAGCCATGCCACACTGAAATCACATTTCAAAACCACAGCTCTAATGTACGCTCCGGGATGTGACTGTAAGAAGAGCACTGGGAATCGCCAGGGATGAGCCGATACGATATCACGATACGTCTGTGCTGATTCAATTTGTATTGCAACGTATATTCAAAAATAAATAAATAAATAAATAAAAACTTAGTTTTGAAAACAAATTAAGCAAATAATTCGCTCCGACCACATACTAACACTGAGCTGCCTGCCAATGCGTGAATAGTTTAGATTAGAGTGCACCACTTGTAGGATTATATAGGAACTGCAACATTTTACCACCTGAAATGAAAAAAGTAATTGAAAAAAAAAAAAAAAGATTTTAGAAAATAATGCAACAACTTTTCAGTACAGTTGGCTGTACTAATTATTTTTTTTGTTGGGCAAACAGGAATAAAAAATTCTTGAATTAAAACAAACAAACAAAAAAAACCTCAATCAGCTGTAAACTACCAAACACATCCACGGTAAGAGTAATTTACACCTGCTAAGTGTGGCACGCTCAAAATCTTCCAATAATGCAGCTCGGCCACTGCAGAGCTTCACCAACAGGAAAACCTCCTTTTAAATGGTGCCATTACTTTTGTCACTCTCAAACTGCAAGTCTTATTTATTTTTTGACTTATTGATTTGATGTGGATTTTTTTTTGTTTTGTTTTAATGTCATTAATGTTACTGTAAATACTAATGTTTTAATATTAATATATTTTAATATGATATACAGTATAGACATATTATAAAAATAAAATTTTTAAATATTACATTTCACAAAATATTTACTAAACTGGTTTGTAACTAAAATTTAAAATTGTTACAAAACAAACCTTAAATCATAATCTGTATATTAAGATTGTAACCACTCGGTTAGATTTAAAGATGAAGTAAGTCTCCTTATGTGTTGTGATGTATAACCTCAGTAAGAAAATGTGAAATAGATTTTTTTATTTTTAATTCTTTTGCAAGACCTTGTACTAAGTTTTCAAACCAGCTATATGACTTTTGTCTCTAAAGGAGGTCCATAAAGGTGAAATATCATATGATGTAAACACAACACATGTATACATATGAGACAAATATATAACATACATAAAGTTTTTTTTTTTTTTTTTTTTTAAATAAACATGGGTTATAATTAGATGCAAGATTTACATAACATTTTGGTATAACCTCAATGTTAGTCACTACAGGTCTGTTTTTTCTTTTTATCCTCATCATGACTCAGTAGTCGCTCTATCATGATGCTAAAGAATAGAATGATGTCGTACCCGTCCCCGGTGGAGATGAGCAGAGATTTGACGAACATCGAGCACAGGACCGATGCTGCAGGAAGCACGTGAGCTGAAGTGTGCAGCAACTACAGACAATCAAATACAAGCAGGTCAGGAGAAACTCACACACACAAGCACCTTTCCAAAGTGTATTAAATAATGTAAATCACAAATCAGTGGTGAAAATGTACACATCTCGACACAACATGATGAGTGTACAGCCGACCTCTTTAATAGCGGCTGATCCCTGAGGGAGCCGAGGCCTGTCTGGGACCTGACTGGAACCCGAGTCCTCCTTCTCCTGCGCCGGGTTGTGTTTCCCCAGTAACAGGTAGAACGGTGTAACAGCCACGCTGTCATCAACCAGCAGCTACACGATACACATTTAAACAGAAATTAAGAAAGTCGTTACAAGAAAGGTGGAAGGTTATTGACAGGTTTATTATATTGCCACTGATTATAACAATTTATAGTAATGATTAAATACAGGCCAATTTAAATATTCAAATACTAAATCAAATATTAAATGAATTCAAATACCTAATCAAACCGTAAGTGATTTAAAATACCGAATAAATGACTGAAAACACTGAATCTGGCAGACAAACCAATTAAAATAACGAATCTAAAAATGCAAATAAAATACAGTGGAACCTTGGATTACAAGCATAATTCGTTCCAGAAGCTCATATTCAAAAAAACCTGTAAACCAAATCAAATCTCCCCATAAGAAGTAATGAAAACTCAAATAATTCGTTCCACAGCCCAAAAAAATAAATACAGAAAAATAATTAATACAATATATAAAGTAAAAATAAAACAAATTAACCTGCACTTTACCTTTAAAAAAAAAAGTTAAAATAAATCCCAACAGATAAGTGTTTCCGTTTGTGCGCGCAGGCGCCGTGTATTTGTGTGTGTGTGGAATTAGCCCCTTCCCCTCGCCTCGTCTTACACAGTAAAACTCCTCCTCCCTCCCCCCCACCTCGCTTTTTAAGTTTCACAACAAACACACACAACGGAAACACTGTTTTAACGAGAAAAAAAGAAATCTCTCTAATGACACTCGCGTGAGCACAGACTAACAGAATCACTGCTGGTGTGTGTCGGTGTCCAAAAACTCGGCACTTGTAAACCAAGAAATGCTCGTTTTTCAAGTCAAAATTTATTAAAAATCTTTTTAAAAAATTTAAAATTTATTAAGTCTTGCAGAACACTCGTAAACAGAGTTAATCGCTTTGTGTGTTTTTTTTTGCTGAAGTTCCTTTTCTGTAATAGTTTTAGTTTGAAAAAAAAAAACTTTGATCAAAAGAATATTCAAATGAATTCTAAATACTAAACCAAATATCGAAATGAAACAATAAAATTGATGTCTTTAAATGACATCAGTATGCTGTATGATATCAAATTTAAAGAGAATCTTTTTTTTGCACTATTTAAAGCATTCCTCTATAAATTAGCCGTGAATATATTTAGATATTTAAGCACAACAGCTTTGCATAATAACTACAGGATCTAAAGTCTCCTTTAAACAGGAATATTGAGCCCAAATGAGACGCGAGGTCATTAGAGGTCATCTGGAATGGAGCACTCATGCAGTGTGTTGATCAAACACTGACCTGTTTCCTCAAGTTCAGCATTTGCTCATCCTCTGTCCTGGTGCTAAAGGTCAACAGGTCCTGAAAGAAAGCCATGACGAGAACACACACAAACACACAATGGCATTTAAAACTTTTATTTCATCCCAAAATGAATCTCTTTCAACTTTTAATTACATTTACATAGTTAAATGTGATATGGTGAAAATATGGGACAAATATAGAAGTGTAATAATGAACGGGCGTAGCGTCTGGCTTGAAGCTTGTACCGTGTTTTTGGTGAGGAAGTAGAGGCGAGATCTGTTCAGCCACTGCGTCTTCTCGTCGCAGCTATCCAGCGGCTCGTCTCTTGGGGCGAACACGGAGCGCTGAACTTTTCCTGAGCACACGGCCTTTTGGGTAAACAGGGGCCTCGGCTCGCTGGGTTTGAAAACAAACACTGCACGGAGGAGAGACTTGGGGTCAGGATTGGGTGCTCCAGTCACCTTTGAATCTAGCTTTCCTTCCTCCCAGTTCTGCTACCCAAAGCCTCACGGTGCCTGCGTACTTCCCGAAAGCACCGGCCACGCCCCTTAGGTCACCACTTCCCTGGGTCTCCACTCCAAAACATGCAACCCCACTTCCCCGAAACCCAGACATCAAGAAACACTTTTTCAGGTCACAGAACTAATAAGGAGGACAAAATAGTCTAATTAAAACTTATTAATACTATATACCCCAACTAGATTAGACTCATTTCTCAAGTGAGAATGAAATGAAAAAGGAGAGAAACGATGCTGACCGAGTAAACACACTCGTCTCACGTGTGTGTGTGTGTGTGTGTGTGTGTGCTTACAGTCAGTGTTTCCAGAGTGGTGGCAGAATGCAGCTATGTTTTCAGACAGGGGGTCAGGCTGGAGCATACACACATCCATCGACGTGCTCCATTCCACTGTGAGGAAACCACAGGGTCAGTCAATACAGCTGTCCACACCACACACACACAGTAATCTGTCCACAAAACCTCAACTGATCAAAGTCCTGCTCAGGATTGTTGAGACAGGTGTCCCTCTGGCATCGCTCGCTCTCATGTACACACACACACACTATACATATACTAACATGAGCAGGTGAGAAGGTTCCAGCAGCACAGCAGGTTTTTAGTGGTGGAGCCGAGCAGGTATTTGGAGCAGGTCAGACGGCCGAAGCAGAGATCCCTGGTGAAGAAAAGCAGTCAGAGATTAGAATTATTTAACCTCATTCACGCCCACATCGATGCTCCCCTGACATTCTCCTGAAATCATGACTTCTGTATACACGGTGAATCTCAAATACACAAACTATATTGCCGAAAGTATTCGCTCGCCTGCCTTCACATTCATTTGAACTCGAGCGACGTCCAATTCGTAATCCGTAGGGTTTAATAGGACGCGGTGACTGCGAGCCACGCCTACTCGTCCAGCATCAGTGTCTGACCTCACAAATGCGCTTCTGGAAGAACGGTCAAAGATTCCCATAAACACACTCGTAAACCTTGTGGAAAGCCTTCACAGAAGAGTTGTAGCTGTTATAGCTGTAAAGGGGGCGGGGCCAACATCATATTATTAACGCCTATGGATTATGAATCGGATGTTACTCAAGTTCATATGCAAGTGAAGGCAGGCGAGCGAATACTTTTGGCAATATAGTGTATATTAATATTTACATATATTATACTGCATATTGTGAAATAATACATTTTCTATTACAATGTTATTTTAAAAGTATAACTTGCCGATTCCTAATGGAATATACCGTATGCAAAAAAAATGATAATCCAAGCCTGTTTGTTTATTTTCTTCGAACAAACAAAAAAAGGAAGTAAAGTACAGAATTTATGGAAAAAAATGTTTGTTCCTTTATGCATTTGATATTGGCGATAGTTTTGGCACTGTGATCAGGTGCCAAGTCCTGCTGGAAAAGGATTTGGCATATTGACAAAAAGCTTCTCAGCAAACGGAAACACGAGGTGTTCTGAAGTCTCCTGGTGGACGGCTGTGTTGGCTTTGGACTCGATAAAACACAGTGGGCCAACACCAGCAGATGACAAATCATCAGACTATTGAAACTTCACCTGCGCTTCAAGCAAGCCGGATTTTGTGCCTCTTCACTCATCCTCGAATGAAAAGCAAAATGTACCACTTAGTTAGAGCATTGTTCAATTCGTCTTCTCCTTAGCTCAGCTAAGACGTTTCTGTTGTTTCCTCTAGTTCATGAGTGGGTTTGATACTACGAATGCGACGGTTGTTGCCAATTTCCTGAAGATGTCTGAGGATGGTGGCTTTTAAAGCTCTGACTCCAGCCTCACTACACCTCCTGGTGACGCTCTCCCAAACTCCGGATAGTTGAAGATACTGGATTTTTGATTTTCATGAGCTCTATGCCATATTCATTAAAATAAAAAATTTAAAAAGCTTGAAATATTTCACTTTGCATGTACTGAATGTAGAATATACATACAGACAAATTTCACTTTTTAAATATAAATTATGTTTTTTCAAGGAATACGTTGGAAGATCTGTAACTGTTTGTTAAATAGCACAAAAGCAAACACTTCCCTATTGATCGGCGCTGCAGACCTGAAAATTCCCAAATTACAGTAATTTAAAAGGTACAGTAACTCCAGCGTCATCTACGGATATTCCATCAGGTTTCCTTGGTTTTCCTCTTTAGCAAATAAACACGTTTCTTTAAAGCTAATCGGATCTCTAAAATTCAGCCAACTTCAATAGAAACTATTGAAATGCAATCGGATGTTGACCTTTAGACAGACCAAGGATGTTCATGAGTATTGACGACTAACAGTAATGATCGATGAGGACCTCCATGTGCATCTTCCACCTGACCAAAGTCCAGCACCACAAAGAAAAATAAATACATTCCAACAAATTTCTATTAAAAATATTTTTAGCCATTCCATAAATATTTGGACCCCCTGATTGCAGTGAGCTTTAGCCCCCACCTTATGGTCCCTGGTGGTTGGCACAGTGTGGTCAGAAGCCCCCAGGTGTCCACACTCCACACCGTCACCACCTCGCCAAAGCTCACAGCCAGCAGGGAGCCATCAGCTGAGAAACAGCAGTTGGAGGGTCGCAGGCCGTGGTAACTGCCCACAAAGTCACATGACCAGGAGCCCTGTTCCTCTGTAGGAAAAAGGAAAAAAAAAAAGAAAAAGAAAAAAGGGTGGGTTAAGGACAGGACGGGAAGCGTTAGGCACAATTTCAGTTTTGGAAAAATAAATAAATATTAAAACAACCCCTCATGATCTCGCTCTTACTTCCTGTTTTAACTTTCTTCTTGGAAAAATAATCCCTCCTCCATTACGTCTGTGACTGATATTAACAGCCGAAGGACATTAGTCCTGTGGCCAAAACAAAGACGACATTACATTGTTTTGTTGCCGTTGTAGTGTTCTATTAAAAGAAAAGGGAGCGGAGGTCAAGTGTAGCGTGGCGATAAAAACAAGACCGTGTTTAATATTTATATATTTAAAGGAAGAAAACACCTTAACTAACTAAAGGGCTGCTCGGTGTCTAAATCAGTCTTTTTTTATGTTTTTGCCTAAATGGCTCTACTTGTGTCCTAAATGTTAGAAAGTGTTATAAGCATTTCAGGGCATGCTGTACGTGTGGTTGTGTAACACATACTGATTATAAATGAGACTCTTTGTGCCATAAAGGACTCCGTTTGTTGGCTAAATGGTGTGACTTGTGGTCCAAATTGACAATCATGGCTAAATGATGCTCTTTATGGCCTAAATGACTCTTCAAATAAAACTAATTCCCCTTATGGTACACAAATGAGGCTCTTAAATGACTCTTAGTGGCTAACCGACTCCTTCTAGCTTAAATGACTCTTTGGCTAAACGCCTTGTGGCCTAAAAACTGTTTATAGCTGAATTACTAATCACATTGCGGCCCATATTGAAACAGGGCTAAATGGTCCCTTTGCGGGTCACACGTCTCCTACTGTGGCGTAAATGACTCGCTTCATGGCTAAATCCCATGCTCATGTCTTTGTTGTTAAATGACTCTTACTTGTGACCTAAACATCTCTGTTCATGGTTAAATCATTCAATACTTGTAGCCTATTTTTGACACTCATGCCTGATGGACTTTCCTTGTCACTTTTTTTGTCTTAAATGATTCTTTCCAGAAAGGACTCGGCTTGCAGCTCAAACGACTCTTCATAACTAAATGAGTTTTTTGGAGCATCTCCTGATGGAGTGATTCTCTTCATGTGTAAATGAGTCGACTCGTGGCCCAAATGATTCAAAGCCATTCTTTTCATTTAACGTTTGTAATATTAACTTGCTATCGCTTTTTTTGACTATTCTATTTTCTTATACGTTTTAATTTTGACATGATATTTGAATTGTTACATCAACCTACGCGTCAGTAAAAAAAAAAAAAACTTTGATCTTGTTATTTTAAGACTATTTTCTGATTTTATGGTAGTTTATTACTTCAATTTACGAGTGTTTTGATGTACGAGCCAGCTTCCATAACAAATTATGCTCACAATCCAAGGTTCCACTGTACTGAATGTAGAATATACATATATACGAATTTCACTGTGTGACCATTTTCTCATTTTATGTTAGTTTATAACAAACAAACATATAATTTTTTTCTAATTTTATGTTAGTTTATAGTTAACTATTTTTTAATTCAAAATAAAATTAAATCAAAATAAATTTTGACCATCCAGTAATAAGCATAATTTATTAAATAGTACGTTTCTTTTGTAAGGTGCTTCCAAGGCATTTTAAACTGATTATTCACCTAAATGCATGCAGAGTCGGTGTTTGTGAATTTAACATTTTGACTGAAAAACCGACTGAAATGACCACAACTTGTAGCTCGGAGTTATAAACCACAATCACTATATAATAACCATGACTACGGATTATTCCTACAGCAATCTAATACTGTACAAGCTTTTCATTGTGAAGCTCTTTATTAAACACAGACTGGGTGTAGAAACTAAACGAGGACGTGGGTGGAACTCACTCTGCGTGTCCGAGTCTGACCCGAAGAGCCAGACTTTAAACTGGCCGTCTTTGGAGGTGGTCACCAGCATGGTGGTCTCTGTGTCGGGGCTGAAGCACATGGCTGTAATCCCGTCATTGTGGGCAGCCGTTATGGTGGTGTTCAGTTCAAAGCTGAGCAGAGAAGAAAAAAAAAAAAGTTAGTTCTACAGACAAAAAAAATATTTTTATAGTGAAATACGTCTGTGTGGGAAGCCAGGTGTCGTTATACGAGTACAGTGGGTTTATTGTGTACCTTTGCGCCTGCTCGTCATAGCCCCAGAGTTTAAGAGAAAACTCGAGATTGGAGTCTTTACTGCTTCTCTCCTCCACCGTAGCCAACCACGAGCCGCGGGCGTCGAACGCTGCCTTTACCACCTCGAACTGGTCCAGTCCTGCCTGGTAGATGTACTCCTGCTGCACTATATCAAGCTGGGTGCAAATAAATAAATGGAATTTATTTGTGCATTCGCACAAGATGGCACAAAGCTGGTAGTTTGTCTCTTGTGGCTGTGGCCTGTCCAACGTTCATATGAGAAACTGTACAAGCTATATGTTGTACAATTTATCAATAGATTGTCATTGACTAAAAAGTTAATGGGAAGCCAAAAGGGTCATATAATTAATCTGACAATTCAGACAAACCGGAAAATACTCAGATTTACTTAAAATACTCAGATTTACTTGTATTGCGAACGTACAATGATGGAATAAAGAAATGCATGACAAACTAATTAGAGGAAACAGATTACGCAGTTTTATGCGAGCGCATGTGTTTATCACACGACTTACTCAAGGTTCCATCTAGAAGCTTTTTATAATGAAACTTGCCGTTCAGCACACCTGGTGGTGTTTCCTCAGTCATCTAATTATCCGCGTTAAACATACCACTATCACACACAGCCAGGCAACTGCGCTGCGATTATGGGAAGCCAAAAGGGTCACGCTTGGTCACATGATTCATTTGCATTCAGAAAATAATAACGTGTTAAAACTTCTAGATTAGATCACGCGCATTAACACTGCCTGCTATAGTTAAAAGCCAATTACATTGAATGAAATGTTCTCAGCTTGGGCCGGTGTCCGTTAAAAGCACTAGTGAGCAAACATAAAAGTTAAAATGTCGCGTCACTAAAAATTTGCTAACTTTTTGGAGCCGTTTTGGAGAGATGATTTTATATTGGCCCCCAAAATATATGTACAATGGCAACATATGTGCCATTTTTCAGCGTAGTGTCCGTAACCATGTCAAATTTCAAATATCAAATGTTGCAATATTTTAGAATAATACACTTCTCCAGGTTTATGTTGAAAGAACTGAATTAAAAAAAAGTTACGGACACTACATAAAAGGGCATGAAACTGATTTTAGCAAATGTATTACTTTTTATCTGAAAAACATCAACGTGTATGCATATTTACAAAAGATTAAGCATAAGAAGCTTTATGTATTATGAAAAATTATATGATTCTATCTGAAAATTGAGAGACAGTTTTTAGCAGCAATAGCATATTTTAATGTTTCAAAATGCCGAACCAATACTCTTTTATCATTGTTCATGAGCTATTTTTACACAAACACACACACCAGAACTAATTAGGTACACGTTTTATGGACTACACAATGTTCAAGCTATTTAAATGGCGATTCCATTCTCCGGGTTCATGTAGCTCGTTAATCCGGCTAAAGCCCTCCAAAGGCGCGAGTAGGCAGTTTCATACGAAACAAAAATGGAAAAAAAGAAGAAAATATCTCAGCAGCTCATGTGATTTTGGTGTGAAAGATGCTTACACCAGATTCCCCTTTCCATTGGAAACGTGTACAACGTGCACTGTGCCGTGTGATCGGTCACGATAAACACGCACAAAACATAACATGGTTAAAAATCATAACATACTGTATCAGAGTTCTTAAAGTTCAATACCAATCATGTGTTTTTACACACAGAAAAGATTAAATACATTTTTGATTCGCATCATGGCGAAAACAAGACACGGCACCTAACAAACACGCTAATACTACTATTATCTCGTTCTGACGCAATCTGGATAAAACTCTTTATAGACACTTTGTGGTCTGAATAAGTCACTTTATAGCCGACATGATTTGTCACCTGAATCCCTTTTGTAGGATGAAGGCCTCATTATGTGACCTAAATGACTCCTCGTGACTAAAATGACTCTTTTAGCAGTGTACCTGACTTTTAGTGACTCACCGTGGTTAAATGACTCCACACTGCTTAATAACACGTCTCTCCCAGCGGCGCGTGGTGGATCTTCTCCCGCGGTTAAAAGACTCTCCTTGTGGTTGAACGAAAACTTCCAATTCTAATACCATGCATTATGACCCAAGTCAGTCTTTGTGGCTTCTTTGTGCCTCAACTGAGTCACTTTATGACCAAAATGACTCTCCATGTGGACTAAAGACTCTCTGCAGTCTAAACGGCTTTACCCTGGTCCCTCACCAGACGGATTTAATCGGCGAGTTCTTGAGGTGAGATTTCGTATTGCGAAATTATATAGGAAAATTATTAATTATATAGAAAATGATGTGAACGAAGATAATCTGTTCCAGCCACCAAAAAATATTACCAATATTACCCATTTCCAACATCATATATTTGCATATAAAAACAATCAAAACATTTAGAAAAGACATGGAAATGATGTAAAATACGAAAAATAAATAGACATTAAACCTTAATTTATAATTCCTCTCAGCAGCAGGTGCTTTAAAAACCAAACTTAAAGTGGCTCCGGTTTTATTTCCAGTTATTTTTCTCAGGACCCATGGTGCTGAAATCTCACTAAATCTCACAAAATTTAAAAAAAAAAAAAAAAAAATTCATCAAATTCGTTAACTCGGTTAGCCTGGCTTTCCACTGACGCAAACAAGTTTCCGAACGCAGCTCAGTCGACCGTCGTTTGCAAGATATCAATTCTTAAGGTGAAACTTCATAGGGGAAGGAATTTGTATGCTGAGGTACTACTGTACATTATTTCAGCTCATTTGTTTTAGTTGCTGAAATGTTAGTGTGAATTTTTCTGCTTTTTTTTTTTTTTTTGGTAACAATTTATTGGGAAATTAGGAATTATTAGGAATTATGAGAAATAAATTCTTCGCGATAAGAAAGGAACAGAAAATCTGCCTCATCCAGGTTTACTAACAAAAGTCTAAAGAAAATTATCAGGGCAAATTAAATAAAGAATAATAAATGTATTTTTAAAAAGAAATAAATAAATAGAAAAATCAAACACTCATTTCAACTTCATTTCCACTAGAAGAGTTTAGAAATGAGAACCGTGCACATACGCTGTAAAGCTGCTTGTCACGCTGTAGGGAGTAAAACTGGAGGTGGCCGGGTTTTCCGTTCAGCACCAGCGCTTTGCTGCGCGGGTCGATCATCAGATCCGTGCGAACGGCGTCTCCTGAAGGGGAACAGAGGAGGATCTCTAGTTACAGATGACAAAGACTCGTCCTTTTTGCTGAGTCATGGTGAAGTAATGAGGGCTGTAGATGTGTGTGTGCACGCACGTGTGTATGCTTACTCACCGTGGACGAGTCCTTGAATAACTGCGGATACTTTGAAACTACAGTGGATGATGGTGATCTCTGTAACATTTAAAAATATTACCAATTAATTAATTAATGACATTTTACAATGTATGGACCAAAATAATCATTTAAATATAATCTTTAATTCATTTTATGCATTGTTTAAACATACTATATATATATATAT
>QMIH01000449.1:58170-74861 GCA_003987875.1 Clarias batrachus | reverse complement strand
TATATATACACTTTCTTTTTTTTGTAATGTTCACGCACTGCATTCACAACAGAAAAGAAAATCACTGAAATTATCTCATAATTATAACTTATCTTATCTTATCTCATAATTATAACTTAATATCTTGTAATTATGAGGTCCTTATCTCATAAGTATAACATAATTATGAGATCCTGATATTATGAGATACTAAGTCATAATTATTTCTTTATGTAATTATAAAAATAGTCATAATTGTGAGATAATTCCTGTCGTTTTTTTCTTTTGTGAATGCAATGAGCTTCCGTAATATACAGTATATATTTATACAGTATATATTTACAGTATATTATTTATTTATTTTTTTTAACTCAAGATCAAAAAGATGTCTTGTCACTATGATTATTCTTCAAAGTGGTAATGTTTGAAATATCTAAAGTTCAAAAATATCTAAATATTGTTTTCATGAAATAAACCATATTCATGGTAACATCAATATCTTTTAAAATTAGTGAAACACTAAGATCAGGAAACAATTAATCATATAAGTATTGTACATTGGTGATATCTTTACATTTCACACGTTGGACGACCCGAAACCAGTTTCTGAAAATCTTCTGTCAGTATGTCTGTCCAGCCAGATTTTGTCCCAGGACCATGCAAACCTGGCTGGACAGAATTTAATGACACTTTGCCAGACCTTTGGTATTTGCTTAAAGTTAAACCTGCATCATAAATGAAATCAAACGGTTGTGTAAAAGTGAAGTTATGATCCATTGGGTGCCATATGAGGAACTGTGGGCGCATCTTAAATCGACCGCTGGACAGAATTTCATAAAAATCTGCCTGAAGTTTCATCATAAGTGAAATCAAAATGTTGATTAAAATGTTAGATTAAAAAAATCTAAATCAAAGAGACATAAAGCCCTACTCTAAGCCTAATAAATGTATTTTATGATCTTGGACATTATTTAATACAACACAATATTTATTACAAAAAAAGGCCTAACTCTCAAAAAGCCTAACTAAAATCTATGTGGCCTGAAAATTCTATTTGTTTTACGAGTGCTTCTGGAACGAATTGTGCTCGTAATCCAAGGTTCCACAGTATTCTCATTTATCAGAAAAGCAGCAGGGTCTGGATCTGGACACACACACACACACACACACACACACACACACACACACACACACACACACACACACAAATATATATATATATATATATGAGTTTATGTCATTTTTAGGAAGTCATTTTCATGTTAGTTAGTGTTACAATTAAACTGATTTAAATTTGAATACAAATGAATATAAATAAACTAATATTTAGTAAATATTTAAATACATACAATAATACATTAAAATAAATAATAAATAAAATAAAAGTAAAGTAAAAAAATGCATTGTTCTGTATTCAGGCTAAAACTATTTACAATGTTATTCGAGCAGGTTTAGTCTAAATGCACAAGCGAAGTTCAAAACTATTTACAGATAAATTAAAACCAATAAACTAATACAAATAAATAAACATAAAAATGTTTTAAATATTTTCTGGCTCAAAAAAAAAACAAAAACGGAAAAACAAGTAAAGAAATAAACAGTAAACTACTGTAAAACAAAAAGAGCGAACAAACAGATGATCCTGAGTGCGAGAATGTGTGTGTTCATTTGGTACAAAATCAGGAAGCGGAAGATTAATTCTGGTGTTGGCGTAGAGGGTCAGAGCTCCGAAATTGTTCCACAACACAAGCTCAATATTCACTTGTACATTTTGTTTTAAGTTGTTCCTGTTCATATTATTTGAGTTAGAGAAATAATTCTAAATTAAAACAATTCTGCAAATGATAAATGAGTGAGTCAAAATTCCTCCACAGTGATGTGAAAGACTCTTTGCCAGTAATCGCAGTAATCGTGTGTGTGATAGACCAAAATGATAGTTGGTCTTCAATATTTTTGTGAAAAGTTTGGCGTGCATATGTATTCAGCCCCCTTTACTCTGATACCCCTAACTAAACTCCAGAGAAACCAGTTGCCTCCTAAAGTTGCCTTCTAAACCTGTGTGTCATTTAATCTTAGTATAAATACAGCTGTTCTCTGAAGGCCTCAAAGGTTTGTTAGAGAACATTAGTGAACAAACAGCATCATGACCCCCAAGAAGGACACCAGACATGTCAGGGTTAAAGTTGTGGAGAAGTGTAATGCAGGGTCAGGTTATTAGAAAATATCCCAAGCTTTGATCATCTTATGGAGCGCTGTTTAACCCATCATCCGAAAATGGAAAGAGTACGGCATGACTGCAAACCTACAAAGACTTGCAGAGGCACATGGTAACTCTAGAGGAGCTTCAGAGATCCACAGCTCGGGTGGGAGAATCTGTCCACAGGACAGTCATGCACTCCACAAATCTGACCTTGATGGTGGAGCAGGAAAAAGAAAGCCATTGTTGAAATTAAATCCTGTTTGCAGTTTGCGACAAGTCATGTAGTAGACACAGCAAACATTTGAAGAATATGCTCTCATCAGATGAGACCAAAATTGAACTATGTGGCCCAAATACTATGTGGCTCTGTGTAGCACCATTGTGGTGGAAGCATCATGTTTTGGAGATGATTTTCTACAGCAGGGACTGGGAAGCTGGTCAGAGTTGATGGGAAGATGGATGGAGCCGAAAACAGAACAATCTTAATGGAAAACCTGTTAGAGTCTACAAGTGACTAGGGCAAAGGTTCACCTTCCAACAGGACAACAACCCTAAACATACAGCCAGAGCTACAATGCAATAGTTTAGACCGGTCAAAGTCCAGACCTAAATCCAATTGAGAATCTGTGGAAGAACTTGAAAATCTTTATTTACAGACATTCTCCATCTAATTTCATTAAGCTTGTGCTATTTTGCAGGGGAGAAAGAGTTACAAAATCCATTTCTGCATGTGCAAGGCTGGTACAGACACACCCCAAAAGACTTCAAGCTGACATTGCAGCCAAAGGTTGTTCCACAAAGTACTGTCTCAGGGGGGTTGAATACAAATGAATGCCACACTTTTCAGCTATTTATGTGTAAAAAAAAAAAAGTAGAAAACCAGATAAAATAACACAATGTTTGTGGTTGTAATGTGACAAAATGTGGAAAGGTTTAAGGGGTATGAATACTTTTGCAAGCCGATGTATGTATCATTCATATTTTTTTTACTGCTGTATAAAAAAGTGGTAAAAAGTTACTCAATGTGAGAACCTGGTGCAGAGCCAAAACGCATGAAAGCTGGAATTGCAAATCGGGGTTATTCCACCAAATACTGATTTTTTAATGTTACGGTAAAGCATTAACATAATTTGTTTGGATTTCTGCAAATACTGCATGATCTTGGGTTATTTTTATGTGTCATGATGTAATTTCCTTTAACTAACAATAGGTTTATTTTGAATTTAGGAGCAATATTGTCAGCAGCTCACAAAAAATGAAACAAAACTGTTCATCTCACCAACACATGCACCTGTAATATTTTGATAAAGAAATTAAGAAATATTTTGAGGAATCAAGGATTTAATGGATTAATTAAGGATTTAAATTGAAAGGTAGATGAGGGAGACCAAGACCAGAAGGTGGCGATAATACAGTAATGTAATGCAACATAGTGGGCGTCACCAAGAAGACAAGACAAATGTCACACACACTAATATTTCCTTGTAACTCCTTTTGCTTTTGCTATCATTTCGATGAGCTTATACAATGTCAGTTAGGGTTTAATACCGTGTTGCAAGCTAAAGCATATTGTATTGATCACTGCGGTAATTATACAATAGAAGGCTCTTAACTTTTTGGCCAGACAGTGTTGTGAAGTTTTCTTTTGTGACATTTTACACTGAAGCATTAGTGGCAAAAATTTACAAATGTCAAAATTTCAAATATGAATTCCTTAAAATTGCCTTATAAATGCCTTAAAGACGTAACACTCATGTACCTTTGACCACCTCTGTACCACAATACAGATAGTACACTGAGACAGTGGCCGAATTATTAGGAAACAGGGAGTCAAACCATTGCATGCACACACACACACACACACACACACACTCCAAGGTGACAGTGTTAACCACTAAGGGATTGGGGCTTTTTTTTTTTTAAATACAATTTAATAATGCTTTACAGACATCAAAATAATCTCCTTCAGTATAAAAATACCTGCTTTATTTCAAGTGTTCCTGTTTATCATGACCTAATGGGTGACGCTCAGCAATTATTGTTTCTGCTTAACAAAATTATGCAGCAAAAGTGATTCACCAGGTAGCTTGTTAATGTTTAAGCATTTATTCATCTGAAGTTCAAGAACACAGTGTAAGGAAGAAACGTTAGTTCTTTTCTTCTCTTATTTTGTTTATTATTAATTTTAAAACACTCATGTCAGAGACATACAGCACACAGAATGTGAAGAAAAGTTTTATTGAACTTTTATGGAAGGAGTCTCCAGTGTCAGCGCTTTGAAACAATCAGAAGTAGAAGCAGTAAGTTAAATTTTTATGACATAACTATAAAGTACTGTATGTGAATTATAAATGTATAAACATTTAACAGTGCATTCTTTAATAAATAAAATTTTGTTAACATCTGCAAATTTAACAATTTGTGGGACAAGAGGAATAAAAAAGTTGTTTTAAGAAAATAATCCCCATCCAGGTGGTGACAATAACTCCAACTCATCACACCATTCCATTCTCGATTATTCTCCTATACTGTGTGGTTTATTCGTTTATTTGACTAGCCTTTGTTTGGCTGTTGTTTTCCCCTATGAAAGTGTTTCCTTTGGTAAACTTTGGAATGAAGTAACTTCAGAAGCTTGTTAGGAACAAGTCCATCTGCAATACTTTTACAGTTCTATATGACTTCAGCAATAGGAAGGGGATTATGGTCATACGCAGTGGATGAAGTTTCCCTTCCTTATGGCAGAAGTCCATCACTGAGCAACACTGAATTAGAGCAGAACCTCGACAAACCTTGAAAATGCAAATGAATCAACAAATTGTACATTCATAAAGTGGACAACAAATGAAACGAACAGAAATAAAACTAAAAAACAAACACACATAAGAACGTCATTGTGAGATCACTCATGCAAAACATCATAATATACATCATGGATATACATCATAGATCTGAAAACCATTCGAGTGCTGGGAGCCTTTACTGGCAACCAAATCAGCCCATCTATCACATTTCTGACACTAGATATTATATAGACTTCCGACTTAATCCTGTGTCGAAGCATTACATTTTTATATCATATAAAATGCACAGAAGAGTCCTGGAGGACTGAATAAAGACTTATTTGATGTTATATTGATTTCACGCACACACACACACACCCACGCACACACACACACACACACGCACACGCACACACGCACGCACGCACGCACACACACACACACACATACATTCCTTGTCTTTGTTTCAGAGCAGAAAGCATGCAGGAATGTCTATAATGAACTCATCTGCAAAAGAAAGAGAAATTCACAAAGTTATATTCTGATAGATAGATAAATGAATAAATCTTGCTGTAATGGCAATATCTCAGGGAGATGTATTAAGAAATGTTTTAAGGCGTAAGAAGAATGCTTCAGGGTGGCCTATAGACAAAATATTCAACACTAATAGTTGAATTGAGACAGTGACTCTGCTTTAGCACTCCACCCCAAATGATGATTATTTAAATCTAAGAGAATGTCCTAAAATGTTTTATTCCTGTTATATAAAAAGTCGTTTTTCACCCTGAAGAAGAGAGTAAGCAAAACTAGTCGACTTACAACGCTTTCGATCTCAAACTGGCTGATGTGCTGGCTGAGCATATGCGACATTCCCGGGGATAACGGCGGCTCCGGAGAGGAGCAGGGAGGAGGAGTGGTGCTGAACGAAACAAACAAACCATTCATTAAAATAAATAAATAAATAAATAAATAAATAAAACGTCCCACATGATATAATGCGTATTCTGGTATGTTTAACAGGATATAAAAAAAAAAAAATCTCATACTTCCACTTACTTCAGAGAGATGGGGATCAAGATGGTCGGGATGTACGGGCAAACTGTTAGAAAACAAAGAGACAGGGTGTCAAAAGTTCTGTCATTTAATTTTTTTAAAATTATTATTATGAACTAAAAATGAATTTTTAAATAGTCCACGTTCATGACTTGCCTCTGTTCGGCTGACTGTTGTAATGTTTCCCGAAAGCTTCGTCTTTAGGAATGTCTGGATAAAGGAACTTCAGCGGGTTCTCAGGGACGATCCCGTCTGCAATAACCTTATAATCCCGTAAGATATCGGCGATAGGAAGTGCGGTGAGGCGGCTTTTGGTGTACGGTTCCACAGAGATGAACTTCGCCTCACCTGAGGAAACATACAGACATTAGGACACACAGGAGTAGATGGTGGCACTGATCAGGGAAGGAAGCATAGAACAGCTTTTTAAAAGGAAGACTTGACTGGAAAATCATACATTTACATTAACATTTAGCAAATGGTAAGTGAAAATCTCTTAAATGGGGCTGGCACCGCATGCAGTGGCTGGGTCGTATGGGGTGTGACAAACCCGCTGAGGGTGGGGCTCAAACCTGGATCCTCGGATCCAAAAATCACCCAGCTAGAGTGTTAGCCTCCTGATCCACCACGCCCAAATCTTATCCTTAATATATTCTTGTTCACCTCGATGGCAACTCGCGCACACAACATTGGTTTTATCCAAATTTCCATCTCTTTTATAATGAAACTTGCCGTCCAGCACACCTGGTGACCTTTCCTCAGTCATCTTATTATTCGCGTTAAACGTGCCGCTATCTCACACAGCCGAGCTGTGATTATGGGAAGCCATTAGGGCCAAACTTGGTCATATGATTAATTTGCGATAAAATGAGTAATGTGTTAAATTGCCTACATTAATCACATGCGTTAATGTGTTAATATTGACAACTCTAGTACTACAGGCGGTCATATTTGACTGGTTCCATGAAATAAAACATGAAATTCTTTCCATTATTTAAAATATTTTCTCCAGCAGGTTTCACTGAGGGCCTTTTCATGGTCAGAGTCGCAGTAAACCTGGAGTCTATCCCAGAAGCATTGCTGGATTCTGAAAGGGATGCCAGTGCAACATGGACACACACACACACACACACACAGCTTATCTTAGCTGATCCGCATACTCGCAAGAAAACTGAAGAAGCTTAAGACATTGGGAGAATATACAGTATAAAAGTCCACACAGACACTTAGCCGAGCTCGACATGAACGTAGAGCTGCAATGAGGCAACAAACCTTTTTTACTCTTAGTTCCAGATCTGAAGTGGAAGTGGGAGACCTCACCGTTTTCCTGCTCCACCCAGGTGAAAGTGATTCCTCCCAGGTGACTCTCGCTGAAGCGCAGCAGGAACGTTCCTGACTCCCGGTCCTTCAGCAGAGCGCGCTCCATCTCCTTACTGACAAACCCCATGATATACCTGCACACACCGCGGCACAGCAAGGTGCGTTTTTGGTGTATTCTTTCAGCAACATATGAATACATGTATACTTAATACTGTAATCACTGGTTTGGAGCTGTCACTGAACACTAATGTTACCTACTGGCCAGATTTAAACAGTGCTATGATGTTAAACTTTACAGCAGAATGTTGATGAAGTCTAAAGTCTACAGAGATCCTATAGATCCTCATCTATACCGCTGTATCCTGTACAGGGGGGCCTGGAGCCTATCCCAGCAGATTTAGGGCAAGAAACCCGGACCGGGTGGCAATCAAATGCAGGACACACATCCACACACTCATTCACTTTTTGCATGTTTTTAGAATGCGAGAGGAAACCGGAGTACCCCGATTAAACCCATCAAGCACAGGAAGAACATGTTCAATAACAAGAGCACATGTGAAGCGTTCGCCAACGTACGACATCTGAGAGGCCTGATGTCGTATGTTCTATGTTCGCTCCTATGTCCTATGTTCGCTCACTATTGAAAGTAGTCCTACACTGCTATTATGTGCGCTCGAGTACTCTCGTGCCAGGCAGACAGACACAATAAAGGAGAGAGCCTCTCACAGGGATAAAGATCATTGCATCCCTTTTCCTTTCTTTTTCTTGTTGGGAGAGACACTACTAGTGACTGGCTGGATAAAAAACTACTTACAAAACAAAAACATTAACAACTATTTAAGTCGCAATCTGGAGCCTGTGGTTTGTGTCCCGGCTACGTGTTCTAAATTTGTAACCAATCAAAGACGAGACAGAATCCTTTCAACCAATCATAAAGCAGGAGGAAGGATTTCTTAGGCTTGATAATCAAGACTTGACTGATGCAATTGTTTTTGTTTAAATTACTTTGTCATTTATTTACAAATAAGTAACAAAAAAAAAAAAAAAACAGCACTATATTCTCAACCATTTCACCTCGTTTTTCTTTCATGTATTTTTTGTCCTAGTTTTTTCCTCTTACAGTATGTCCCTGAAGGACTCAGTAGGACTTTTGTTTGGTAGGAAGGTGTTGATTCATCCTCTATAGCGGAAGCTCTGGTAATAGTACAGGTGTATGTTAATTCTCTCGTAATAATACTTTATTATTTCTATAAAAACAGCACATTCACAGAACCATGAAGTTTAGAGCTCAGCATAAGCGTATGCAAACTCCTCTGTCCAGCATGTCAGAAGTTACAGTAGTACAAAGCACTGAGACTGGAGACTCCTTTTCAAATCTATACAAATCAAAGTTTTGTCTGTACATTGATCTGAACCCACTCTTTCAGAGATATTTTTACGTTTCATACATTGGAGGACCTGAAACCAGTCTCAGAAAATTTTCTGTCTGTCTGTCCAATAAGATTTTGCCAGAGCATCACACAAAACTGTCTGGACAGAATCTTATGAAACTTTTGCCTGTCTGAGGTTTAACCAGCACCATAAGTGAAATCAAAATGTTGAGTAAAAGCGATGTCATGATCAGATTTAATAATCTACTTTCAAATAAGCTACTCATGCACTACTTGCTCAATGTAAACAAACACCTGCACCAAGAGATATTAAGTAGAAAAGCTAAACTGATATTTTTACTGGAATTAGTTTTAAGACAGAACTTCATCTGTATCCGATCTACTTTTTTCGATTCCTCATCTATCAAACAGGGAGTGTATTTGTCTGACGACAAAAAGACATACAACTTAGCATAAACTAGCCATAAGATACTCAACCTTGCATCATTTTATTTCTTTGTATTAATAAGTTAGACAGAGAGTACAGACAGACATGTACGTGGGCTTCAATCTGAAATAAGAATAATATCACTGATTACTTTAAAGATCATTAGATTATTTTTAGCTTTAACACTTTGACTGTTTCTGCAAACCCTTTTTTTTCTGTGAACGACGAGTACTAACGCTAGAATTAATTAAATGTCTCCTTACAAACCAGTCAACATCACAGCTAAAAAAAAAAAAGGTCAGGGCAATAAGCGATGGCGATTTTGTATCTTAATGTTTGTTTAAGTAAGGTTAGGACTTGTTTAAAGATTAAATAATTAATATTAAAAATGCTACTCACCCATCAATCCAAACAGGAAGTAAATGTTTCTTAATGAGCTCCAGAATGGAGTCGAGCCACAGCCAGAAACTGAACGACTTCCCTGGAATGTTTTCCTAAAATGCAGAAAGAGAGCACTTACAGATACTTTAATATACCATGTATTACTATGCCATTTCCATATAAAAAGTTTTTTGTTTTTTTTTTTGCAAAAAAATAGGCACATCTCTGTGTATGTTTGCTCAATAATATGAAGGTAATGCTAGCCTTATTATTTAATACATTATTAAAAACATAATGATTTTATTCCTCTATCTTATTTCTTTATACTTGTGTGTAAGAGGTCTTACGTATTGACCTGACACAATAAAGGACTAACATTTACCCTTAACATAAACTCTGCTTTATGTGTGACTGTGTTTTATCCAAAATGTCATTGGAAATATTTTTTTTTTCTTTATCAATAATGATTGAGAATAAATAAAATAAAGAATAAAGATTTGTCTAAAATAGGAGTTTTATTATAAGATTAATAAAGCATCTTCAGGACTTTTTAGTCATATATAATAACTTACCTTGCAGAATTTGGACCAAGACACCTGACAGTCATTATATGAGGCATGTTGACCTTTAAACAAAACAGTACAGGATTACAAAATACAGTTTACCTTTAGGATATTATGCATTTATTCCTGAGTTATACTCAGACAGGAGAAAACACTCAGCTTTAATCCAATGACATGCCAAGGCTTGACCCTCACATACAGATTAAACCTATGCCATTACTACACATACAGTGTAGAGATATCTATTTATTCTATTTAGGGTTATCTTTGTTTGTATATGATTTAGTCATGTTTTCTGGAGACACACACACACGCACACACACACACACACACACACACACACGTTATTGAACTTTACTGAACAGCCACGCACATTGCCCAAGTTCTTACATATCATCACTTTACAACCTGTTTTGCGAGCTCAGGGATGCATCAATGCCGATTCCCGTATCGAGTATCAGTCTAGTATGGTACACATTGTTGCATGTTTTAGATGATGAGCTGTTGTTGTACTCACTGATGAAAACAGAAACGTAATTTTCTAAAGCAAAACAAAACTCACTATTCTGTTCTGCAAGCCTTCTACATCCAAGCTAACAAATGTATGAAGCTCATGCACATCAGATAACAAGGCTAACTGTTTGTGTCTGGAAAATGGTATTGATGCATTGATTATTTATAGTCATTACGAGGGGTGTTCAAATCAAACCGGGACTTTTGATTGTGGAGAAAACCAGAACATAGTTTCTCTATATAATCCCCTGCCACACTAATGCACCTATCTCATTGTTTCACTAGTGCTTGGATACCATCAAGGTAGTTTTCTCAGTACACCGGAGCCATGGTCTAACTGCTTGCTTCTTGTCTGAAACGCCGGCCTCCCATTAACTCCTTTAACGGCTCAAACATGTGAAAATGACTTGGAGTGAGGTCAGGACTGTACGGGGGACGTAGCAATGACTCCCAGCCGAGTCCCAGTAACGTGTAAGTGGTGTTAGTGAATTATTGTGTGCACAGTTCGCAAAGACGGATGCGTCTCTTCAGCAAGTTGGCAACAATTATCTGTCGATTTTCAAGGATCAGGTGTTCCACACGCTCAGTGTTCACGAGAACGGCTGCACTCGGCTCCGAGCCACCTCGGTCGGGATCATCACTCATGGACGTACATCTTCTTTAAAACGTTTGCACCATTCAGTTTTACTGCAGCTAAGAATCCCATCACCATACTGTGCTTGCAGTCTTCTGTAAATGTCAATCGCTTAAACACCCTCATTCAGAAAAATGTTAATCACAAGTCCCGGTTTGACTTGAACACCACTTGTAATTACATTACCCAGTGATTTGCTCCTCTCTGAGTCATTATTTGTTAGATAAAGTTAATAAATATCAGTAAAGTAAGTAAAGTTCATGACTGACCCAGAAGTTTATCTCCCAGCATGCTCAGCTGCTCTTTATTCAGTCCTCGACCAGCAAAGCTGGAGAACTGCCAGCTGATGACCTCTGAGAGTTGGCTCCAGCTGGCTCTGGGTGGGTTGCTGAAGAACGCCAGGTTCTACATACATGTCATGGAGACAAGCAAAAAAAAAACAAGCAAAAAAAAAAAAAACAGTAAGAGATCGGGATTCTTTTAAATAAAATATTAATATGGTTATCCACAGATTTCCAGCTAGCCAACAGAAAAGAGTGATAACACCTGTTTAGAGAAATAAAAACTCATTGAATTAGTCATACATTGACGTCTTCAAGATGAACATTTAATGAGGTAACCTAGTTATCTTGCCTTTCATATATCGCAAAACCGAAAACACACTGACACAGTTTCACCTGCAGCGCTTACCAGCTCAGGTCATATCAGGACAGTCAGTGCTTTTCAGAAAGGGAACCCCTTTTAAAAGAGAAATCCCAATTCTGATCACGTTTCCAGTTTCTAAATAAATTCCATCTTTATGTCTTCTCCTGAACTAATAAAATGTCAGAAATTTATCATTTGCCAACTCCCAAGTCTGAACCCTGATGGTTACAGAGCTGTCATAGCAAACCTGCCTGTGGTTGGGGCGTCATATCTCCCCTGTCAATCAACAGCAAGTTCATAATCTCAGGTATCTGTGAGTCATGTATGTAGAAATGAGTGGAAATGACATCGAGTTCAGCTTCACCTATCCCAGAGGACACATGTGTTAGCCTTAACCTACTGTAAACTAAGCAACTTTAAGATATTGAATGTTTAAATTCCACCCAATTTGACAAACATGACACTTTATACTGTACAGACTGTATGTAGTCTTGAAAAGCTTGTTTCTCTGTTCATGAGCCACATTCATAAGATTGTACAGGGAATAATTGTGATGTTTTTCAAGCACCACTCCCTTATAATAAGTTCAAAGTTAATGAATGTGATGTCATAGCTATTACATCATCGCCATTGCTATATAGTGCCGATATCTGTAAGTGCTGATGTCATATAGTTCTAATTTCTGAAAGTGCTGATGTCATTGTGTGAAGGCCCCTCTTGTTCCATCCAGGAATTTTTAGGAGTCTTAACATGCTCAAAAAGTCATGAGAATCTGCAAACAGGTTGGAATATTACATATAATAATACAATATTACATTCATATACTGTAGTACAGTAGATTACTGTATTAATTGTGCTCTTGGATCATATTGTGTGCAGATTAGTGTGCAATAAGGTATTCAAAACGTTTAGTGTGCAATTCAGTACCTCCTGTTTTAGGACTCTTTTTTTAAATGTAATAAAATGTTATTTTATTTTATTTTTTCCCCCTTATTGATTACTTTTTTCCTTTCTCATGGATAACAACTGTAACCAAGAATAAGAAATTACTTTCTGGGAATTCTTCTTTGAATCTTGAATCTGCTGCCATAAGGATGCCTGAAAGTCTGGGCCGCGGGCGTGGCACACACAAGATTTTGCTGCATAGCGCATACACACGTGCATGTATGCACACAAAACCTGTTACACATTTAGAGCTCACTGAGCTGAACAAAATTCACATTGCATGTCATGGGCTCCACTCAACAGGAAGTCAGTTATTTGGGGTCGTTTGCAAAACGCACCTAGTGTATTTTAATGTACTCCTCCTGGGGGATTTATACGATCACCAACAAACTGGGCCAGTGTAATCTCAATATATTAAGGATGCAAAATTGCTGTGAGATTTTTTTCCTTTTTTTTTTCCCAGGATCACAATTTTCACTTTTCTAAAATTATGTCATTATGGTATTAGTATACTGTATGTCCACTTTAAATGCATGTGCCCACTGTCTTTCTGGTGCACCAGGGGGACAATCGCGCTTGGGCCCGCTCATCATTGCTTGCAGCTATAGTTTAGACTTATGTTTGATTTTGTACTAAAACAACATATTGTTTAATTTAATTTTGTTTATAAGCTAATCTTCTATAAAAGTCTACATATAAAACATTTTAACTGTGACGTCATCCAAGCACTGGATATTCAGTTGTATTAAAAATACATTACATATTCAATACGATAAAGCCTAGATTGCTTAAATGGAAAAGTTCCAATACGATATATAGATCAGCTTAAATATCAGCAATCAGCCAGCAAAGGATTAATCGTGATGTGCATCAGTGTTAAATATACTATGTTATTGTATCGTCTCAAGTGACAGTGTTTATTCAGGGAATTTTTAAGAGAAAGGGAAGCAGTTAGAGATGCCAGATCCTCATTTTTCCTGGCTGTTGCAGGCAGCTCGGTTCTATGCAAATAATCCTGCTTGATAAGATCAGTGCCTAGCTTCTCCCGGGGTGTCTTGTGCAACTGTGCATTTTTACGTCTCACCTTCGGATCATCTGTCAGCAGGTTGTACCACATGACTGAGCCCCAGCCTGCGGGTAGCTGGCTGACGTTCGAGATCACCACCAACGGCAGCGAGCAGGTCTAGATTTTACAAAAACATAAAAATACACAAATAACAAATTAAGGTATATAATAATGTTTTTAATAATTATCTTATCTCAAAAAAGCCTTGCACCAAATGAACTGAATTTCAAATACATTAGATATATCTCAGTGTTAATGCAAAGAAATGTAAGGAAGGAGTCTCAAATGAGGTAAAGCTGTATGATCCTAAATCAGATTTGTAAAACAGACCTCAAGGTCAATATCCAGTCCGAGCAAACACAGCATGGCCTCGAAGCTGAGCGAGTGGAGCTCTTCCGTCACCGTGAGCGGACCCTGGAACATCATAAACTCAGTCGTGATGCCGTTCACATAAACACTCCACTCTGCTCTTTTGCAGGAGGATAAATCTGAAAGCTGTGATTCTGCTCTTCTTCTTACCTCATTTCCCTTGGTTCCATTTGTACATTTCTTCTCTTTCAGCTGCTGTTGAGAAGAGAATCATTAGCTCACTTTGGCTCACATTAGCTCAGGAAACCAAGAAATGTCCAGTCTCAAATCACACCAGCACTCATGAAACGCATATATTTTCTTCATTAAGACATCTAGCAATCATTAAAACATTGCATATATTTATATTCTGGATTCTGATTGGTCAGAAGGTGTTGATTATTTTCTCACAGAATTAAATAAATTGTTTATTGTTTCTACAAGGACAAGAACTATTTTTCATGGATGCTATATGTTTCAGATAAACAGGATGTTGAGTATAGTGGAAATAGGCTTAAGTATGGGTTTTTTTGAAGGTGGCGCTATGGAGCAAGGAACCTTTCTCTGGTACTGTATATAGAGACACATATACAGACTTATATTACATTTCCTGGAAAAATTAGACCATTCAAAATCCAGTGGTATGTCAGCATACAGAGGCAAGTTCTTACAGAGAAATTTCATATTGCAAAACCCATTTTCTCATAGGTAATAATGTAAATGCAAATAATCCGTTCCATCCATCGAATTTTTTTTTTTTTACCAATATTACCCATTTCCAACACTTGCATATAAACAATCAAAATGCTAAGAAAAGACAAGTAAATGAAATAAATAGACATTAAACATTAAGGACGTTTTCCATTTGAATTTCAAAGTAGCATATCTTCTCTTCCTGTGGGCCGATTGTGTTAAAAAAAAGCCTATATGTTACCTAGAGCTCAGCCAAATACACGTGTGAGAACCCCAAAAATTCCAAAAAACATCTTAATGTGTTGTATTACTCATCTTATGTCCACCCAAATAATTTTTTCACAAATATCTTCAATGTACAGACATGCCAACTTTACAGTTTTATGATATGTATAGATTCATGATTCCTCTTGGCACCTCTTGGCTGCTTTAAAAACGAAACTGAAAGTGGCTCCATTTTATTCTTGCTACCGTCCTTGATAACATTATTGGGACCCATGGTGCTACGTCTTCATCAAATCTTGAACGAAATGCAAAAAACATTAAAAACAAACCAAAAAAACATTAAAAACAATCCCCCCAAAAAAAGGAATGTAAACTTGATTCGCTTGGCTTTCCACTGATTTAAAACGGCTGCTTGACTCACAACCAGAAGTATGTGCGACCGGTTTGGTTTCTCATATGCTGAAAATGCTTCAAAGGCCGAGGCAAATTAATTGCAAAATATTAGTCCTTAATGTGAAAATTCTCAAGGCGGGGTGCTCGTTTGTCGTGGTACCACTGTATTACTTTCACAATCTCTATACACTCAATGCTTGTAAAGACAGATTTAAAGGTTAAATACCAGATGTCTGAACTCCACTGATAAGCATCCGTTGGACGACTCTTCGACATCCATCACTTTCGTGTTGTTGGTGGGGATGAAGAATTGCCTGGTACTATAGAATGTTACAAGAGTGGATTAAACACAACACAATCATTTAGACTGGAATGAAGGCAGGTGCGTGTATTTAGAGTATTGGTAAACATTTTTTAAAGGATACTATATAAGTTCCTTCTGTCTCGAGAACAGTTTTCCCCAAAAATATGAGCTCTGTAGCTCTGAACTTTACAAAACAACATTCACATGTTCACATAGAAACAACAGGAAGTCGCTGCTCTCACTAGTGTTCAGAGTGTACTCACACTTTGCCGGCCGGGAGGTCCCTGCGCACAAAGGTGTTACAAAAGAGAGAACAGAAAGAAAAAGTTATATTTAGAGCATTTGCACGTGTAGCACTCACACCCTGAGGGTTAAAGAACAGATTGTGCTTTAAATGAAATATTTATGATCAGAAGTGGTAGAACGTCATTAAAATAATGAATGAACAGGAAGTAAACAATCTTTAGAAGTGACATAAAGCATTTTACGAGAGACGGATATTATACATGGTCTACACTAAAATGTTATTATTTTTTAGGATAAGATTAAATTGTCCATGTTTATACTATAGTATGTATATTGGGAATGGAATTTTTCTCTAGTAGTTATAATGGTCCTTTCATGAAAAAAAGTTTTAGAAACCTTTAACCCTTAATCTTAAATCATGTAATCCATTATGTGACAAAAACATTAAAGTGGAAATTAAACTAAATAAAAAAGGAGTGAAATTTCCTGTGAAATTAAATTCCCAAAATATACTTTTCAGTCATTTCAGTCAAACAAGCTTTTTTAAAGGTGGATGTATGACAATATAATAATAATAATAATAAT
>QMIH01000449.1:35980-58129 GCA_003987875.1 Clarias batrachus | reverse complement strand
TTGCTGTTCCTAACAACTATATGGGTATGACATTATTACATAATAATAATAATAATAATACAATGCATTTAATAAACTCACTTGTCAAAAGTTGTCTTCACTTTAAGCTGGTAATCCACTTCAGGAAGTTTAACCAACAATCTAAAACATTTAAAGTCTTTTTTAATAATTTTCAGAATTAAAATGTATTTAGCTTTTATTATCAAAAATTAGAATACTTTGTAGAATATATACAGTACTGTGTCTTGAGCCACCCCCATCTCTTCATATAAAATTAAATGAAATGATGTAGAATAAATTATAGAAAAGGAAACAAATATTTTACTGTGACAGGCTGCAAAGTGCCTAAAAAAAAAAAAAAAACTGGCTGTTTATGTAACAACCTCAGCAGCAACCTTATTTCCCCTCTCATCTGTTCCAGCACCTAAAAAGCCTAAACGTTGCAAGTTCTAAAACTTTGTTAAAAATTACAGCCAGAAGAAGTCCTTCAGGAAGCCTGGAGAACAATTTCTCAAGACTACATAAAAATACAAAAAGGTTTGGTTCTTTGGAAGCAAAATAGGAAGAAACAAGGTTTGGTTCAAGACGTTTATGAATAATTCATGTAAATGATATAGAAAATTTGAAAGTTCAAGTAAACGTAATTCAAATGTGTTTGTGTTGTGATTTTAACAGTTGCGAATATTGCAAAGCAGGTTTACAGAATTCTAGATATCAATTGAGAAAAGCTTTATAAATTTGTCGCTAAAGAGCAAGCTGGAGGCGACGGTGGCAAGGAAAAACCCCTTATCTTTAAAGTAATTTCCAAGCAGAAACCCTAATGTCGTCTGATATCATGTAAGTGTAAATACTGTAGGCTGTGATGTTGTCCACACATAAGGACAAGGTTGTTTTTAAACCTTTAAAGTTAAAATTACTTTGATAAAATGACATTAGCATAACATTGAGATAGTGACTGAAGATTGCAAATACAACCTTAAAAAAAAAAGGAATATCACAGCAATATAGGATTTATGCTGCTCGTCATCCATTTGCACAACGTTGTTAAAAAAATTTTAAAAAACAGTTTGGGAATGTGGTGTGGTTTTGTAATCATATTTACAACATTGTGTTCTGGGCATTCATTTAACATTATCCCAATGTAATGTAAACATCGTTTCTATGTTGTTTAATCAAAGCAATTGAAAATTTCAAAAATGACTATTCATGGTTTCCAAAAATAGCATTGGCACAATATTCTGAGAACCAAAACTTCCTGCTTGGAATACAACATACCGCGAGGAAAAGCTGTCACGGGAAAGAAAGCAAACTAAAAGACTAGTTTTAAAATAAAGTTTCAAATGAATATGATTTGTACACATACAGTGTTTTAAAAGGATTCATGGAGTAATATTAATGATATAAAATGTAAGCTTTTACCACAAATACAGTATATTGGCTTTTTCCTTTGTTTCTTTTTGAACATTCCATGATTGCTAAACACTGGTTACAATTCAGGTTTTCTTTTCCGCAGGGTGTGACTCATACATACCTGACTTTAGTGGTGAACTGCACCTGCGTTTTAATGATGAGAGGTTTTTGAGGGTGAGTGGGCATACACGGCTGCTTCTCCACAACAAACGAGCTGCAAATCAACCAGAGACTCGTTATCGTGTTAATCATTTTTACAAATCAACCGAAATACCACCGAGCTGTTGAATTCTGGGAATCTGATTGGTCAGAATTTGCAGATTCACTTTCTATATCAACAGCTCTGACAGGAATGCACCTGCAAATCACAGGTACAGTATGTTACTGTGTTAATGCACTCGTTCTGAATCATTCGCGTTCCCATAGCAACAGATTGAAGTGTAATGTGTCATTTGTTTAGAATCAATTCTAATTCTATAATCCATTATAATTCCAGTTCTGCCCAGCTTTGCCATTCTCTGGGCACCATTTTTAATGGCCACTTGGTTAGCAGGTACGAACTAACAGTTATTAGCTAACAATAGCCTTCTTTAATTCTTAATGGCTAACAGCTAACACCTAACCTAGGCATTCAATGTATCTAGGAACCTTTGTAGTCGAAAGGTATATTGTTGAATTTATTCCCATATTAACCTATCACGTATTACGGTATAAGCTAAAGAAGGCTATTATTAATCAAAAGGGGTTATTCGCTCCTCGCTAGGCTAGTCTTATTTAATTGCTAACCTAGTTTTTAGCTCGTTAAAAAAAGAGCTGCGTTAGCTGTTTGTAGTTAACGGCTAATTACTAACAGCCAACTTCTTTAGCCTTAGTTCTTAGTTTTGTTTGAACTTTTGTATCGCTAAATATTGAGTGTTATCGAGAACTAACAATCCTATACACAGTATATATTTTTCTTTTATTTGATTAGTCAGAAATACTGGGAGGAAACCCTCATATCCAATGGGAAAGGATTGGCTCGAGAAATGCCCTTCCTCAAAGGTTAATTTAAAGCTATAGATACTAAAACAGTGTGTTTGGAAAAGGATTTAACTGAAAAAAAATTGAGCAGACGGACTGCAGGATCGGAGTTGTGTTTTGGCTGGAACATTAGCGGACGCATTTTGGAGAGGAGACGTTCATTTAGAGTTACCAGCCTCAGAAACATGAAGGTTTTACAGAACATACATACTGTAGACTCATCTCAATATCAACTGTTTAAATGAGATTACTGCATATTTTAGACACCTTCAGCATGTAGAAAGCCGTTCTGTAAATATCAGGAAAGAACATGAGGTTAGAAGGCGTGTCCAAACTTTTGACTGAACTTTTGACTTGTAGTGTAACTGCATCTACTAAAATAATTCTTGACAATCTTTAATCTGTGCTTGTCAAGTTCTTTGCTTTATTTGGATTCTATATAATACCCATAAGGGGCCCATGTTTTTTTTTTCACTTCTGTATTTTTTGCTTAATTATCTTCCTGAAGTGAGCCTCACTATAAACTGTGAACGTGTCAAGGCTGTTGCGTGTAACATGGGTGGTGTGTGTTACCTCTTGATAAGGTGATATATTAGATATTTGACTTGTTCTTCCATCTGAGGTCTCTGCAGAGGGATGGGGTCACTTTCGTACGTCACTTTCACGATCAGTTCTCCCAGTTTGTCCAGCTGTCGTTTGATCTGAAACAGGCTCTGGGCCATCATTGTAAACCTAGGAAGATGAAACAAACATCACACAGATAAGAAAAGATACTGGATGAAAGACTTATGGTCCGTCACCGAACTAATCTGAATGTTATTATAACAACAATATTAACTAGGGACCATGAAGGCCAATGGTGACCATTGTATTTATTATCATTTTTACAACTATGGTAGGACCGCCGGTCAACATTCACACACTACAGGCAATTTGGGAATGCCCTTGGACTGTGGGAGGAAACCGGAGCACCCCAAGGAAACACATGAAGCATGTAGAGAGAATGAATACTCAATGCACACCGCCCCTAGGTAGGAATAAAACCCGGATCCTCAAGGTGCAAGACACGGGAATCACCAACCGATACAATATTACCACGATATCTCGGTGCCGATTCGTCTCCAGATTTTCCAACATTGTACCAAGTCAAATGCAAACTTTTTGCAATTTTAAATGCAAATTTTATTTTTTTAAAAATTATTTGTGAGTCATCGTGGAGGTACATGTATTGCCACAGAAAAGAATCCCGATGTATAAATGAATCTCTACCGTTAATTATACTGTAAACAAAACAGTGTAGCTCAAGGGTGCGGGTAACTTTCTGCCTGGAGTTTCCACCCGAGTCCATCTGGGTTTCCACGATCTTCGGCTTCGTCTCGCCTCTCAACAACACGATGGTACGTGGACAACCTGGGTCTGGACATCTCACCCTGGCTGCCCCTCATAACCTGTGCTCCTGGGTAAGGCTCTGGATTATTTTACCAACTCCTGATAATCTAGGTGACTATAGTTTCATAACTGCACATGCCCAACCCATTGATGTCACTTCTGCTGCATTAAGGATGACAAAATGGTATTTAATTAACTGCTTAAAACGAACTTTTGCATACGTGTGTCTTGCAGAGCGAGGGTTTTCCAAGTAAAGCGCGATGCTGCTGCCAAGCAGAGAACCTTGTGATCGTGCTGAGATTGTGTGTGTGTATGCATGTGTGAAAGTGGCAGTTTCATTTTGGAAAAGATTTTTCCGTCCTGAAACGTCGGGTAGAAAACAAAAGAAACACATCCACATTCTCGGTCACACCTGCCTCCTGAGTGCTCATTCTCCTTCCGAAATCATTACAGCGGGTTACAAATCATTGCTTTTATTATTTTTAAGGTTCTGGTCCATGATCAGAGTTACTATATGTAGTTCACACTAACATGTATAGAGTATAGAGTATAGCGTATCTAGAGAAAGAACCAGAACTATCTCAGACATACAGTGTATGATTATACCAATGTAACCAATGTATGTAGTTGCATTACAATGTATGATTAGTTCACTCGAGTGTATTTAAGGCTAATACTGCATGCAGCAACATCTCACAACAGTATAAAATAGAAACCTTGAAATGTATAAACCTCAGGAAACAAGAACGTATCCTTGCATAATCCTAAACATCATCTTGCTAATTTCTGCCTTTTGTTTCTGAGTATACGGAGATGCATCAACTGTGAGTGCTGTGAGGCAGTACCAGTTCTGGAGCTGGTCGAGTCCGGCGAGGACCGGGCCTCCGATGCAAGCGATCTGCTGCCGACGTTTCCATGCCTGTATCTCAGGCATCAGCTGAGAGACAATCAGGCTGTCTATCTCCTTTAACACATCTCCCATTTTGGACAGAATCTCCTGTAAAGAGAAATTAAAGGATACATTAATTAAAGAGTTAACCACAAAATTACTGTACATGCTGTTACTTACAGATGCATAACCAACATTTAATTCAGACCGAATGTGAGTGATCTGTTCCGGGGCGAGTTCTTGAGATGAAAGTGCAAAACGCATTATTCCATAGGAAATACTGTAAACACAGATAATCCGTTCCAGCAACCCAAAATATTTGCAATATTACCCATTTACAATACTAAAATCCTCATTTGGAATGTAAAAAACAAGTAAATGCATTATAATATTAAATAATTAAACAATAAACCTCACTTAACCTTAATTCATGATACCTCTTGGTACTGGCTGCTTTAAAAACGAAACTGAAAGTGGCTCAGTTTTATTCTTTCTTCCTATCGGGTAACAGTATGGTGCCACGTCTTTACTAAATCTTGCACAAAATGCGAAAAAAAAACCTACAAACATTTATTTATTTGCTTTGCTTGGATTTCCACTGACGCAAAACGATCTTTGAATGGCTCCAGAGTTCAGTTCGGCTCAGTTCAGTCACTCGTATGCGGAAAGATTTTCACATTTCTTGCAAAATTTCAGTTCTTAAGGTGGAAATTCTTAAGGCGGGCCATTCGTATGCTGAGGTAACAATACAAACTAATGACAATTCGTGAAGGAATTGTGAAATAGAGGCTAAAAGATGGTGCATCGATTTTCCTCGCCACTTGTACACTTTATAAGAAATTACATTAAAAAGGTTTACGTTTAGCCAGAATTATAGCTTATAGCTTATACAAGCTAAAAATAGCTTGTAACAAGTAACAAGTCTACTGCGTGTTATTCACGCAAACAACAAACAAACATTCATAACTACAGAACGATTTGACAAATCTGCAACAGTACTTTTTTTTTTTTGAGCATTCAGGAGACCCGGCTAAACATTATGCTATAAGTGCTATGTTATACAGTATATTACAAAGTGCAATAATAATAAGAATAAGAATAATAAAAATATTAATAATAATAATAATAATAATAATAATAATAATAATAATAATAGTTTCTTTTACAACATCCTGCCACTCTCATTTACAGCTTGGTTAAAAGTTAATCCTCAAGATTCCTATTTATTACAAGTTCTCTGCGTGACATCCTGTCGTCATGCAATTTTTCTTTGAGTCTTTCTAAGTCATGATTTAGCAATAAAAAATGTCTTTGAGGTTTAGGACGTTGTCAGTGACATCATCTAAAATCTAGGGCAAGCTGGATGGCTCAGTCACCATGTCATCAGGCCAGTGATGTTTAGTCTGAGCCTTGAAGAACCCTGCTGCCAAGGGACTGCTTCAAGTGACTGCTCTTGAAGTGACATTGTGCACATTTTGACTTGACTTTGACAGGAAATGCTTGGGTAGGCCTTACACTAAGGTGGAGGTGTAAAAAAAACCACACTTATTTCATCTGAACTGGCGTGTCGAAACACCTCGAGTGAGCCAAGTGAAATAAATATGGTGTGCAGTAGAGTACTAGTAGTAGACGAAAGTTTGGGTAAACCCACCTTTCTTTTGAAATCCAAACGGTTGAGTATTTCTTGAAGAGTCATGACTTCTTGCTTCATGTTCTGAGAGTTTCTTTCCGCTGGGTCTGCAGCAAGGACACAAAAATGCATTAATTCAACCAGTGACATGAATGATGCACCTACTGCATCGCATTTACGGGATAACAGTTAATCTTCGATCCTAACTAAATTTGTTAGAAAATATCGTAGGCAGGTAAACGTTTTTATATTATATAAAAATAATATCAACTTTTGTTGTTGTTGTTTTTTTAAGCAGTTCCGCGTGCCTTGTTTAAAGAAAAACATTAGGCCACGCCCACTTCGGATGGGCATGCAGTATCTTTTGTTGGTGTTTGTTTAAAAGTCATGTAATGTCATGTCATGTCTCTGAAGCAGTATATTTTTTTTCCTTTCAAACTTCTGCTCCACTCTCCAGTCCAGTAGGTGGCAGAACTGGATCAACTGTCCCATAAACTCAAAAGAAGAAGAAAAAGAACGATAATCTTGCAAAACGTGAGAATTTGTGGTTGATGTAAGCGGTTTGACTTTTCTGCAGGAACTTGTCAATTTTAAAACTATTATCATTTGTAAACAAATGGCTTTGTTTAGCGGGAAACAAAGCCAGAATAATTTCGAATCAAAATCTGATCCATCATTAAAATTTATTGAATCGACCAACAAAAGATTGATTCACTTGGATAATCAAATAAAAAAATACAGTATAACCGCTCTAACTGTCCCCTGCTCATAGCAGAACTCTTATTCATTCATGCACAACCTCCTCTGTATTTGTTGTTTGTATTTTTTCCATCTAATTATATTTTCCGCTGATTTACAAACGCCGCTATTTGGTTTTAACCATAACACGACATGTTCCTTTCTGGTTTGAGTATGGTTCCTCTAAAGGTTTCATCCTCATGTCGCCTTGAGGACGTCTCTGTGGTTTGTTAGCTCTACGTACATCCGGATTTCTCTACAGCTGCTTTGTTATGGTATCTATTGTTAAAAGTGCTGTACAGACAAAACTAAATAAAACAAAAGGTACATCAAGAAAGGCAAAAGTTCAAGTATACAAAAAAGAACATCTACTAAAAACCTGTCTAGTCAAATCTATCATGCCATGAACTACTCACTTCCTTATTTCTGCTCTGAACCTGAGAAATAACTTTGCGTACAAAGCACAACCTGTACTGACTGAGTAGAAGTGCGACACTGAGCCACTTTGGTTGGAATCGCCCAATGAAGGACGGAAATACAAAAGTGAACAGGCATTACTTTTAATCCTAGTCATGCAGTAAAACTTATTCTCTCATTAAAACCCAACTAACCATATGAAACATGGTCAAGTGGCATTGTACATGATATATCACTCACCTCGGAGTTGTAGGGTTTTATACCGAAAATCGAAATCATCCTGCATGTCCTCCAGATACTTCACAGACTGATCCAGGAGCTGAGTATATTTTACAAAATAGAAAAAAAATATTTTTTATAAAGTACTGTACTTTGCATCCAGGGTTGCACATATACACCATGTATATTTGTATGCATTGTTTTTGCACAATATGGCTAAATAAGGATTACAATGAAAATGCATTCTGTATATACTGTATATACTGTATATTTGTTTATTCTTATTATTTTTAACAATAAATCACGTATGTAGACAAGTAAAAATGTATTTTAAAATAGACAAAAAAAGAATCATGCAATACAACACCTAAAGATATAGGAATAGTTTGGGGTTTTTCAATCAGGTCTCAAATCAAATTCAGGTGTATATAAGTACATTACCCCAGGTCTTGGTTGTTAATCATGTTTCTGTTTTGTACACCGAGCATGAAAGTACAATGTAAGTAATCTGAGCCAAATACCTCAACCATTGTTTGGGCTTTGCCCTTGTGCCTATGGCTGCATAACAGCTGTGCTAATATTCAGTACAACAGCACTCTCTCTTGTGTGCTATCGCTAATTATGTTATGGAAATCTAATTATATTATATTATATTATATTTTCATATAACTGTCCCGGTACTCTTACCATTTTTATTTTATCATTGAAAAACTGTACATACTGATAGAGTATTTAAACTTGGAAATCCCATGAAACATGTTGCTTGCTCTTCAGTAAGTAACGTGGTGTTGCGTCGGCCTCACCTGCACACTGCTCCGGATCACTGCCACTTTGTTGTCCAGGTTCTTCTGCTTCTCCAAAGCTGCTGAATTTTGCATCGATTTCTCCAATGGACCCTGCCGATAGCACGACGGACAGATGATGTCATGTGTTAACTATAGAGGGAAGTCTAAAGAGATTCACTGTTCCATAATGGACATAATTGGTGCAGACTTTCCTGTCCCTTTTAAGGAATGCATTCTTGTGGCTTTATGAAGATAGTTTTAAATCAGAAAATCACAAGCATGGGAAAACAAACACTATAGCACAAGCACTAATCCTCACTGCGAGTTTCCATGGGTCGTACCTGCTCCTGCATGCTGGCGGCTGAAATGATGCGTCTCTCCTCTCGCAGACAGTTGGAGATCACGGCCGACAGATGCTGTGGGTTGGCTTTGTATTTCAACTGGAATACAAATACAAAACATACGGCTTACTGCCGAGATTCAAAATTTGTCGATGATCCTTAGATTTCATTAATAACTCCTGGAATAACTTCCATGTGCTTTTTTTCACTAAGAAGATTTTGTGACATTTGTATTCTTATTTGTGAAAAAAAAAAGCCTCAATGTATGGACAAGTTTAGTATCAGAGAATTCATGTGCATAGAACTACAACAAAACAGAAAAATATAGTTAATTGTTAATTAATATTATCATCTAATCTAAAAATGCATCATCCAAATTATGTCCTTATGTATTTACTGTATGTAGACTTGAATGAACACTAAAAGTGTTTTTGGAATAAATGATATAAATGATAAACCGGCATTCCAGATGTGACATGTTCAGGTTATGGATGTGACGTGTCACAAAACTATACAATGAACATGTTTGTATAGCGCATTTAACAAAAAAAAATCTCTCTTTCTTTTGTACTTTATATGATTTTTGTGCCTTCAGATTACTATTTTTTGTGCTAGGCATTGTACTGTATGTTGATGTTAAATTTAAAAGTAAATTTTTTCACTGTAAGCATGTGTAGTTGGCTAGAATTTTTAGCTTGCCAACTTTTTTTAGTTTGCTAAGGCACCCACTGTATGAATAATGACACTTAAAGGTTGACCTTGGGATGGAATTGCCCACGTATAACCGTAAGGCTAGATCTATCGTCTCCAGGGGAAAAAACAGTGTATAAGCATATTTAAATTAAGGACAGAATTTCCATTCGAGTAAAATGCGCAAGTGGAACAAAAATAAATAATAGTATAATTAATGATAAAAATTGGTATGTTAATGTCAAATCCGTTAAATAGAATAAAATACAACTAAAATAAAATATAAAATAAAATGTCAATATGCAAAAGCTGCAAGAAAGCAAAATCAGTTTTTGACTGTACTAAGTTTAGTCTGAAAACTAATTATCACTCAGTTGTACAAATGAGTGTCCAAGTTAACCTGGGACTTGTGATGGTGCAGGAGAACAGAACACAGTTCTGAGAGTAAAAACTCCCTTTATTTCTCTATATAATCCCCTGCTACACTAATGCACTTCACTATAGTGCTTAGACACCATCAAGGTAGAAAGTTTACAAACTTTACAAAGTAAAGTTACAGTGTTTGGTGCGAAAACTCAACCAAACACGGGGAGAACATGGAAACTCCATGGACCAAAGCAACGATCAGACCGCCTGCTTCAGGTCCGAAACGCTGGCCTGCTTTAACGATCCAAACATCTGGAAATGGCTTGGAGAGAGGTCAAGACGGTACGGGGGATGTGGCAATAATTCCCAGCGGAGTTTCTGTAATGTGCAAGTGGTGTTATATACAGTACAGTTGTGGTGCTATATGCAGTTCCCACAGACAGATGAGACTCTTCCGCATGTTGGCGACGTCGATTTTCAAGGATCCGATGTTTCATTCGCTACTAGTGGACTCTGATCCAGGGACATTCTTTACATTTTCTACACTACCGAAATATTTTTTACTGGCGTCTTCTGTAAATGTTCCTCGTAGATATACGGTATTCGATATAAGAGTAGCTGGAAAGACATTTACAGCCACCTCCAAAATTATTGGCACCAATTATGATGATGAGCAAACAGCAAGGTTAAACACTAGTGTAAAAACACTAGTGGTTTCTATAAAAAACTAATTTGGAACAAATTAGACTTTTAAAGTTTTTCCTTGTATCTGTTCAGTTTTTTGGTATGCACAGGAAAGTTCAATTATGTACCCTTATGTATTCCTTTTTTATTATGATGGTGTTTAATGCCATTTTTGACTGATTACGTAGATTTGATTTATTATTACCATTAGCTGAGTCGTTCAACCACCTGTATCTAATGTAGCTTGGAAATATTCTAACTAAACAGAGTCCAAAACAGTACAAAATAGATAACAACTTGGTAATACAGTATGCGGCAAAAACAAGTTCCCATGATGCCGTCGATTAAGGGGTAAAAAGGTGAACCCACCCCCTTTAAAAAGTCATCGGTTCATGCATCAGAGCTTAAAAATATTATGTGTGACAATATGGAGTGGAAGATATTGCTCAGTTCCAGGAACCTTATTCTATAAGGAATTCAGATTTGCATGTCTGAGGTAATCCATTAATGAAAGTAAAACCAAACTGCCATGTTTTAAGCTGAGAAGTCATTAACAGACAAAGCAGTGGAAAAAAGGCGAATACTCACTCGAGACAGCCTAGGGGGAAAAATGATTTTTTTTTTTTTTAAAAACGTGCCTGGAAAGAAGTATGAAAAAAATACATAAAAACATGGTCACCTCCTGCCACCACACACACTTTCCTGTTTGGTTTTTTTTTATTTTTTTTATTTAGACAGGCATGGCAGCACAACATCCAACTATAAACATTCAAACGTTCCCGAGCAAAACCCCTGACATTTGACTCTTCGTCAATTGTTTTGAGAAATCCCCAAATCCACCCACATGTAAAAAAAAACACCTCTGATTCATGTCTCGCCCGCCGGCATTTCTGATAAACATCACGACTGTCAAGATATAAAATTACTGGGATTTTCAGGAACCGGATTCAAGACCTCAACACACCCCTCAATTATCAGAAGCGCTCATAAACTGGCAGATTTGTGTAAAGCCGATGGAGGACTTTATATGACACACATCCTCCATGATCGTGTTCAGGCCTTCGCGTGAAAGAAAAAAAAACAACCAAAAAAAAAAAAAAGAAAACAGATGATAGCAGGAAACCACAAAGTTTATATTCTGCTGAGGTGCACTTCTACTGCAATTACAACGAAGGTCGGAAACGGTGGTTTTAAATGTAATAGCATCTCACAGTTCGTATCTGGTGATGCCTGACCTGAAGACACTCGCATCGCTGTGTACTCTTACTGTAAAACAAGGCTCCAGAAAGTCTTCTTTTTATATTTATTATGTTTTCATTCAGATAACTATCTAGTACCAGCGTTCAAATCAGCCATGGGGAAACAAAAATCTACATGCAGTTCGACTGTTTGTGTGTACAAATCTTTTTAAAATATCTCAAGCATCAAGTTACAGCTGGTAGAAACTATAAGGTTGTGTTGATAAAATATCATAGTAATTTAAAAATATCACATGATCTACAACTCTACCAGAAAAGCATCGCTGATCTATTGCAGACTTTAAACCTTTAGGGTTTTTAGGGGATTTCCCTTGTAGTCTCCCCCCCCCTTACGTTACCAACTATACCACTCGTATGTTCGACCAAAGTCATTTGAGTACTGTTATGCTTTGCTCTTTTTTATTAAGAAGATTGCTTTTAATGTCATTCAAAACTCTTTGGCTTAACGGTTGTATCAAATTCGTTAAGTTTATGAAATTATTTTACTTTTGTTTATTATTAGCAAGGAATTTTTACAACAAGATAAAATAGCTTAGATTGCATGAAACGTTGCAGCTTGGCAGAGCTCAAGCCTCAGCGAAATGTCCAGTTTGCTACAGTACTCCAGCCCGGTGGCTTAGTGGTTAGCATGAGGCTGGAATCCCGGCTCGATTCCCGTGCCAGATCTGCGTGCATGGAGTTTTCATCTTCTCACAGTGTTTGGTGAGTTTCCTTCGGGAACCCTCGTTTGAAAGACATGCCGATTAGATTAATTGGCGTTCCCAAATTGCCCATAGTGTGTGAATGTGTGTGAATGTTGACCGGAGGTCCTTTCACAGTTGTCAAAAAACAGGAATAAATACAACAGTCACCACTGGTCCCCACGGTCGCTAGTTGGACTACAGAGGTTCCCCTAGATGGATGGATGGATTAACCCTTGTGTGGCCTTCGGGTCAAATTGACCCGTCTCTAATTTTTACAAGAATAAAAATGTTACAAGTTACATTAGATTTTTCTAACATAAACAACATAAATTTATAACATAAATAACATAAATTTATAACAATTTTTAACATAAACAATTTATCTGTAATAAACAGTTTATCTGTAATTATTAGTAATAGGAATTAAATCATCACGGACACTTTGTTACTTTGTTATTTGTGAACAAAAAAAAAGGGGCAACACTACTAATTCCTTCTAGATACAGATAAAAAAAACATCAGCATTGTTTGGAGAAAAATCTAATGTAACTTGTAACATTTTTATTCTTGTAAAAATTAGAGACGGGTCAATTTGACCCGAAGGCCACACAAGGGTTAACTACATTACAGAAACTGCTCAAATATCTCTACAATAAAAACGAAAAAAAAAAAACTTGTACTTGTACCTTGCAAGACTCTCGCGTAATCTGATGTTACACTGACCTGCCATTTACAGATATGTATTAAGGTTTAATTTTGTCAGTTTAATTGAAAGAAATCCAGACTACTGTATATCCCCTACTCCACCCCCCCCCCATGACAACCAACATGGAAAAAAAATACCCCGCAGACTTTATTTACCCGCAACCATGTTCCAAAACTTAGTGTGAAAACCACATCTTTGGTGACCCTGATTTCTACAGACGGTAAGTCAGTTAATATAACAGATGTACTCTCATTAAGTGGTTTCTGCAGCCTTACTAAAAGCATGATGTGTGTACCTATGAGATATAATGGTTTCTACAGTTTCTGTAACCAAAGGGGAAGTTTTTTTTTTTTTTCATAAAATTCAACTTTATTTACAAGACTTTCTTTATATGACTGCTAGTACGTACTTTGTAAACACACAGTCATCTCACTCATTTTGGGACATCCTGTAATTATGTACTTACAAAAAACTAAAATGAATTAGTGGTAAGTTGTAGTAAGCAGTCCTGCTTAACCAAACATAGAGTTTAAAATTGAGCTCTGTTAATAGGTGGTACTGGGTTCTTTAACGGTTCTTTAAAACTTCAGTGTATAATTAAGGGTTCTACTTCTTACGCGGATCCCGTCCTGATGTATGATTCTGAAATACGCAACATCTAAGTCTTATCCCTAACTACTTGTTAACACATTTTGGTACCTCTATACAGCAACAACAGTACAAACCTCAGACGGCCGGCTGTTTGCACGTATGCTGCCATCTCACTTCCCCATGATGTGTGCGATACCACTGAGCACAACAAATACGAATAGAATACACTATCCCTTCCCCCAACGAGTGTAGGAAGTGGTGTGAAGGTCTAAATCTAGCTGCAACACAATGAGACATGGGTGCAAGCACATGCTCCACAGAACAGTTTGTCCTTATATAAAATCGTAAAAACAGACATGTGAGGCACAATAACACTGAAATGATTTGTTTACACCTTAAACCTGCCTCCTGTTCCCACCCATTTAGGCAAAGCCGTGCCCCCTCGAAACTATAGCAATGCTGCGCGAGATGGCGAGATGTTAAAGTTTGTACACATTTTCCTGTTTTATTAGATTCTTCTTTTTTTTTGACACACATTACGATTCCGAATTGAACTGCAATAAACTCATTACGTATGTAATGAACCATTTTGTACCATTTTATAGACAATCACATTTCCCCAGACTAGCATTAAGTAACTGCACAATTGGCCTCATTACGATGAATCTATTTACTGTATCAACTCAAATTTATTCAAATAAACACTTAAATTAAGGACAACCTCTATATAAATTCCAGTCTATGTGTATATGACCTGCATATTTTTAGCGAATAAATAATTGCGCGATACAGCGATTTAGATTTTTTTAATGCGATTAATTGTGTAGCACTTTTTTTAAAATCTAAAAACAATGAAACGTGTGTATTAATAATACATGTTATAATTGTTGTTGTTGTTTATAAAAGTTGTTTGGAAGCAATTGTTGATTTTTTTTTAAAACAATTGTTTTTTTTATTGAAAAACTCCATTGATATTCATATCTTGTCTTGTAGAAACATTGTTATACGTGATATTTGTGATTATTTACAAATAGCATTAACAAGCATACGCACTACGTTGTTTTCTAGCATTTAATCATCTAATTAGACTTAGATTATAAAAGTATTATCCCACAGTAAATTACACTGTAAACCCTAATGCTCAAAGTAATTAAACATATTGCGTACCGTTAACTTTATTAGTTCAAATTAGTAGACATTGATGAGTGTTTAGAACTTCCTGGTATTTATGAATTTGTAGAATTGACACTTTTCAAGTTACCTGGATAAGTTTGATATTTTAAGTAATTGTAAGTACTTAAGTAACAGTAACTGTCACCTTAAAGTTCCACCAACTTAGAATCTTTCAGCCTAGTGATTTTGTGTCTGACATCATCAGGGCAATCGGGCACTGGTGGCTCAGTGGGAGGTGTTTCGCCTGCCATGCGAAAGACCCGGGTTCGATTCCCAACAACTGGATGAAGTGTCTGTCCCAAGCCCAGATAAAATGGGAGGGTGGCATCAGGAAGGGCATCTGGTGTAAAACCTGTGCCAAACTTTTGTGCGAACCGGATTGTCTGCTGTGGCGACCCATCGCCGGGAGCAACCGAAAGACCAACAGCAATTTATTTGATTTGCAACAACTAAAAAAAATTATAACTGCTATTAAATAGTATGAGTTAGGCGACTCAATAATGCAAGTAAAGAACGATTAATATGAATGAGTACAACAAATTAAAAAACTGATAGTTCTGTTTACTTAAAATTGGAAACATCATTACTTAAAAAAATTTTATGTAACTGATTGCCTAAATTTTTTTTAGTTTTGCCAACTTATTTGGGTTTACAGTGTACTTATGTAAAACCATCTATTGAAACGTCACCAAGTCTACCTTCGTCAATGCCACGAACCAAGTCCTGTGTCTAGTGTGACCACGCTACCAGTACCAGTTTATTTTCATTTTTACCATATTTCTTGTCAGCTAGTTGTTTTTGGGAAAGTGTTTTTGGCTCACAGTATGTGGCTGTGCTGGGTGCTTTCCCGAATCCACCAGACTGTCCTGTGGGTGGACTGAAGAGGTGTTGTGGGAGTGGCTTTAAAAGGCTAACACAAGGCCAGGTAAACACAGACTAGCGCTCTGCACTGCATGCATTGTTTTTTGTTTTTAATCGACAGACTATATTTGTTCTCATGCAGGTTTTTTAGCAATAATTAAAAAAATAATCACCTATTAAAGCTTTAAAAAATATTATTTCCCATACTGGATAAATAATTAACATCTAAGGTTTATTGCATTCATGATTATAAGAAGGAAAAAAATCGTTCCAACATTTCCGCCCACTGAATCACTGTTCATTTACATGGAACCCTCAGGGATATCTGAATCATTTCACACCCTCGCTTTTTTGGTTTGCAATTAGTTGCAGTTGTAAAAAAAAAAAAAAAGTCCCCCATGGTTCTTATCATTTATCAGAATAAATATTTAAAACTTTCTTCCTGGTTGTCCTGTTGTTGCTTGGTCAGTTGCATCAGATGTTAACCTTCCAACAAACATTTCTCAATGACTTTACAAAAAGTGCTGAACGTGTGTGAGTATGTAGTTCGAGCCACTGTAAATGTGCGTAAATAAGCCGCAGTTAAATTTACAACAAAATCAAAAGACATTTGTTTGCACAAAACTGTTTACTTCGTCTATAAATAATGAAAACACTGTAGGTTCTTGTATAAATGTGTAATAATAATCATTGGATAGCTCCGTCTGAGTGTAGATGTTTTAATCAACCTTTTGGTAACGTCTAGGCTAATTTATATAATCTCATTTGTCTGCCATAAAATTAAGATGAAAATCAGAAAAATTACATGAATACTTTTTTTCCATGATTGATGTAGTACTGACGCTAAAATCTGTACACTAAACAGAGCGGTAAATAGCGTGGGAAAAGTTGCTTGATGTACAGCAAGCAAGTACAAGCGATAATGCATGGCCATGCTTTACTCTGACAGAACTATTTGAAACAACACCGATAACAGACAGCTCTTTAGCTAGCAGAAGCAGGGAAACCTAAATCTCGAAGAGGAGATAAGTGCTTCTGGTGTATCATATCTCAGCCATGCTCTTATTTCCTCAAGTCAACATAGTTTCAGATCATCACCCTGATTAAACCTGATCATGCGGAACTTATAATATGAATAAAGTGATTTGGTTCCATTTGCGTGCGAGCAGGATTGGAACATCATTCAATTACATCACAACAATTGCTTAATACTTCATTAAACTTCCATAAACTGCTAGCAGGTGATAGAATTTGGAAAATGTTAGCATGTTTAGCTATATCTGATAATAATTCCGACTATTTTAATCATGGCCCAAAAAAAAAAAAAAAAACTAAGCCTGGAAGTGGAAATGTGCTAGCGTGTTAAAGTGTCATCTACCTAGCATAGCCAGGCTAACCAGCTAGCTAACGCCATGCTCGCTCTGTTGCAATGTCTTTGTTGTACTTATGAAAAATGTTTGGTTTAAGCATGTTTCTTTCTTTCTTTTCCCCTGATTTTCTTCCTAATTTAGTCGTATCCAATTCCTACCCATCATTAGGGCACTCCTACATCAAGGCACGCAGCGGCGTAACACACTCGGAGGACAGCGCTATCCACTCCTCCCGCTTGTGTGAGCTCACAGGAGCCCGTGATTGGCTGTAGGGTCGTGATTGCTGTGAGAGCGTTAAGTGGCTCCAATCCCTCCCCTCTGTGGGAGCTCGACCAATCAGCTCTCTCTAGGCCTACGGGGATGAGATGCTATGGCATCACCCGGCGTTCGAATGCGCCACTCGGGGAGAAGTTTAAGCATAATACTTAATACATAAGTCTTAATACTAGACAAGTGAAAAGAAAAACAAGAAGAGAGATTTACCTTAAGTTGTAGGAATACAGTTATGAATTAACACAAGCGTGGCAGACGATTGCTCATTCAGGCTATCCGTATAACCATAAGCATGCTGTTTTTAATAAAGTGTGGACTGGATTTCCTACTGTGGTCCTTATTTTCTGTCCCTGATTATTTTATTGCTGGCTTAGAAGATGTTGAAAATCCCAGTCTCTATGATTTTTCTTTTCAAGAAAACTCTTACTTAAACACAAGTAACTTGTCCTGTAGAGATATTTATTGATTTTTTTTTTACCTTAATCCTTGATTTATTGTTTCTTTCAAGGAAGTTTAAATCTTCCTTAACAAATTTTGATCCAGTCATTATTATCCCAAACTGCTACCCAAAACGCTCTTTTTGAATAAGCATTCAAGGAAGTTTACACTACTATGAAGGATGATAACAATGTTGAAGGTTTGACATCTTTTGCCAAACTCGGGTGCTCCTTGCCGATCTCTCGTACCTGTATCTGCTGGAATATTCTCTTCAGGTTGTGTCTATGCAGGAAGTTCGGCTCCTGTTGGCAGTGACTCTCCAGCTGGATCAGAAAGTTGTTGAAGAGCACCATGGCCATGGCCTCATGATTCATTGCTGTTTCCCTTAAAAACAAAAACACACAGAAAGATGCTCAGTATAAGTAGAAATATACAACGCCTTGCAAAAGTATTTATCTTCCACCTTTTGTATTTTGTATATAAATGTACTTTAGGGGATTTTATGTGATAAACTGTCACAAAGTGGCAAATAAAACCATTTATTTCTTCAAATTCTGCTAATGTACAATAGTCTTGACAATGCATTCTCTCGTTGTTTTCAGACCAGCCCCTGTACCTGTGCCTCCAGTTTCAGATGAATATTTTTTGTTTGCTGCTCCACGCAGTGACCTATGAATCACTCAAGTATAAAAACACCTAACTTAACGTGCAGATGACAGATGATCAGGCGGTGATTTGTATACTGCTGATGCTGAATGCTGAGTGTTTGAAACAGACAAGTGGGGAAATGAGGTCGCTGCTGAAACAACCATTTTTTTTTTATCATATCTTTTAGGCACTTTGTACCCTGTTGCAGTAAATCATTTATTCCTGTTTAATTTAATTTCTAATAAAGGAATGAGGGAGGGGCTCAAATATAAGCATAACCATATAAACACTGCTGCTGAATGACATTTTTCACACATTTTCAGAAAACTTGACTTAGTTTTGATGAGTTTGGTTCAGACAGGACAAACATGAATACTAAAACGGTTTTATTTGTGCAAATGATTTATGCACATTTTTGGTTTTTAAACTCTAGGCACTTGCACTTTATTTGTTTCTTCCTCCTAAATATCTAGGTAGTGTTCTATTTCATCTTAAACCACAGCATGCCGTTCCATGCCATTGTGAACTTGTTTAACCTATCACATTTCTGCTTTCACATTCAACCAAACTCTCAGTGTAAACAGACTTGATTTCGAGGGGAAACAACCACAAAGGCCAAACCACTCTACAAAAACAGGTAGGACTGCAAAGCTCAGGTATGTGTGCTGCACAGTCCTGTTCTGGCTTCTGATTGATCAGATGGTGATGTAATTGTAATTTTTGACAGGTTGCAGTACCCGGTACGCTGTTATAGGAAAATAATTACACACAGGGGGGTTAAATGGAAATTTGTTTAATCATTATCACCATCACTGATTAATTTCCTGTAACAGCAAGACACAAGGTGTTCAAAATCAGCCAGTCATATAAAATGAAAATCTCTTCTGTTTTTAAGACACATGTTTCGATTGTGATTTGTGCCATTTTCTATTTTCTGCCTCTAATATTCAATGGATTTGGGTAACTTGGGTTTGTTGTGGTTTTTGTTAAATGATTAGCAAATACAGGATATCAGACTTGCTCTTTTGTTAGGACTCTAGCTCATATAACAGTCCTTCCTGTTAAATGTCATGTTGTCACTCGGCACCTTTGTACACGGATAATCCTCTGATTATAAGGCACAACTACTTCTGGTTTCGTTTGTTTTGGTGCACATTTTCCATTCATACTTTTAGCCTTTTCATTTTGTATTCCATATTTGCTCATTCTACAGCTATTTTAAATCAATTTCTGTTTATTTATTTAGCATTTTATTCATTACTATCTTATTCTTACAAAAGTAAGCTGATGTAAAACCTCTGTAAACTCAATTACCAATGAATGTTTATCTCATTTTTTTTTCAAACTACTTCCAGTGAAACCCTTAAAAATCAAGCGGCACAGATCCGTGCCGGCAACAAAAAAATAAAATAAATATACATACCTACATATAGTGTGTATATATGTGCTTAAATGGAATTCTTGCTGGTATTTTTTAAAAGGGAGACTTCAGACGTCACACTGTGTATTTGGGTTTTCAGAAATGTCAGGTAAAACAACCTTAACGTTATCAATACTTCCATAAAGGGTCAATTTTACCACTACCGGAATATGGGAATGATGTCGTGAAAAATGTAGAACATAAAACAAAATGAGCATATTATTATAATTATTTTGGTCATAGAAACACCAGAAAACAACAATAAAAACGTGATCATGTGTATCTGAGATATTTCTTTGCCTATGTGACCCATTTTTTAAATAGTTTTTTGCTCTGTCGTATTTGTATTTTTGGTTAAAATGAAATAGAATTCAATTCATCATATTGTCATTCTATACTGCACAATCCTGAGCTCTACATATGATTATTATAAAAAAAATACAGAAAAACAAATAATAGATAAAATATTCTTTAAGAGCTGTTAGGGCTACTAACAAATACACTGATGTAAACTGTTTATAAACTGCATTATAAACACAAAATGATATGTATTATATCATAGATGGGTATATTTTCCTCATTTTGGATTTTTATTCCAGATCAAAGTAAGATAACATGAATCTGATTATTTAATTGGACTCCTGAATTCATCTGAAAGACAAATCTCAAAAGAGATCACTATTACTCTGGATGTACAGTATACTAGTATATACACACACGAAAAATTCCCCAGTGTTGAATTGTGTTTATATGAGTGCAGTTGGACTTATAAAGATAATATTAATAATACATAAATAAATATATTTCTTATCCTTTATAGGTCCAACTGTGTGTGTGTGTGTGTATATATATATATGAACACACACATGCACGCACACAGGAAAAGGATTGTTGTAGCATTATGTATAAAAATAAATAGATTATATAGATAGATTATGATTTATATTATAGATTTGTTTTTTTGTATATAGTAATTATTGTATACAGTAAGCACAGGACTTCACAGCCATCCTGTGTATACACATACTGTATATTTCCATGAATCATGTCATTTTATTATTAAGATCCTACCAGTCCTGACTTTCGATCCAGCTCGCCAGCACCTGTCTCAGCTCCATGGGGAATTTATCATCATAGAAATAATCCACCTGCTCCAAGAACTTCATGTCCAGCTGCTGGATTTGTTTCCACTGACTCATCCTGCTGCTGAAGATAAAATAAAATAAAATAAAAGATAGATAAATAAAAATTCAAGCGCAAACAGACAAGTCGTTTGTTGTAACGATCAGCCCGGGAAGCGCAGAGTCTCACTGTTACCTGTCTGAAATTCAGATAGAATTAATCCGCAATTAGATCCGCTTTTAATTCCAGGGCTGGAGACACTAATCAACTGATCTGTTCAGAGATTACTACCGAATAAAATCAGCTTCTGTCGCCTATCTCTCTCTCTCTCTCTCTCTCTCTCTCTCTCCGTGTCTCTTTCTTTGTGTGTGTCTCTCTCGTTCTATCTCTGTTTGTCTCTCTCACTTTCTCTCCACGCTGCCTTCCTCTTCAGTCTACACCTCTTTCACTTCTGCACTCTGCAGGGTTGCCAGGTCCACCTCTTTGCCACACCATTGAGGAAGTACACGGAGATGCAAGCGCTACAGCTGTGACCAAAAGTTTTGAGAATGACTCACTCATCATCTACACCGCTTTATCCTGCATCCAGGGTCGACTGTGCTAACCACTACACCACCTTTTGAGAATGACACGAAAATTATTTTTCACAAAGTCAACTGTTTCAGTGTTTTTGTCAGATCTTTGTGTCAGATGATACTCTGGTATACTGAAGTATAATTACAAGTATTTCATAAGTGTCAAATGCTTTTATTGACAAGTACATTAAGTTTATGCAAAAGTCAATATTTTCCCTTTTGATCCCCTGCAATCCGCTCTGGCTCGCTGTCAGTTAACTTCTGGGCCACATTACGACTGATGGCAGCCCGTTCTTACACTCGGCCAAAATGTGGTATTGGTGCAAAAGAGTGTCTCAAAAAGGAATTTTAAGATTTTCAGGATCATATAACCCCATTTTCCCCATCTCAAGATTCATTCATGCTTTGTTTTGTTAATATGCTACACATTTATATTTTTATCAGATATATAT